>OX442429.1:4259517-4594522 GCA_949361645.1 Spongilla lacustris | reverse complement strand
ATAGTTGAATATTCATGCACTCCGGAGAATGGAAACTGTTCCGTGCACGTATAAAGGCGCGATTCGAGCGGGAAACGTGTACTTACTTTGCACAGCTGTTTCTCCGTAACGGATGGCATGAAAATTAACGAACAGAACAAATCAATAGGTATAGGACCTCCCTACCTACAAACCGAATTAGAAGCGATTTGATTACTCCTACCGAAAGTTATGGTGGGTTTGAACCCGATGGGGTATCGGACGTTGCAATACTGGCACGGAGTAAGTACAAGACCCCAAATTATATTTTAGCATACAGAAATGGTGTAGTATGAAGTGCTGAAAATAGGAAGTCAAGAGCTCAAACCGTGTGGAAGATATAGCGCTTTGAATTGGATGCTATATATATAATTTTCACAAGCATCAAAATCGCATAGAACGTTCCATATATATATATATTACAGTTGTTTTGGATGCAATAAATGATGAGTAAACACATTTAGGTGTATATGTAAGGATGACTCAGTAAAAAGTTAGCAAGCAAGGGATTGTGGAAATCATGCAATGATGAATCTAAATACAAAAGACCTACAATATCAATTGGATATTTATACACATAGTTGCTAGAATACCTTGTTTGCTTACATGTACTTTATGACCACACAAATCAGGCATCTCACTTACGCTGTCCCAACCTCATCCTCAGCCCCAGTCCTTACCCACACCTCAGCCCCAGTCCTCACCTGATGAAGCCCTCCTTCTGCAGTGTTGGAGGGAAGGGGTGGAGGGAAGGGGACGAAGAAGACCTTCCTTCTCTCCCTCCCCTCGATCCTACCCTCCCTCCTCTCATACCGCTCCCCTCCCTCCTCTTCTCCCCCCTCCCCTCCTCCTTCCCTTCCCTCTTCCTCCTTCCTTCCTTCCTCTTTCCCCTCCCTCCCCTCCTCCCTCTTTCCCTTCCCTCCCCTCCTCCATCCCTCCCTTCATGCTCCCTCCCTTCCTCCCTCTTCTCCTCCCTCCCCTCCTCCCTTTTTCCCCTCCTCCATCCCTCCCTTCATGCTCCCTCCCTTCCTCCCTCTCTCCCCTCCTCTCCCCTCTTCTCCTCCCTCCCCTTCAATTCTCCCTTGTTACATCTTCTCTTTACCTGTACACCAATGCCAGTCTTAAATACTGATATCTACTGTTGTTTCTCCTTAATAATTCTTTTACTACACTGTCAAAGTACTGCTCTTACATGCCTACAGTCCAGTGCTTGCTGCAGCTACTATTTTGAAGTCAGTGAATCAGCACCAAATGGCACTTCAGTGAGTGCCATCAGCGTAAGTGGGTGTATGTGTACTTATGGTACCTCTGAACATAAATAGAATGCCCTCTTTTTCTTCACTGTACCCACCAAAAGGCTTCCATACACTCTACAAGGTTTCTGGAGCTGGTCTCTGGGGTGTTCCATCTAGGGCTATGTGACCGAACAAAGCAACTGAAGCCGCATTATTCATAGCAAAGCAAAACCATTTATTGTGTGATGAAAAATAAGTATGGCTGCATCTGAATGGTGTTTCTGTACACCTAAATGTGTGTAGTTGACGATGCG
This sequence comes from Spongilla lacustris, assembly GCA_949361645.1. NCBI lineage: Eukaryota > Metazoa > Porifera > Demospongiae > Spongillida > Spongillidae > Spongilla > Spongilla lacustris. Next base: position 4,592,955 of record OX442429.1, on the reverse strand, counting down.
GCATACCAACCGTCTTGAGAATTTGTCTGTGCTTGGTGTTTTCAGCCTAAAGTTACAATGGCGGATCTAGGAATTTGTGGTGTAGTGTGCTATGTGTGGAGGGAGGGGTGTGGTGTGTTTGCGTGGTATTGTAATGCGTCTGGTATGACCAAGGGTTGTGTGGTACTCACCATGGTTACCAATCTCCCCATGGTTACCATCTCCCCATGGTTAACAATCTCCCCATGGTTACCAATGTGCTCCCTCTCTATGGTTACAAGTCATCCTGATACTTCCTCGTCAAAAGCATCTCCTGCCAATGTTTGCAACCTATTAAGGCTTCAGGACTCATAAAAACTAACTGATAGCCTCCATGCAGCACTCCACGGGTTACAGAAGGATCCTCTTGAGCTTGACCAACAAACTGTGTTGCCAGGCCTAGTAGTGAATACTTCTTTACTTGGTCCATCATCAAAGAAATTAAAGGCGACACGCAAATCACAATTGAAGACCTTGTCTTTCCACGAAGGTGATCGAAAACGTACGGTAACAGAACATAACATAGAGTTTTACCGTATCCTGTTGGCAAAATGACAAAACAATCACGGCCATTCACAAAGCTACATATGGCCTCCTTCTGCTTGTCTTTTAATGTCTCCACTTTCAGCTCTGCCATCGCAAAACTCACAGCTCGTTCGACCGTATCCATACTTACACTTAGTGTGGGTCTGGGTCGAGCGAATGGTTGCGTACATTACGTATTTGTTTATGTACATGTTTATGTAGTACGTCATAATTAAACTGCGCACGAATTCCAGGCTTTGGCTCACTTCCGCCCCATACGAAATACCAGACCTCACGGCTGTTTCATTTCCATTGAACCTGTGACAAAAAGGCTACGCCCCGTGATACGAAATTTTTTCATAGCAACGGACCTAATTACGACCTTAGCAACCAACATGGGCTTAAAGATGCTCCCTTTTTACCACGAGGACTGTTTTGAACTCTTCTTTTGACTTCGGATCCTACTTCTATATTGTCTGGCGCTCTGAACAATGTGAGTTAATGCCGCTTATATTTTGTGGATACTATGTTACACGCTCGCGAATTCTGTGTGTGTTGTTTGAGGTCAAGTGATGCACATTGCTCTGGTACTTTTTCCGCCCTTATGAAGTACCCTGAAACTTTTACAATATAACCGAGACAGTCTTGGCTGTAAGATTTTCAATAAAACTCGTGGTGCCGCGATTCCTAACTCACGCAGTAGGCGTTTGGAATATTGCAATATTTCCGCGATGTTTGACGCCATTGACCTCACCTACATGTACCTAGCTTAACCTGGCTTGCCTGAATCACGATGCCATGCATTTCAACATCTTAGCCCACCATCACACACTCTTGAATCAATTTGGTTGTGCTGTCTAGTGAAGAAACATGAGATATTAGTACCCGTTATTGAGCATTGCATCTACGTAAGCTTAAGTTTAGGAGGTGTGGCACTCTGAATTTGAAGAGAGAGTGTTCCTTCATAATGCACTTCAGCCTGTCTATTGGATCAGGGATGGTTTTATACGTAGCTGCAAGGCTGTTGTACTAGGAGTGGATAGACTCGGCCCCCTGCTCACCCATCAACCCACATCCAGCGAGGTGGGAACGAATGCAATCCAACATGTGGTGTTCTAGGATGTGCACTTTTATAGAAATGCAATGAAGTTCTGTGTTAGTGTGAGATTGTTTCTGAGCATGTGTGTGTCAAAGGCGTCCCCAGGGGGGGGGGAGGCATGGCCCCCCCCTTGTAATAAAAGTTCAGCACCCTCCGCCCTATGATTGAATGACTGGATCGGCCGAGAGGGCGGTCATCTCACTGATTGAATCGGCCAAAAGTGGACAGCATCCCCCCCCCCCCCCCCCACTCGTCGAATCAGCCGGACAGCACCCCCTCCCCCCCCACTCGTCGAATCAGCCGGACAGCACCCCCTCCCCCCCCCCCCCCCCCCCCCCACTCGTCGAATCAGCCGGACAGCACCCCCCCCCCCCCCCCGCTCGTTAAAAATGGCACCCCCCTCTGACCCCCCTTGCCCTATCCTATCCTGGCCCCCCCCTTCCAGAAAAGCTGGGGGTGCCCATGTGTGTATGTGGTGTGTACATGTGTGTGAAATTGCCTGTTTAAAATGAAGTTCTGTGTTAGTGTGAGACTGCTTCTAAACCTAAGCATGTGCTAGTTTGATACAGAATCTGTAACATTGCATGTATGTACTTACTGCTCCTCCCGTAGGTGGTTGGATTGTGCTGTTTTGAAGAAGTGCATGTAGAACTTGTGCTGCTATCATGGCTTGTTGTGCTGACGGCAATGGGGTGTGTTGTAATCTCAAGCCATAACATCTGTCCCACAAGATGTACAATGCACCGTTATGTCACCAAGCAACCGAATGATAAGCTCTGGAGGCTGTATGAGCTCGGCGGGCTGAAGACTGGTGACTGAATAGCAGCAGGGGCACTTGAGTCATACAGTGACACGAATCCACTCCTTAAGACACGAGCTACAAACGGCATAGGCATGGCATGGTAGCTCTATAGGTTGATGTAGCATGTACAAACAACTTGGACACTTAACTGCGTCTACCATTGACAATATCTGTTTTGTTGACACAGAAAGCACCAGTACTTTGGTGATAATAGCAGGTGGTCTATCACAGCCATGATGCCTGTTGGTGTGTACCATAGCTGCTATACTTGTAAAGTGGTTTACATGCCTACAGAAAAACATGTTAGAACCTGTACCTTACAAGTGTCAGCAGTGTATGTGGACCAGTTATATGGCTGCTCTTGACACTTGTATTGGTTCTTACACCTGTGCAGAACAATTGTGGGTGGATCTCCTGGTCTGTTGAGACACTGAGACCAAAGACTATCAGTGTAGGGTGCTGCACTGGTATGTAGGCTCTGGCTTTGGTGGTTTGCCCTTGGCTTTGACTCCTCTATGAAGTTTGCACCCACATACCATGCAGAGATCCGCTGATCGGCATTTATGGTGGGATTCCATAGCTATTTATGAGGTGGTGCGCATTATTCATGAAGCGGGTGGTGTGTTATTATGTATTTCTGTGAGTGGCAGGAACTGCGGCACCACGAGTAAAACACATATTCCTACGTGAAAAAGATTGATCGTTCCACTCCTGCGTCTTTTTGTACCACTTATAAGGGCGGAAAAAAAGATACGAAGGCCAGACTGAATGGCATTTTCCGCGCCATTTGGAGAGTACAATATGCGCGTGGCAAAGTGTAGAATCACGCTACGCGTTGGGACATGCGTTTGAGTGAAAATAAAAAACAAACTAGTTTTACTAGTTAGAAATGGGTTTAAGATGTGCATTACTGCTACAAGTTTTGCATTTTTGATGGGTGAACTTTTAATGAGTTGGTGGCTAGCCATGATTGACTTGAACCGTAAATGATGTCAGTGTGTTCTATTTATAAGCCTTTTGTCCACTCGAAACAGCCGTGACCTATACGAGCGTGTTTATACATTATGCGATAAACATTGCGTCATATTGGTCTGGGAACGAGACTAGGTCCTTCTGGGTTTAAAACACGACACACGCACAAACACAGTTAAGATCAATCCACGTGTGCTATATATAACATACCTATTAGTATAGCTAAGGTTCGAAGGGTTGAAGGTGCGTACTGCATGTACTGCAAGTGAAGTTTATATCAACTATCTATCATACACGACGTATACAGCACACCTAATATAGCTTACTAATACCCCAGCATAGACGCATAAGCGATGAATTCAAAGCTCTAGTTCTTCTTAGTTCCTGTTTGTGTGTGTGTGTGTGTGTGTGTGTGTGCGCGCGCGCGTGTGTGTGTGTGTGTGTGCGTGCGTGCGTGTGTGCGTGCGTGTGTGTGTGTGTCTGCATGCTCTGTCTTACAGTGAAAAAAATATATCTTCTATTACCGTTCGCAAAACAAAATCAATTTCATGTATACGTATAATTTGGAAGCTTGGCATAAAATTTAATAGTCGTCAATACTGTCGCTAGCTAGAGTGATTTACTAATCATTGAATTGGAAAAAATGGATGGGACATAAATAGGGTGAGTCAGTGCAAGGATTCAATAAAGAAAAAAAAACACTTTTTCCTACATGAACCTAATTAAAGAGCACTTTCGGTTCACTCTGCTTACGTCGAAGCGCTAGGTAAGCTGTATTATATGTGCTGTCAACTTCGTTGTTAAATGCACAATGAAATACACTTCACATGCAGGTGTATACATGTGCAGCTTTTCCACCTAAGTTCAGCCCTTCGAACTTTATGTTATACAAGATATAAAAAACATTCTCTCTGAGAAAGGTAGTGGTATATAGGATTTGAAAGAAATGGTGGTGTAAAAAGGAAGGGAACAAGGGATTCATGCAGAGGAGATACAATGATTATTCCTATATTTAGCAACATAATAGTAATGACGTTCTATACAGTGCTAAATATAGGAATAATCATTGTATCTCCTCTGCATGAATCCCTTGTTCCCTTCCTTTTTACACCACCATTTCTTTCAAATCCTATATACCACTACCTTTCTCAGAGAGAATGTTTTTTATATCTTGTTTCACTCATTTTTTTTTAATAAGTGACTACTAGTATATAGGTATACATGTAGTACAATGTTGAATACGATTGTACGATAAAATCCAGCCGTTGTAATTCCCACGTTTATTGCCTAGCAACACAATGTTTACAGTTATGTTACATTTGTAGTTGTTCCATTAGTTCGAAACTCACGCGCCAAGCTTTCCCTCTTAGAAGCTCGTTTCTGGTCTGAGTTCAGTTCATAACGTCGCTTCTTAGAAGCTCGCACCGCAACAGAATTCTTTTCCTGTTGCCAGAAGCTCGGTTCGACTCCAGATTTGCTCTGTACATGTCACGAGCTGAGCCTCAGCAGACGCCCGCCTTTGTTCAGCATCAGCATCGTACCGGTACCGAACTCGGGAGGACTCTAACTCATAGTCTCGATGTAGGAGGTATTCCTCTAGTCGCTTAGCTTTCCTCTTTCGTAGCCGTAAACGGTAAAGGCATTTTGACAAATACAACATCGCTAGCTAAAAATGGTGAGCAAAACTAAAAACACAAACGAAACTCACACCTGTAAGTGTTCCATGCCAATCATACACAATCCACAATTCTGAAGCATTGTCATGGAAACGGTTTTAATATAGCTAACTCTCTATATTACGTGAGATTACGTACTGATATCTTGGCGCGCGAGAACAGCTGCAAATTACGTATATTGGTTATATGCTTTATTTATATATCTGATACCTGAAGATGTATTGTCAGATTTTTCTACGATTTTTGGTGTAACTGGCGCTCTTTAAAACCTTTCCTATCTCGAGTTATACTCACCCATAAAGACGACGACGACGACGACGACGACTATGGACAAATTACGGTCTGGGAACGAGAACTACGAGCTTTTTTGTTCTCTTAAAGTACACGGTCTAGCGACTTGAACAATACATGAAAATGATCGTCTTTCCATTGTGGATCGATAGCAATAAAGAGCTACACTATCCGTTTCTCGGTTCGTGAGTTATACGCGGGACGCGTTTTTTTAATGATATTCATGATACGGCACAAATCCTATATGAGAGTTACTGCCGTAACTCTCGATAGCATACCTGTGCATTGGTCTTAACTGTGTTTGTGCTTGTGTGTGAGTGCGCGTGAGTATTTAAACGCAGAAGCACCAGCCTGACTACGTACAAGTACAAGTAAGTTACAGGAGATTCAGCTATGAAGCACGTGTGATCACTGGAAAAGTTACATATAAATAGCTGGGCAATCACCATCTGGACTGTTGACTTAGGCATGTCATAATCAATTGCCACGCTGACCGCGTTATCGAATTATGGGACTCCAAAGTATACTATGAATCGCTGTAAAATTCTACAGTTCCGAGGTGTTACTTTCTACATTTCCGAGTCGCCACTGTAAATCAAAAGACTTCTCAGTAAAATACAAATACAAATACAGCCTATGACAAAACTAATTAACCAAATTGTATTATAATTATTACTATGTTTGTTGTACTGACAGCTATATATATTTTTTGCAAAGCTGCTATGCACGTGAAACCACGAGGCTTCATAAACCAAATACAATATATTTCTTCAAAAGCTTCCGTGCTTCACCCCTCATTATTATCATATTCAAGTTGGTTAATTAGTTTTGTCATAGGCTGTATTTCTATTTATATCCCTTTTTTTAGGATTTCTCCTTATATCATAGTAAAACTGTTGCCCTGTTTTTTCAATACACTAAATGTAGAAATTACCTCCCTTAAAAAATCATTAAACAGAGCAACAGTCTGGAAATTGATGATGTATGCATTATACCTATTTAGTACAATTGGTATGTTTTCTGCTGATTGACATGACAAGCCAGGGTATGTGCTGTCCTTTTTATAGCCCTTGCAGATCAGGAAATTAAAATTCTCTCTGGAGAAAGCAGCTCATATGATTGGAAACACAATGGAATTATAATGGAAGTTCCTAGTGGTGTTGCAGAGTGCACATTCATCTTTGGGCACAGATATCTTGCTACCAGAGGACACAACACTTGTGAGTGCTGTCTACCACATCATTACACCTCCAAATGTAAAGTGATTAAAGAAGCCAGTTACAATCCACATACAGCATTAACGCATTGTGCTGGTTTGAAGCCAGGGAAAGAAGATAAACTTTCTTTTGTTGTTGCAAAAGAAGGAGCAACTAAATTTGAGTTCTTGCCTGAAGGTCATTTCTCTTCTGCACACGGAAGTATAACACTTATGGATCTACATATTGTGGTTGTATTTACTATACCAACATTGAGCCCGATGCATGGCTCCCATGAAGTCCATATAGTGGTAATTAAGAAGCTCTCACTTGCTCTTCAGGTAGGCTACAGTGATGTGGTTGTGTGATTACTGTCAGTTTTTGTTTTAATTTGTATTAGATTGTTTCTGAAGCATATAGGGCCCAGCCGCATTCGACAATACAAATGGATGGAATGTTACACGCATTGTGCATGAGGTAAGTTTTACATTTCTTAGTAGCTTACAATGCCCCTTACTGGTATCCTTCGTTTACATAGCTGGACAAAGATGAAGTGGATGAATTTGATAGAGGCTTTCCAGTACCAAGATTTCAGCTTCATGTCAGGAAGACTTCTCCAGAGGCCAGGCCTAATAACTATACTGTGAACGTTTTGCAAACAGAAAAGGAAATCTCCTTTGTTCTTCTGTGTAAGCATGCACAATTGTGCCAAAGCAGACAGGTTCTGCACAACATTAGTTTGCTTGATTTAGATTGATTCATGCCACAGTTACAATTAGAACCTTCCTGTAATGGGTGTTGTTGTCATGGTAGTTTTGTTTTCACAGGTCCACCACCGCCAGCACTCCCCCTTGTCAACAGTGGTAAGCTATTTGTGTCTAATTGAACCCCTCAATTTGACTCCCATTTATTAACATGGAACCTGATGCACATGGTAACATTATTTCTGTAGCATGGGGTGATTAATTTCACTGCCCATCGAACATTACTCATCACTTATACAGAATAGATTATTAAATACTCTGCATGAATGTGTGTACCTGTCTTATCTATTGCAAATTAATGTGATACTGATGACATATCATTCATTTGGTACACATATTGATTCACTTGTTTCTTCTGCACTAAAGGCATGTCATCTCATGATATTGTGGTACTGAGGGGTAAAAAAATGTGTTTTCAGGGGTGATATATTGTAGAACTGTTACAGTAATTATTAAAAAGTAAAATTAACAAGTACAGAAGTACAATACACAATCATCATAGCACTTAGGTACCACTTCTTCTCAGGACAGAAACAGCGGAGACAGTTGCTGCTTTTCCCAATGGGTACCTATTAAGCACATACTTTTTCTCAATGAACCTGAAATCACCAACAGTGGTGACATTTTATTCTTTAGTACTGGATTGGAAGTAATTCCAGGCTTATACTGCTTCATCCAAGCATCTGATCATTCTGGTATCAAGAATATTATTCCACATGTTCTGCCGGTTGTTTTTAATGCCATCAGAGAACAATTTGGCTGGTAGATTTGAAACCACTACTCCATAGAACTCTCATACGACTTGTGAAGATTATGTGTATATTACTGTTGCTTTGGATGCAATAAATGATGAGTAAACACATTTAGGTGTATATGTAAGGATGACTCAGTAAAAAGTTAGCAAGCAAGGGATTGTGGAAATCATGCAATGATAGATTAATTATGACCATTTTAAGGGAATCTGATGTCTACTTACAAACAAATACCAGTCCTATATTTAGCAATTTGCTTTTTTACACAACTATCTCCTATATACCACCAACTTTCTTGTAGAGAATGTTTTTTTTTTTGTTTCATTGCTTTTTTTTTAATAACTGGGTTAGTATACTTTTTAAATACTTCAAAAAACACAGCACACATACATTTCTAATTATATGATGAAATATTGTTATGGGGTCAAATCCAATGAGACTTAATGTGTTTCATTCTGCCCACCTCCCAAAATAATAATAACAAATATACAGCATCCACAGCAGGCAAACGATGTCAGCAAAAGCAAGAGCTAAGGCAACAAGGCATATCATTTGATGGAGATGGTAGTGTGGAAGGTCTCACTAACTTACTGAAGAGTGATGAAGAAGTGAAAAAAACAGTAAGAGTTGTTTACATTTTATCTCACTATTGTGCAAGCAAGTTCCTTTTATCTATGGATATCCATTCCTAAGCAACAAGGAAGATGATCTCACTACTCGTGTCAGTTATGCGGGGGATATTATGAAGCCACAGAAGGAAGACCCTCCACTCACAACAGTTGACTTGGCGGAGTGCACCATTGGCAGTTTGGAGCAGCTGGTCGCTGAGACAGACTTCTTTGGATTTCCTTGTGTGCTGAGCAAATTATTGGCTGGGTTTATCACCAGGAAGGACATCCAGTTAATATTAGGTATGCTTGTATTCCTTCTACATGTAGATGGTACTTGTGTAGGCCTTTGTGTGTGTGTTTGTGTGTGTGTGTGTGTTTGTGTGTGTGTGTGTGCTTGTGTGGTTGTGTGCTTGTGTGCTTGTGTGGTGTGTGCTTGTGTGAAACATATTTACATTACACTTTACCACTTCTGGAACTGCCTGTGCATGCAGTCTCTTATGTATACATATAACATGTACATTTGTATCGAGAGTCACGGCAGTAACTCTCATATAGGATTTGTGCCGTATCATGAAATCATTAAAAAACGCGTCCACGAACCGAGAAACGGATAGTGTAGCTCTTTATTGCTATCGATCCACAATGGAAAGACGATCATTTTCATGTTTTGTTCAAGTCGCCAGACCGTTTACTTTAAGAGAACAAAAAAGCTCGTAGTTCTCGTTCCCAGGTCGTAATTTGTCTATAGTCGTCGTCTTTATGGGTGAGTATAACTCGAGATAGGAAAGGTTTTAAAGAGCGCCAGTTACACCAAAAATCATAGAATTTCCTGACAATACATCTTCAGGTATCAGATATATAAATAAAGCATGTAACCAATATACGTAATTTGCAGCTGTTCTCGCGCACCAAGATATAAGTACGTAATCGACAAAACCCTTTCCATGACAATGTTGCAGAATTGTGTATTGTGTATGATTGGCATGGAACAGGTGGGAGTTTCATTTGTGTTTTTAGTTTTGCTCACCACTTTTAGCTAGCCAAATTGTTTTTGTCAAAATGCCTTTACGGCTACGAAAAAGGAAAGCTAAGCGACGAGAGGAATACCTCCTAAATCGAGACTATGAGTTAGAGTCCTCCCGAGTTCGGTACGATGCTGATGCTGAACAAAGGCGGGCGTCTGCTCGTGATATGTACAGAGCAAATCTGGAGTCGAACCAAGCTTCTAAGAGGTGGCAACAGGAAAAGAATTCTGTTGCATCTAAGAAGCGACATTATGAACTGAACTCAGACGAGAAACGAGCTTCTAAGAGGGAAAGCTTGGCGCGTGAGTATCGAACTAATGGAACAGCTGCAAATGTAACATAACTGTAAACATTGTGTTGCTAGGCAATAAACATGGGAATTACAACGGCTGGATTTTATCGTACAATCGTATTTACTTCTACATTGTACTCCTATATACTAGTATTCACTTATTTAAAAAAAAAATGAATGAAACAAGATATAAAAATCATTCTCTTAGAGAAAGTTAGTGGTATATAGGATTTGAAGGCAATGGTGGTGTAAAAAGAAAGGGAACAAGGGATTCAGTGGAGATACAATGATTATTCCTATATTTAGCACTGTATAGAACGTCATTACAATTATGTTGCTAAATATAGGAATAATCATTGTATCTCCACTGAATCCCTTGTTCCCTTTCTTTTTACACCACCATTGCCTTCAAATCCTATATACCACTAACTTTCTCTAAGAGAATGTTTTTTATATCTTGTGTTATTTACAATGCACATTCACACTGGTGGTGTTTTGATCTAACAGAGCAGGTTCATCTTAGTGAGGAGTCAATCAATAACACTTCACGTGTGTTCTTCTTGGACTCTGGACACATGAGGAAGGTGACGCAAGAGACTCGGGATGCCTCTGCTCCCTGTGTGAGCTTCAGGGGTCTGATGGACCCGGTAAGGCACAGTGGCCCTTATGGCTGGTAATCTGTGACGAGTGTCTGTACATGTGATGGACATGTACATGTACACTTCATACATGTGGCCACAGTTGACAAATGTACATGTTCATGTATGTACAGTAGTGATTTCTTACAAAGAGGCTAGTCACTTCATTAAGCACATGGCCATTGCTCTGTCTTCCAAGTGGGACAAAGCCTATTCTATCACCAGCAGCTACATCAGATCACGGCTTGCTTTTGCAGGGGTTCGAGCAGTGAGCCTCTGTCTTAGAGGATCCCGCACCAAATGGCGAAGTGGGCTGGGGTTTGATGATGGTGCTCCTCTGGCCTCATTTATGGAGTAAATTATTGACTTATTATTTCTCTTTTTAATTACTTAAGTATCATCTAATTGTATGTATTTCATGTTTTTATTTTTTCTTTGAGTCATAATTTTATGACTTAAAAGGCACAATTGGTCAATCTATGGTTAAAGGCTGCCTATGTGCTAATGTGGTTGTAAATAACGTGTACTGATATGTAGTCCGAAGTATACAGTATCATATAACAAACTATTTGCACAGTGTGAGTCTTTGGAAAGTGACAATTAATTGTCAAGTATGGCTTTTCAACACATGTATACCTTACATCATAGATTATATAATGTATGCTACACCAGTACACTAATATTACTTCACCACAGCTCAATTTGTCATCAATAAGCTATTTTCCTGCTGATAGTTTCTCTCTGTTGATATTTGATAAGTACTTCAATAACAACTCTAACATTCTTTTGACATGATAAACACATTCCACACATACAAGACTATTAACACAAATGCAACAGGCACCAATACACACATACTATCTCTCTCTCTCTCTCTCTCTCTCTCTCTCTCTCTCTCTCTCTCTCTCTCTCTCTCTCTCTCTCTCTCTCTCTCTCTCTCTCTCTCTCTCTCTCTCTCTCTCTCTCTCTCTCTCTCTCTCTCTCTCTCTCTCTCTCTTTTACACACACACACACACACACACACACACACCCATGGCACAATGTACATGAGGTGAGTTCTTGTTATCTGGCCTGCAGCACTCAGCCTCCTCCATAATGCGTAATTATGTTCTGAGGAACAAGTAGAGCAGTCAGGGGATAGACAACACACACATTGAATACATTGGCACCGAGGTGAACTGGGAAGCCTCTCTCTCACCACATCACAGCTGGTGCACCCCAAACACCTACCTTTTTATAAAACCTGATAGTAAGGCCCACAATGATTTCACTGGTTATACAGGCCATCACAAAAGCTGCCAAGCTGAAGTAGACAGCCCATGCGCCATGGTTCCTGCTTTTAGGAATATTTCCACTTTTAATCCAGTTTTCACTCTAAAGGATAGAGTGACATGGAGTAGAGCACGCTTTAACTATAAATGACCCCCAGCACAGGCAGCCCCAGCACTTACCAAAGGGAGGGGTTAACCCCACGACGGGCGCCTGTTTATTGCTATTTGTATGCTCAGATGAGTGTTAGTAGCCACTTTCTTTAGTAACACATAGCAACACTGATGCAGTAATCTTACAGCAACGTTACAGTAAAATTAAATTATAGGGGTTGGGGGGGGGGGGGGGCGCCATAACCAGGGGAGTGGGGCGCCATAACCAGGGGAGGGGGGGCCGCCTATGCCCAGTATTATCATATGCATGATGAGGGGATTTATGCTAACATGCTTATTGTGTATAATCTAACCCATGCCTCTATGTCGTTGTGTAGCACTAATTTCTATGCCTTTTTAAACTGACGGGATGTCCTTCCTAGACTACTTAGCTTAGTACACTAGGAATCGGTGGAACCCCATCTGGATCTACCAATAACCTCACCCAGTTAAAAAAAACACTAATCAGAAGTAAAAAAAATTCCTTCATCCCAGTCTCATTTTCCTTATTTCCCTCAATAGTCTACCTTCCAGGACATCACCACAGCAGGAACAGAGAACACCAAGGACAGAGGACATGCTGCCCCAGCCACGATCAGGGTAAAAATGGACAGCCACATGTAGCTGGATGGTGTGTAGTGTAGGTTAGGCTGATTGAAGAATTGCGGTGAGCCCTGGGAGGGTGAGAGGGATGACCAGGTGAGGGTTAATATGGGTGATAAGCATCATGGTGACATGGAATGAGGAGGGTGTGAGTGAGCAATAAATGAAAGCACCATCACCATAGCAACCACAGAAGCCACCAGTGTACCACTTTTTGAATTATACATGAAAGACTTCATCACACACATTCATAGACACACACAAACATACACATCAATACACCACACACACACACACATACACACACACACACACACACACACACACACACACACACACACACACACACACACACACACACACACACACACACGCACACACACAACCATGTCAACATATAGGCAAGATGGATGGATCTATCACATATCATACGTAACATTGAATATTATGACATCATACATAATGAATACAATATGGCGGGAACATGACTAATATAGTTGTAAGCCCAGTGGTTCCTAGGTCTGTTGATCCGACTGGGCGACACCACCTACTTTTAAACTGCTTACCATGACAACCACACCACCCTGTCCGCTAATGTACATCATTGCACCAGGGGGAGGATACATCTGGGGGGGCATCAATGGTTGGCCCATCTGCATCTGAGCTGGTTGCATCTGCCACGGTGCGCGTTGTCCTCCCATCGCCATCATAGACATCTGCCCGTCCTGCTGTAGCTGTCCCGTCGTCATCCGCCCGCCGCCCTCCGACACACTACTTTCAGACATCATCGGCCGTCCTGTCAGTTCCTGGGGGGGGGGGGGGGGGGGGCAGTCAGTTGGCGTGGTTATTGATAGAGATGTACTTACTTTCGCTAATTATTTTGCTGCGCAGAATATTAGCGGTACGGTTTATACGTATACGTACGTACGTTGATGTAAAAATTAAATACCGGAAGCAGCGCCCAGGCTCAAGGCTATGCGCTAAGCACACGCGTCATGATTAAAAAAAACAACATTTTGTGATGGCCAGCAACCAGAACATCGGCCGATCTCCGTCCAACGGCGAGCGGCCTCCTGCTTATGATGTCGCCGCGAGCAATAACCACACGCCCGCCAAACCTAACTGCGAACAGCTGCAGACAGTCGTAACGGTACTTTAGTATTAACTTTAAAAAAAAAACATGTGCCTTTTAGTTACGCACCTGTTACGTTCTCGTTCAAAAAGGTTCAGGCCCCGCCCATCTTTGCGCCTCCGGTACAGAGTATGCAGCACCCTAGCTACGACGGGCCAGCCGACTTCCTCGTATTGGTAGTGGTAATCGCCGTGTTGTGCGCCGCTCTCAATCCTACAACGTGGCTGCTCTTAGGACCTCTCCAGTTAGCAATGGCGGTAGTGGTATGTATACGTGCATTGTATAAGTTGCGTATATACACACATGCATACACACACACACACACACACACACACACACACACACACACACACACACACACACACACACACACACACACACACACATACATACACACAATACACACATATACTGATGTATGTATACATACACACATACCTATACACACATGCACACACACACACACGCACACACACGGTACGCATACATACACACACACATACATACATACACACATACCTACACACATACATGTATACCTACACACATACTCAGGCTCGGAACAAAAAGGACAGCTATGACTACCGGAATGCACAGCGGTACACGGCAGTAGCTCTTGCACTGGCCTTCTTCAACATCATTTGGTCGACAGCTGTTACCTCTGGCATGGTAGCTATGGCTGTGTATTTAAACTATCACATGAAGCCTACCTAATGAAGTGGTGAGAAACAAAAATTTTCACTTGCACTCGTATACTGGTTGCTTTCTATCTCTACCAGCTGTAAACAAAAACTGGAACCCTGATGTTGTACCAGGTATTGAACTCCAAGATTGTTTAAATGGCATTGTTTTTTACTTTTTTTTTCCAGTGTCAAAATAAATTATGTACCTATATACATATGCACAGTGATCCCAAAGTTGCGCAAAATGGTATAACTCCTAAACTGGACGTTAAATAAACTGAACAGTAACTTTTAATAACTTGTGAATACAATTTGACATTTGTGGCTAAGATTTGGGCACGCTTACATTACTGATGTGCCAGAATGCAATAGCTTTGCTTGCAAGGAGCAAACCATGAGAATTAGAAATTTGTTTGGTGCGCGGGTATTTAGTTTCAAGTTGTAGCAATTCTGTATGTTTTACTTGTATCCAGATGGAATGTTATTAGTTTCATAGATAGTGTTTGTACAGGGCAATCGAAAAGCCACACAAAATATTTGAATTGGTAGAAATGGTATAACTCCAGAACTGAACATTGAAAAATTATGCTATTTAAACCAAACACCATGCCAATGATTAACATGAAGTTATTATTTAGTATTAATCAGTTTTCAGCATGTATGGCACTGAGAATACCATATATGATGGAAAATTAATGATGGTTTGATATTTATGAATGTGATTTGGGGCTTGCAACCCTGGAGAAAGCTGCACTGATGTAAGCCTATGTGCTGTGCCTCATTTCCCCAATCACCAAATATATCAACAACTATGCATCATTTTTGGAGTGCTTGTCGTGCTCTCCCAGCTCCATGCTCACTCGATCTCGAAAGAAAGCCGCTTGAATTGATGATCCTTGAGTGAAATGCTCAACACACAAACTATCCTTTGTGGAGGGTAAGCCCACAACATTAATAGGCCATAATCGCATCGTAGGACCGGGGGGGGGGGGGGGGGGGCAAGGAAGGTGGAAGCCCCAATCTTGGAATATTATATAATATATAAAGTACGCTGAATTCATAACCCCCCTTCCCCCCACCACCTGAACAACATGTCATCTAGGACATGCATGATGATCATGAATTGTCCAACAGTTTGAAACAGTGTGGACAGGCATGAGGCATCTGCAAGACTGCAACAATAGGGAATAGAAGCCAGAGCCACAATTTCACTAAGGCGCATTGCAGGGGGACTGCATCATAGCTGGGTTATATACATTGCATCAATTACTCAGCAAGGTATCATTACATGTATTGTGGCCCCAGCAATGATTGTGGCCCATCATAGGAACCACGGTCCAATCAGTGAAAGCGCAATTTGTAACAAAGCCAGAATAATAATTTTGCAGTACTAAGCTACCTGCAGCTGCATGTCTTTTGAGGAACGAATTATGTAATTAGTAGCTCCCGTGCAACAGAATACGGAGGCGTATCCTATAGCCTGG
The DNA here is from genome assembly GCA_949361645.1 of Spongilla lacustris. Taxonomy (NCBI): domain Eukaryota; kingdom Metazoa; phylum Porifera; class Demospongiae; order Spongillida; family Spongillidae; genus Spongilla; species Spongilla lacustris. Next base: position 4,576,971 of record OX442429.1, on the reverse strand, counting down.
CATGGCCAGTTACCCCCAGTTACATACATTAATATTGTTAATATAAAGATCATAGATTGATTATGAGGGGACGGAGGACAACATGCACCATGGCAGATGGGCTAACCATTGATGCACACAGGAATACCTTTTAAGCCTCTTAGATGTATGCCCCCGCATGCTAAATTTACTTTCTTTTGCAACGTACGTGTCATAACATTGGAATGTATAGCAGGACAATTGAAATATTCATACATTGCTGGGTGCACCCCCAAGGGTGTTTGCGGCCAATCACGGAAGTACTTGTACGCGACTGGAAACTAAGTCAACAATTAGATCATTTACTGTATTACCACATAAACTGATGGCTCATTATAGACATCTGATGTTTAAAAGCAAACCATAACTCAGCAGAACTAGCAAAAGTTGAAACGAACTCAAACACTGCATTCCTATATAGCATGCGCATATACTGTTTTGCAAGATCAAGCGATATGTATTTAGAAGGAGGGCGTTACTAAATTCGACGACGTAGCCTTTGGTGACTGAACTGGAAGACAAGCGTACTACAGCTATGATCAGGAGGCATGTGGCTAGCAGAATTTACAAGCCTCAAGTGGTAACGCATTTTCTACCACCACGAACAAGCTTAGCCTCGTACCCAGACCCACACTCGCAGTAGCGGATGGATTACATCACCGCTACGCGAGAAATGTATGGACGCCATTAATATATGTTTACAGCAGAAAATGACGGAGAGTCAGTCTTGTGAATCTTTTAAATGCGCTATATGTTTGGGTGACGTTCCTTTAACAGACAAAGTCACGATGCCATGTTGTGGTAAAGCTACTTCAACAGTTCAGCACTGTCGCCGATGCATCGAGACCATCGTTCAGAATGGTATCCAGTCTTCCATCGGCAGATGCCCTGCCTGTCGGGCATATTTCGTTATGCGGGAAGGACTGCCAGTGTCTCAAGCTAGCGTCCCACGTCAGTGTGACGTTTGGGTCTGGGTACGAGACTAGAACAAGCTGCGCGAATTGCATGAATAATCGACTGGACGTACGTTGTGGTTTTGCCCCTCATATAAACATTATAGGTATGGATTACAATTTCCAACAAGTTCCCATACATTGCAGAGTGTGTGGACAGAAGCTAACGAAGTACAGGGCAAAGAAAAGAACCAGCTCTGAATGCATAACATTCTCAGCTGAGCTGAAACTGAATAGCTTTTGACATTGACACATCTGGGGATGATGTCACCCTGAGATGTTCTGCATGCAATGTAAGCTGGGTATGGAATGAACCATCGGTGCCATCACAAAGTGAGTGCATCACAAGTGTGCAGTGATGCTATTTGATGGGCAAAACAAGTAAACATATGACATCATATAGTAGAGGTAAACACTTGGTAGAGGTGAATTTTATTAAGATATGAGTCGCGAAAAGCACTTGCACTTGACGAGGTTGCCAAACAGAAACTAGATGCCATTCTTGCAACTCTTTCACCAGGCAGACAACATGCAATCATGAGGGTGGTTGAGGGCAAAACGTCCAGCGGGTTGACGACTGCCACTCCAAAGTTGCCACTTTGATTTGGCTTCTGTACAGTTCAGAGATGGCCTAGCTCTGCGCTATTTGCGACATCCATCTAATCTGTCAGCCAAATGCGATGGTTGTGGAGCTGATTTCACCCTCCAACATGCCCTAGACTGTAAGAATGGGGGGACTTGTTATACTACGCCACAATGAGATTTGTGACTGTCTTGGTGACCTTGCCAGTCAGGTGTGGCCCCAAGTTATAAAGGAGCCTATTGTAAATGAAGCTAGGACTAAGGCTTGACCTGGGAATCAGAGGTGTTTGGCAACCACAAGTGGAGGCGTTGTTTGATGTCCATGTCATAGACACTGACGCCCCATCACACTGCCATCGAGCACCTAATGCCATTCTTGAATCAAGCTCACTGGAGAAGAAGAGAATGTACAAAAAGGCAGTTGAAGACAGAAGAGGCACCTTCACCCCATTTGTCCTTTCCGTGGACGGACTACTCCACAAAGAGGCTAGTCACTTCATTAAGCACATGGCCATTGCTCTGTCTTCCAAGTGGGACAAAGCCTATTCTATCACCAGCAGCTACATCAGATCACGGCTTGCTTTTGCAGGGGTTCGAGCAGTGAGCCTCTGTCTTAGAGGATCCCGCACCAAATGGCGAAGTGGGCTGGGGTTTGATGATGGTGCTCCTCTGGCCTCATTCATGGAGTAAATTTATTGACTTATTATTTCTCTTTTTAATTACTTAAGTATCATCTAATTGTATGTATTTCATGTTTTTATTTTTTCTTTGATAAAAGGCACAATTGGTCAATCTATGGTTAAAGGCTGCCTATGTGCTAATGTGGTTGTAAATAACGTGTACTGATATGTAGTCCGAAGTATACAGTATCATATAACAAACTATTTGCACAATGTGAGTCTTTGGAAAGTGACAATTAATTGTCAAGTATGGCTTTTCAACACATGTATACCTTACATCATAGATTATATAATGTATGCTACACCAGTACACTAATATTACTTCACCACAGCTCAATTTGTCATCAATAAGCTATTTTCCTGCTGATGGTTTCTCTCTGTTGATATTTGATAAGTACTTCAATAACAACTCTAACATTCTTTTGACATGATAAACACATTCCACACATACAAGACTATTAACACAAATGCAACAGGCACCAATACACACATACTATCTCTCTCTCTCTCTCTTTCTCTCTCTCTCTCTCTCTCTCTCTCTCTCTCTCTCTCTCTCTCTCTCTCTCTCTCTCTCTCTCTCTCTCTCTCTCTCTCTCTCTCTCTCTCTCTCTCTCTCTTTTACACACACACACACACACACACACACACACACCCATGGCACAATGTACATGAGGTGAGTTCTTGTGATCTGGCCTGCAGCACTCAGCCTCCTCCATAATGCGTAATTATGTTCTGAGGAACAAGTAGAGCAGTCAGGGGATAGACAACACACACATTGAATACATTGGCACTGAGGTGAGCTGGGAAGCCTCTCACCACATCACAGGACTGGTGCACCCCAAACACCTACCTTTTTATAAAATCTGATAGTAAGGCCCACAATGATTTCACTGGTTATACAGGCCATCACAAAAGCTGCCAAGCTGAAGTAGACAGCCCATGCGCCATGGTTCCTGCTTTTAGGAATATTTCCACTTTTAATCCAGTTTTCACTCTAAGGATAGAGTGACATGGAGTAGAGCACGCTTTAACTATAAATGACCCCCAGCACAGGCAGCCCCAGCACTTACCAAAGGGAGGGGTTAACCCCACGACGGGCGCCAAAGTGGGAGGGGCATTATCGATTTTGCAATCTTAGTTACTTGTTTATTGCTATTTGTATGCTCAGATGAGTGTTAGTAGCCACTTTCTTTAGTAACACATAGCAACACTGATGCAGTAATCTTACAGCAACGTTACAGTAAAATTAAATTATAGGGGTTGGGGGGGGGGGGCGCCATAACCAGGGGAGTGGGGCGCCATAACCAGGGGAGGGGGGGCCGCCTATGCCCAGTATTATCATATGCATGATGAGGGGATTTATGCTAACATGCTTATTGTGTATAATCTAACCCATGCCTCTATGTCGTTGTGTAGCACTAATTTCTATGCCTTTTTAAACTGACGGGATGTCCTTCCTAGACTACTTAGCTTAGTACACTAGGAATCAGTGGAACCCCATCTGGATCTACCAATAACCTCACCCAGTTAAAAAAAACACTAATCAGAAGTAAAAAAAATTCCTTCATCCCAGTCTCATTTTCCTTATTTCCCTCAATAGTCTACCTTCCAGGACATCACCACAGCAGGAACAGAGAACACCAAGGACAGAGGACATGCTGCCCCAGCCACGATCAGGGTAAAAATGGACAGCCACATGTAGCTGGATGGTGTGTAGTGTAGGTTAGGCTGATTGAAGAATTGCGGTGAGCCCTGGGAGGGTGAGAGGGATGACCAGGTGAGGGTTAATAAGGGTGATAAGCATCATGGTGACATGGAATGAGGAGGGTGTGAGTGAGCAATAAATGAAAGCACCATCACCATAGCAACCACAGAAGCCACCAGTGTACCACTTTTTGAATTATACATGAAAGACTTCATCACACACATTCATAGACACACACAAACATACACATCAATACACCACACACACACACACACACACACACACACACACACATACACACACACACACACACACACACACACACACACACACACACACACACACACACACACACACACACACACACAACCATGTCAACATATAGGCAAGATGGATCTATCACATATCGTTTCTACAATCAACGTAACATTGAATATTATGACATCATACATAATGAATACAATATGGCGGGAACATGACTAATATAGTTGTAAGCCCAGTGGTCTGTTGATCCGACTGGGCGACACCACCTACTTTTAAACTGCTTACCATGACAACCACACCACCCTGTCCGCTAATGTACATCATTGCACCAGGGGGAGGATACATCTGGGGGGGCATCAATGGTTGGCCCATCTGCATCTGAGCTGGTTGCATCTGCCACGGTGCGCGTTGTCTTCCCATCGCCATCATAGACATCTGCCCGTCCTGCTGTAGCTGTCCCGTCGTCATCCGCCCGTCGCCCTCCGACACACTACTTTCAGACATCATCGGCCGTCCTGTCAGTTCCTGGGGGGGGGGGGGGGGGGGGGGGGGGGGGGGGACAGTCAGTTGGCGTGGTTATTGATAGAGTTGTACTTACTTTCGCTAATTATTTTGCTGCGCAGAATAATTAGCGGTACGGTTTATACGTATACGTACGTACGTACGTTGATGTAAAAAGTAAATACCGGAAGCAGCGCCCAGGCTCAAGGCTATGCGCTAACCACACGCGTCATGATTAGAATAAAACAACATTTTGTGATGGCCAGCAACCAGAACATCGGCCGATCTCCGTCCAACGGCGAGCGGCCTCCTGCTTATGATGTCGCGGCGAGCAATAACCACACGCCCGCCAAACCTAACTGCGAACAGCTGCAGACAGTCATAACGGTACTTTAGTATTAACTTTAAAATAAAAAAACATGTGCGTTTTAGTTACGCACCTGTTACGTTCTCGTTCAAAAAGGTTCAGGCCCCGCCCATCTTTGCGCCTCCGGTACAGAGTATGCAGCACCCTAGCTACGACGGGCCAGCCGACTTCCTCGTATTGGTATGGGTAATCGCCGTGTTGTGCGCCGCTCTCAATCCTACGACGTTGCTGCTCTTAGGACCTCTCCAGTTTGCAATGGCGGTAATGGTATGTATACGTGCATTGTATAAGTTGCATATATACACACACGCGCGCACACACACACACACACACACACACACACACACACACACACACACACACACACACACACACACACACACACACACACACACACACACACACACACACACACACACACACACACACACACACACACACACACACACACACACACACACACACACACACACACATATACATACACACATACCTATACACACATGCACACACACACACACACACACACACACACACACACACACACACACACACACACGGTACGCATACACACACACATACATACCTACACACATACTCAGGCTCGGAACAAAAAGGACAGCTATGACTACCGGAATGCACAGCGGTACACGGCAGTAGCTCTTGCACTGGCCTTCTTCAACATCATTTGGTCGACAGCTGTTACCTCTGGCATGGTAGCTATGGCTGTGTATTTAAACTATCACATGAAGCCTACCTAATGAAGTGGTGAGAAACAAAAATTTTCACTTGCACTCGTATACTGGTTGCTTTCTATCTCTACCAGCTGTAAACAAAAACTGGAACCCTGATGTTGTACCAGGTATTGAACTCCAAGATTGTTTAAATGGCATTGTTTTTTACTTTTTTTTTCCAGTGTCAAAATAAATTATGTACCTATATACATATGCACGGTGATCCCAAAGTTGCGCAAAATGGTATAACTCCAAAACTGGACGTTAAATAAACTGAACTACTACATTTAAAAACTTGTGAATACGATTTGACATTTGTGGCTAAGATTTGGGCATGTTAACACGTACACATGTCCAGCAATTGCGGACTTGAATAATTGAATAACCGCGTCACGCGTTAAAAATTAATTGAACGGGAAGTGAATGGAGAAATGTCTACTAGCAAGCACGGTTCTTGTACAGAAGCTAAATCTTAAGTTTACACGGCAGATTATGGTAGTCATAATGATAGGCTATCCTTTGTATATTCTGGTCTCCGTGGAAATGTGTTCACTACAAATTCCATACTTTGTACATGAAACATGCCAATATTTAGTTTCTTCTATTTGTTTCCAATCACTCAGACACAAAATTCAAGTTTACACGTTTGAATATGAATGTCAAACTACCGAGGCAATTTTTAGAGCAAGTGATATATTTTAGAGACCTACACACAGAATTCGAATGGCACTTTTATGAACCCCACTTCAAAATCTGGGACAATGTTAATGAATTATTCATAACTATTGTCATAATATAGCTGTGCCTGGACGTACATGCACCAAGCAAGCACCGTCAGAAGTAAACGTAGGGCGTACGAGGCGCGCGTGCGAACATGCACACTCTAGACTAGCTGCGATCAGACCAACGTGCTTCTGTAAAGCGATTACCGGTAGGTACACGCGTACAAATGATGCAGTTCTCGGCTAGCGCTAGGCCTACTTCATAATACTATCGACTCGTCGAGCCACTAGCTAGGACAACTCTAGCTTGCTATAGCTAGCGCTAGGTTTGTGTCGAGTCAGTACCAGTACGTGACGTGCGCAGTAATTAAAAGCAGATCGCGATTCGCATCGACATAGCCGGGTGAGTACGTTTTAATAACGTTCACAGATACATTTGTGATTGTGGTAGAAGGACTCTACAAATATGTGGTCGAAAGATGTAGGTACTACCGGTAGTATACCAGTCGACATAGCCAAGATGCGTGGTATTTTAAAGGCTAAACAGGGCATACTATTGCGTATCAACCACTCCTTTTCTAATATCACCAACATAGAGGTGTCGGTGTCTAAAGGTGATGAGCGCTGTTCGTAAGGAAGACAGTCGAGCTAGCCAGTGGGTGTGGCTTTAGTAACCGTTTCGCGCGCGTAGAAGTCACTTTACAATTACCGTATACCGCTCGAGTTCCAGCTAGCTAGCTCCGGTCCTAGCCTAACCGGCCTTGTAACTGGCCTAACTGATGACCAAAACCAAATACCAGAGTGTATAATAGTTGCACTTGTTTTAATTACATGTAAAGTAAATAGCCCACGTCACGATCAGGTGATGAAGCTGAATGTTAGAATACAACCTCCTCACACCTGACCCCTCCCTACACCACACCCCTCCCTACACCACACCCCTCCCTACCATCACACCCCTACCTACTATCACACACCTATTAATGTGTTCTCCAATAAGTTACATGCTAACAAGTTTAAGTCATTTGGTCCCCCCAACATATATATACTGCCCCAGAGTACTAGTAAACTTAGGGGGAAAACATCACTGTCTATTGTAGAGTCCAGTGATAGTTACACAAAAGTCATTTAGCATTTACCTCCCTCACCCCCTCACCCAAACATATGACCCATGCATATTGCTATGCCCAATAAACATTCCATACTGTCCTGACAATGTCCCAGAGTAGGGGAAACACTTCACTGTCCATTGTTTGAGTCAGGTGATAGAAATTTTAAGTTACACAAAAGTCACTAACCCCCCCCCCCCCCCCCCCCTCCCCCAAACATATGACCCATGCATATTGCTATGGCCATTAAACATTACATACTGTCCTAACAATGTCCCAGAGTAGGGGAAACACTTCACTGTCCATTGTTTGAGTCAGGTGATAGAAATTTTAAGTTACACAAAAGTCACTAACCCCCCTCCCCCCCCCCCTCCCCCAAACATATGACCCATGCATATTGCTATGGCCATTAAGCATTACATAGTGTCCTAACAATGTCCCAGAGTAGGGGAAATACTTCACTGTCCATTGTTTGAGTCAGGTGATAAGTTACACAAGTCACTAACCCCCCCCCCAAACATATGACCCATGCATATTGCTATGGCCATTAAACATTACATACTGTCCTAACAATGTCCCAGAGTAGGGGAAACACTTCACTGTCCATTGTTTGAGTCAGGTGATAGAAATTTTAAGTTACACAAAAGTCACTACCCCCCCCCCCCCCCCCCCCCCCCCCCCCTCCCCCAAACATATGACTCATGCATATTGCTATGGCCGCTAAACATTACATACTGCCCTAACAATGTCCCAGAGTAGGGGAAACACTTCACTGTCCATTGTTTGAGTCAGGTGATAGAAATTTTAAGTTACACAAAAGTCACTAACCCCCCCCCCCCCCCCTCCCCCAAACATATGACTCATGCATATTGCTATGGCCGCTAAACATTACATACTGTCCTAACAATGTCCCAGAGTAGGGGAAACACTTCACTGTCCATTGTTTGAGTCAGGTGATAGAAATTTTAAGTTACACAAAAGTCACTAACCCCCCTCCCCCAAACATATGACCCATGCATATTGCTATGGCCATTAAGCATTACATAGTGTCCTAACAATGTCCCAGAGTAGGGGAAACACTTCTACTGCCCCAATCATGTCCCAGAGTAGGGGAAATACTTCACTGTCCATTGTTTGAGTCAGGTGATAAGTTACACAAAAGTCACTAACCCCCCCCCCCCCCCCCTCCCCCAAACATATGACCCATGCATATTGCTATGGCCATTAAACATTACATACTGTCCTAACAATGTCCCAGAGTAGGGGAAACACTTCACTGTCCATTGTTTGAGTCAGGTGATAGAAATTTTAAGTTACACAAAAGTCACTAACCCCCCCCCCCCCCCCCCACCCTCCCCCAAACATATGACCCATGCATATTGCTATGGCCGCTAAACATTACATACTGTCCCAATCATGTCCCAGAGTAGGGGAAATACTTCACTGTCCATTGTTTGAGTCAGGTGATAGGTTACACATATTGCTATGCCCACTAAACATTACATATTGTCCTAATAATGTCCCAGAGTAGGGGAAACACTTCACTGTCCATTGTTTGAGTCAAGTGATAGAAATTTTGAGTTACACAACCCCCCCCCCCTCCCCCAAACATATGACCCATGCACTTGTTAGCTATACAGTATATAGGGTGCTTTTCAAAAGTTTCCATATTGAATAATATAACCATGTCAAATACAATAAGTGTGAATACAGGTAAATCACAAGAAGGCATAAGAATCCAACTACACTTATCAGGATACTGAGTTTCACAATGCACACACTAATGAATATAGCTTCTAATGACAGCTGCATAGGAAAATGTTGGCATATTGGATGGAGGATGATCTGTTGAATGGGAGGAGAGAGAGAGGATAATACAACACACACATTGTCAATGGATTGGTTCTCAGTGGCATATGTACCTCTCCATTGTCCCTGCCTTCACCACATTTTGCAGCTTTGCAGGCGTACCATAATGTGCAGATGATGGAAGGTAGTCAGGGACCATCAAGGTTCTGGACGACCACATTAAAGATGGGTAATTATGGAGGACACACATGTATCGGCATGGTACTCTATCTGCTGGCATAGTTAGCTCAAGCAGGCCATTACAGCAAGCTTCTCTTCATATTTATTTATCCTATATATGTAGCCAAATACAAACTCTGCATCTTACATCAGAAAAGGTACAGCTGCAACACACCTACACAACCATATGTGTACATAAGTACACAATAGGAAAGCATGTTTGGGGGTGGGAGGGGAGGAAAGGAGGGTTGGTGTCACTGTGTGAAGGGAAGAAGGGTGGTGTGTGGAAGGGAGACAGTGTGTGGGGTGGGGAGAAGAAACATATTTTGAATCAGATAAAAGCACTGTACAAGTAAGGAGCAGCTGTAAATCAAATAAATAACCACATGTGTACATAGGTAGGTTAGGTGTACAATATGAATATGATATTAACATCACAAGGTCCATGGAAAACATTTCCTTACTACACTGTACATGTACTCTTTGGCCAAAATCCTAGGCTACATTATAGCTGTAAGGTCAGTTAGCAATGTGGGAAATAGTAGTTAGTGTGCCAAGTGTTAAGATACATGTATATGACCAGATCAATGTGTGTGTGTGTGTGTGTGTGTGTGTGTGTGTGTGTGTGTGTGTGTGTGTGTGTGTGTGTGTGTGTGTGTGTGTGCATAAGTGTGTGTGTGTGCATAAGTGTGTAGCATGTGTGGACTGATGGATAAATGGCATTAACCCACACAACTACATGTAGCAGTAAAGTTAACAAACCATACATGCTGTCTCAGTGGAAGACTTACATGTAACTACCTGTACAAGGGTACCTTAGAACATTATTTTCATTAACCCTGTACACTCTCAATTTACGACCATTCTCATAGACCATTCAGTATGACCACATTAAAGACGGAAGGTTATACGTAATGATGGAGGACATGCACACATGTATTGGCATGGTACTCTATCTGCTGACATGGTTAGTTCAAGCAGGCCATTACAGCTATACAAGTATGTAGCAAAAGTTCCCCTGCATCTTATATCAGATAAAGATACAGCTGCAACACACTTACACAACCACATGTGTACATAAGTGAACAATACGAAAGCCCTTCCCTCAAGTGTGGGGGGAAGGAGGGGAAGGAAAGGAAGTTGGTTCGTGTAGGGAAGAAGGGGGTGGTGTGTGTGTGTGTGTGTGTGTGTGTGTGTGTGTGTGTGTGTGTGTGTGTGTGTGTGTGTGTGTGTGAAAGGGAGACAGTGTAAGAAGGGTAGTGTGTGGGGTTGTAGGGAGAACTATATCTTGAAAGCAGGGCAGCTGTTAAAACAACAACCACATGTATACATAGGTAGGTGCACAATATGAATATGATATTAACAGGCGTCCATTCCTTCCTGTACTGTACTGGCTACATTTATAGCTGTAAGGTCAGTTAACAATGTGGGAAATAAGAGTTAGTGTGCCAAGTGTTACGATACAAGCTCAATGTGTGTGCATAAGTGTGTGTGAGAGCGTGCATGTGCATGTTGACAATGTGTGGACTGATGGATAAAAGGGGACCACACAACTACATGTAGCTATCAAGTTAAATGCTGTCAAAGTCCTTAGAACATTATTTTCATTAAACCTATACACTCTCAACGTACAACCACACACATGGAGTAAATTCAAACTGAAACATTCACTGAACACTTTCAACCACCACATTGCAGTACATGATAACACTATACCATAAGGTCAGTTAACCCTGTAGAGTGCATGTGAATAGGCAGGATGCATAACATAACACCACACATGACCAAGTCCCTAATGACTGTGTTGGAGATAATTTGTAAGGCTTCTTTAGAACCACACTCACATGACTGTTTCTCTCGGCTACATGCCTTAACCCCTGACACTCTTATAAAAGCACACCACACTCACAGGACTGTTTCTCTCGGCTACATGCCTTAACCCCTGACACTCTTATAAAAGCACACCACACTCACAGGACTGTTTCTCTCGGCTACATGCCTTAACCCCTGACACTCTTATAAAAGCACACCACACTCACAGGACTGTTTCTCTCGGCTACATGCCTTAACCCCTGACACTCTTATAAAAGCACACCACACTCACAGGACTGTTTCTCTCGGCTACATGCCTTAACCCTGTTATAAAAGCACACCACACTTACAGGACTGTTTCTCTCGGCTACATGCCATAACCCCTGACACTCTTATAAAAGCACACCACACTCACAGGACTGTTTCTCTCGGCTACATGCCTTAACCCCTGACACTCTTATAAAAGCACACCACACTCACAGGACTGTTTCTCTCGGCTACATGCCTTAACCCCTGACACTGTTATAAAGCACACCACTCACACGACTGTTTCTCTCGGCTACATGCCTTAACCCCTGACACACTCACTGGGCTGTTTCTCTCGGCTATGTCGTTTAACCCCTGACACTTTTAACACACTCACTGGGCTGTTTCTCTCGGCTATGTCATTTAACCCCTGACACTTTTAACACACTCACTGGGCTGTTTCTCTCGGCTATGTCGTTTAACCCCTGACACTCTTAACACACTCACTGGGCTGTTTCTCTCGGCTATGTACTTTAACCCCTGACACTTTTAATACACCCACTGGGCTGTTTCTCTCGGCTATGTCGTTTAACCCCTGACACTCTTAACACAACCACTGGGCTGCTTCTCTCGGCTATGTACTTTAACCCTTGACACTCTTAACACACTCACTGGGCTGTTTCTTTCGGCTATGTGCCTTAACCCCTGACACTCTTACAAAGACCACACCCACAGGACTCTTTTTTGCCGCTAGGTTGATTAACCCTTCGAACTCTTACAAAGACCACACCCACAGGGCTATTTTTGCCGTTAAGTTGATTAACCCTTCACACTCTTAATACAAAGAGCATTGAGTTGCTTAAAACTTTCTTGCAAAAGCTAGTTGGGCTTGCGCGACCTTCGCATTTTGGCGGAACGTGGTACCTGGAACGTTTCCGCTAAACGCGAAGGTCGGGCTATGCCTAACTAGAACACCTACAAGACCATTTTTAAACTCCGCACTTGCGCAATGTAAGCCACACTAACACGACAAATTGCTTTTAGAGCATCCTTGCAAGCCAAGCAACACACATTCACTTCACAACTTACGGAAGGTTCTAAATGTTTAGTAGCACTAGCTCGAGGGAGGGATCATAATTTTGAACCTGCGTCGCGTGAGCTATAAGAGTCTGGGAACGAGTAACGCAGTCAATTAAATTTTGCGCATGCGTATGTTGTATTTAGGTTTTTTAGCTACAAAACAAGAGTTTTAGCACCCAAATATACAGGACTAGTCTTTTTATAAGCTACCTACTATGCGGCGTTCATAAAATAATTTGTTGTTGTAAATAAAGTTAATTAATTTTAATTAATAATTAGCCATTTTGAAAGTATGATAAATCATAAAAAAATCAGGAAAATATATTGGTGAAACCAGAATTTTAATATCATCATCCTATAGTAACTTATTATTCATGTCCTCAATTGCTGGCCATGATTACTGATGTGCCAGAATGTAATAGCATTGCTTGCAAGGAGCAAACCATGAGAATTAGAAATTTGTTTGGTGCGCGGGTATTTAGTTTCAAGTTGTAGCAATTCTGTATGTTTTACTTGTATCCAGATGGAATGTTATTAGTTCCATAGATCAGTAGTGTTTGTACAGGGCAATCGAAAAGTCACACAAAGTATTTGAATTGGTAGAAATGGTATAACTCCAGAACTGAACATTGAAAAATTATGCTATTTAAACCAAACACCATGCCAATGATTAACATGAAGTTGTTATTTAGTATTAATCAGTTTTCAGCATGTATGGCACTGAGAATACCATATATGATGGAAAATTAATGATGGTTTGATATTTATGAATGTGATTTGGGGCTTGCAACCCTGGACATGTCCAGCAATTGCGGACTTGAATAATTGATTACCCGCGTTACGCGTTAAAAATTAATTGAACGGGAAGTCTATGGAGAAATGTCTTCCAACGCGCACCGTACTTAAACGGAATATAAATGTTAAGTCTACCAGACGGATTATGATACAGAAGAAGATAGCCCATCTTTTTTGTGTTCTGGTCTCCGTTAAAATCTGTTCACTGCTATTTCCATACACCATTTTGTGTTCGCTGAATACCTTTGTACATGGCACATGCATTTGTTATGTTTCTTCAATTTCTTTCCAATCACGCAGACCGAAAGTTCAAGTCTACCAAGTGGTTTATAAAACCTAAACCACCGAGACATTTTTAGGCACAATTAGTATAATTTTGCCCCCTACGCAACAATTTCCCTTGGCAACTTTGTGGACTCCACTGTAAAATGTGGGACAAATATATGATGTAATTCATGCATACGTCACGGCGGTACTAATAATGTAGCTAGCCGTGTTGTCGGTAGTGGACGTACATGCACCAAGCAAGAGTAAACGTAGGGCGTACGAGGCGCGCGTGCGAACATGCACACTCTGGACTAGCTGCGATCAGACCAACATCCATGATAGCTATAGCTAGCTAGCTTCTCTAAAGCGATCACGTTGTACAAGCGGCTAGCGCTGATTCATAATACTGTCGACTCGTCGAGCCACTAGCTAGGACAACTCTAGCTTGCTACAGCTAGCGCTAGGTTTGTGTCGAGTCAGTACCAGTACGTGACGTGCGCAGTAATTAAAAGCAGATTCGCATCGACATAGCCGGGTGAGTACGCGTTTAATGTTTACAGATACATTCGTGGTTGTGGTTGAAGCACTCTACAAATGTGTGGTCGCGATCGAAAGGAGTAGGTACTACCGGTAGTACCACTGTACCAGTCGACATACTAGTAGCCAAGATGCGTGGTGTTGTATAGGCAAAACAGGGCATACTATTGCGTATTAACCACTCCTTTTCTAATATCACCGACAAAGAGAAGGTGTCTAAAGGTGATGAGCGTGGTTCGTAAGGAAGGCAGTCGAGCTAGCCAGTGGGTGTGGCTTTAGTAACCGTTTCGCGCGCGTAGTGATCACTTTACAATTACCGTATACCGCTCGAGCTCCATCTAGCTAGCTCCGGTCCTAGTCTACCCGGCCGGGTAGCTGGCCTAACTAATGACCAAAACCAAATACCAGAGTGTATAATAGTTGCGCTCGTTTTAATTACATGTAAAGTACATTGCCCACGAAGCTAGATGTTAGCATAGATCCTACACCACACCCCTCCCTACCATCACACCCCTCCCTACACCACACCCCTTCCTACCATCACACCCCTCCCTACTATAACACTCCTCCCTACTATCACACCCCTCCCTACACCACACCCCTCCCTACACCACACCCCTCCCTACACCACACCCCTCCCTACCTTCACACCCCACCTACACCACACCCCTCTCTATCATCACACCCTCCCTACTATCACACCCCTCCCTACCATCACACCCCTCCCTACCATCACACCTCTCCCTACTATCACACCCCTCCCAACACCACACCCCTTCCTACCATCCACCCCTCCCTACTATCACACCCCTCCCTACTATCACACCCCTCCCTACACCACACCCCTCCCTACCATCACACCCCTCCTACTATCACACCCCTCCCTACATCCTACACCACACCCCTCCCTACCATCACACCCCTCCCTACCATCACACCCCACCTACCATCACACCCCACCTACCATCACACCCCTCCCTACCATCACACCCCTCCCTACACCACACCCCTCCCTACACCACACCCCTCCCTACCATCACACCCCTCCCTACTATCACATCCCTCCCTACTATCACACCCCTCCCTACCATCACACCCCTCCCTACCATCACACCCCACCTACCATCACACCCCACCTACTATCACACCCCTCCCTACCATCACACCCCTCCCTACACCACACCCCTCCCTACACCACACCCCTCCCTACCATCACACCCCTCCCTACTATCACATCCCTCCCTACTATCACACCCCTCCCTACATCACACCCCTCCCTACATCCCACCCCTCCCTACTATCACATCCCTCCCTACTATCACACCCCTCCCTACTATCACATCCCTCCCTACTATCACACCCCTCCCTACATCACACCCCTCCCTACATCCCACCCCTCCCTACCATCACACCCCTCCCTACCATCACACCCCTCCCTACCATCACACCCCTCCCTACCATCACACCCCTCCCTACCATCACACCCCTCCCTACATCACACCCCTCCTTACACCACACCCCACCTACCATCACACCCCTCCCTATTATCACACCCCACCTACCATCACACCCCACCTACCTTCACACCCCACCTACCATCACACCCCTTCCTACCATCACACTCCTCCCTACTATCACACACCTCCTATTAATGTGTTCTCCAATAAGTTACATGATAACATGCTTAAGTCATTATGCCCCCCCCCCTCCCCCTTTCCCCAACATATCACCCATGCATATACAATTCTAACCCTGTCCCAGAGTAAAGTTAGGGAGAAAATTTCACTGGAGTGTGGTGATATTTAGACAGAAGTCATTTGGCATTTACCCCCCCCCCCCCCCCCCCCCCCCCCCTCCCCCAAACATATGACCCATGTATGCTACCTAAACATTACATACTGTCCTAATCATGTCCCAGAGTAGGGGAAACACTTCACTGTCTATTGTTTGAGTCAGGTGATAGAAATTTTTAGTTACTCAAAAGTCACTAACCCCCCCCCCCCCCCCCCCCCCCCAAACATATGACCCATGCATACTGCTATGCTACCTAAACATTACATACTGTCCCAATCATGTCCCAGAGTAGGGGAAACACTTCACTGTCTATTGTTTGAGTTAGGTGACAGAAATTTTTAGTTACTCAAAAGTCACTAACCCCCCCCCCCTCCCCCAAACATATGACCCATGCATACTACTATGCTACCTAAACATTACATACTGTCCCAATCATGTCCCAGAGTAGGGGAAACACTTCACTGTCTATTGTTTGAGTTAGGTGATAGACATTTTTAGTTACACAAAAGTCACTTACCCCCCCCCCCCCTCCCCCAAACATATGACCCATGCATACTGCATGCTATGCTACCTAAACATTACATACTGTCCCAATCATGTCCCAGAGTAGGGGAAACACTTCACTGTCTATTGTTTGAGTTAGGTGATAGAAATTTTCGTTACTCAAAAGTCACTAACCCCCCCCCCCCCCCCCCCCTCCCCCAAACATATGACCCATGCATACTACTATGCTACCTAAACATTACATACTGTCCCAATCATGTCCCAGAGTAGGGGAAACACTTCACTGTCTATTGTTTGAGTCAGGTGATAGAAATTTTAAGTTACACAAAAGTCATTTGGCATTCCCCTCCCCCTCCCCCAAACACACACACACACACACACACACACACCTACTACATACTATACTACCATCACACTACTCCCCCTTAACCTACAATGGGGTGAGTAAGTTGGGTGTGTGCTCCAACACCAGATACTGTCCCAGATTGTGACATTCACTGTGCATGTTTTTATATAAAAGATTTTTGGGATATACCCTTCCCTTGAAGTTAACATTCACCAGATGAATTTAAGAGTTGTTGTATGTTCCCAGCTAAAGATGTGCCAAGTATTGCACACTTGTTAGTGTGCCTTTTAAAAAGTTTTCATATTGAATAATATAACCATGTCAAATAAAATCAGTATGTAAATCACAAGAAGGCATAAGAATCCAACTACATGTATCAGGATACTGAGTTTCACAATGCACACACTCATGAATATAGCTTCTAATGACAGCAGCATAGGAAAATGTTGGCATATTGGATGGAGGATGATCTGTTGAATGGGAGGAGAGAGAGAGGATAATACAACACGAACATTGTCAATGGATTGGTTCTCAGTGGCATATGTACCTC
This sequence comes from Spongilla lacustris, assembly GCA_949361645.1. Taxonomy (NCBI): domain Eukaryota; kingdom Metazoa; phylum Porifera; class Demospongiae; order Spongillida; family Spongillidae; genus Spongilla; species Spongilla lacustris. The sequence continues at coordinate 4,559,377 of OX442429.1, read as the reverse complement.
TCCATTGTCCCTGCCTCCACCACATTTTGCAGCTTTGCAGGCATACCATAATGTGCAGATGATGAAAAGGTATGAAGGTAGTCAGGGACCATCAAGGTTCTGTATGACCACATTAACGATGAGTAATATGGAGGACACACATGTATCGGCATGGTACTCTATCTGCTGGCATAGGTAGCTCAAGCAGGCCATTACAGCAAGCTTCTCTTCATATTTATTTATCCTATATGTAGCCAAATAAGAACTCTGCATCTTACATCAGATAAGGTACAGCTGCAACACACATACACAACCATATGAATACATAAGTAAACAATAGGAAAGCCCTTCCTCACATTTGGAGGGGGGGGGGGGGGGGAGGAAAGGAAGGTTGGTGTGTGGAGGGAAGAAGGGTGGTGTGTGTGGAAGGGAGACAGTGTGTGCAGGAGGGGTGGCAGGGAGAAAAACCATATTTTGAATCAGATAAAAGCAATATACATTGTACATGTAAGGGCAGCTGTAAATCAAATAAATAACCACATGTATACGTAGGTACACAATATGAATATGATATTAACATAACACCAGGTCCATCCTAGCTACATGTACAGTCAGTTAATGTTTGACCAAAATCCCAGGCTACATTATAGCTGTAAGGTCAGTTAACAATGTGGGAAATAATAGTTAGTGTGCCAAGTGTTAAGATATATGTACCAGCTCACGTGCGTGCGCATAATTGTGTGTGCATGTGCATAAGTGTACGTGTGTGTGCGTGTGCATAAATGTGTGTGCAAGCGTGTGTGGACGGATGGTCCATAAATGGGGTTAACTGACGGTACAGACCACACAACTACATGTAGCTGTAATGTTAAACCATACATGCTGTCTCAGTGGAAGACCTACATGTAACTAAATGTACAAGGGTACCTTAGAACATTATTTTACATTCTCAATTTAAGACCATTCTCATAGACCGTTCAGTATGACCACATTAATGATGGAAGGAGATACGTTATTATGGAGGACACACATATCTTGGCATGGTACCCTATCTGCTGACATGGTTACATGTAGCTCAAGCAGGCCATTACAGCAGGCTTATGCTATATGTAGCAAAATAGTTCCTTGTATCAGATAAAGCTACAGCTGCAACACACATACATGTACATGTACACAACCACATGTGTACATAAGCTAGTGAACAATAGGAAAGCCCTTCCCTCAAGTGTGGGGGGAAGGAGGGGAAGGAAAGGAAATAGGTGTGTAGGGAAGAAGGGTGGTGTGTGTGTGAAAGGGAGACAGTGTGTGCAGGAGGGGTGGCAGGGAGAAGAACCATACATGCATCCTGAATCAGATAAAAGCAATGTAGCAGCTGTAAAACATAAGTACATACATGTAGGTGCACAATATGAATATGATATTAACAGGTCCATCACTCAACTCCCATTCCCTCACTTGCTACATGTCCTGGCTACAGTAAGTTAATCTCTCTAAGTCATTGGCCACAAATTCCAGGCTACATTATAGCTGTAAGGTCAGTTAACAATGTGGGAAATAATAGTTAGTGTGCCAAGTGTTAAGATACAAGCTCAATGTGTGTGCATAAGTGTGTGTGTGAGTGCATGTGCATGTTGACAAGTGTGTGTGTGGACTGATGGATAAAAGGGGACCACACAACTACATGTAGCTATCAAGTTAAAAGCTCCTAAGAACATTATTTTCATTAACCCTGAACACTCTCAACGTACAACCACACACATGGAGTAAATTCAAACCGAAACATTCACTGACCACCACATTGCAGTACATACCATAAGGTCAGTTAACCCTGTAGAGTGCATGTGAATAGGCAGGATGCATCACATAACACCACACATGACCTAGTCCCTAACACCTGTGTTGGGTTATGGGGAGATAATTTGTAAGGCTTCTTTAGATGTTGACCTGACATGTCACTGCCATATATGGTATAAAGCCACTGTTATTAACCCCTGACACTCAGGTACACCACACACCACACCCACTGGGCTGTTTCTTTTGGCTATGTTGTTTAACCCCTGACACTCACTCTTAACACACTCACTGGGCTGTTTCTCTCGGGTGAGAGAGAGGGAGGGAGACAGGGAATGAGGGGGAGGGAGGGAGGAGGGAGGGAGAGAGGGGGAGTGAAAGAGGATCCAAACAATATTAACACACATCTAAGCATATCCACAATATGTATATTTACTGGTAGCATCACAAACACACACACTCACAGACAGATGGAGTGTGAGGGAGCGGGAGGGAGAGGAGGAGGGAAGGAGGGGGAGGGAGGGAAGGAGGGAGGGAGAGAGGGAGGAGGGGAGGGAGGTAGGAGGGAGGGAGGGAGAGAGGGAGGAGGGAGGGAGAGAGGGGGAGGGAAGGAGGGGGAGGGAAGGAGGGGGAGGGAAAGAGGGATGAGGGAAGGAGGGGGAGGGAGGGAGGAGGGAGGGAGGGAGGAGGGAGGGAGGGAGGAGGGAGGGAGAGAGAGGAGGGAAGGAGGGAGGAAGAGAGGGAATGAGGGGGGGAGGAGGGAGGGAGAGAGGGGGAGTGAAGGAGGATCCAAACAATATTAACACACATCTAAGCATATCCACAATATGTATATTTACTGGTAGCATCACAAACACACACACACAGACAGATGGAGTGTGAGGGAGAGGGACGGAGAGAGGGAGGTGGGAAGGAGGGGGAGGGAGGGAGGGAGGGAGGTAGGGAGGGAGAGAGGGTTGAGGGAGGGAGGGAGGAAGAGAGGGAATGAGGGGGGAGGAGAGGGGGAGTGAAGGAGGATCCAAACAATATTAACACACATCTAAGCATATCCACAATATGCATATTTACTGGTAGCATCACAAACACACACACAGACAGATGGAGTGTGAGGGAGAGGGACGGAGAGAGGGAGGAGGGAAGGAGGGGGAGGGAGGGAGGGAGGTAGGAGGGAGGGAGGGAGAGAGGGAAGGAGGGGGAGGGAGATAGGAGGGAGGGAGGGAGAGAGGGAGGAGGGAGGGAGATAGGGGGGAAGGAGGGGGAGGGAAGGGGGAGGGAAAGAGGGATGAGGGAAGGAGGGGGAGGGAGGGAGGGAGGAGGGAGGGAGAGAGGGATAAGGGACGGAGGGGGAGGGAGGGAGGGAGGGAGGAAGAGAGGGAATGAGGGGGAGGGAGGGAGGAAGAGAGGGAATGAGGGGGAGGGAGGGAGGGAGGGAGGGAGAGAGAGAGGGGGAGTGAAGGAGGATCCAAACAATATTAACACACATCTAAGCATATCCACAATATGTATATTTACTGGTAGCATCACAAACACACACACACACACACCGACAGATGGAGTGTGAGGGAGAGGAAGGGGGAGAGGGAGGAGGGAAGGAGGGGGAAGGAGGGAGGAGGGACAGAGGGTAAGAGGGAGGAGGGAAGGAGGGGGAGGGAGGTAGGATGGAGGGAGGGAGAGAAAGAGGAGGGAGGGAGAGAGGGGGAGGGAAGGAGGGGAGGAAAGAAGGAGGGGAGGAAAGAGGGATGAGGGAAGGAGAGGGAAGGAGGGGAAGGGAGGGAGAGAGAAAGAGAGGGAATGAGGGGGAGGGAGGGAGGGAGGGAGGAGGGAGGGAGGAGGGAGGGAGAGAGGGGGAGTGAAGGAGGATCTAAACAATATTAACACACATCTAAGCATATCCACAATATGTATATTTACTGGTAGCATCACAAACACACACACACACACACACACACACACAGATGGAGTGTGACGGAGAGGGACGGAGAGAGGGAGGAGGGGAGGGAGGGGGGGGAGGGAGGGAGAGAGGGAGGAGGGAAGGAGGGGGAGGGAGGTAGGAGGGAAGGAGGGGGAGAGGGAGGAGGGAGGGAGAGTGGGGGAGGGAAGGAGGGGGAGGGAAAGAGGGATAAGGGAAGGAGGGGGAGGGAGGGAGGGAGAAGGGAAGGAGGGGGAGGGAGGGAGGAAGAGAGGGAATGAGGGGGAGGGAGGGAGGGAGGGAGAGAGGGGGAGTGAAGGAGGATCCAAACAATATTAACACACATCTACATGTAAGCATATCCACAATATGTATATTTACTGGTAGCATCACAAACACACACACACACACACACTCACACAGACAGATGGAGTGTGACGGAGAGGGAGGGAGAGAGGGAGGAGGGAAGGAGGGGAGGGAGGAAGGAATGAGGGGGAGGGAGGGAGGGAGGGAGGAGGGAGGGAGAGAGGGAGGAGGGAAGGAGGGGGAGGGAAGGAGGGGGAGAGAAGGAGGAGGAGGGAAGGAGGAGGGAAGGAGGGGGAGGGAAGGAGGGGGAGGGAAGGAGGGGAAGGAAGGAGGGGGAGGGAAGGAGGGGGAGGAGGGCGGGAGGGAGGAGGGAAGGAGGGGCTGTTCCTCTCGGCTATGTCGTTTAACCCCAGACACTATTAACACACACACTAGGCTGTTTCTCTCGGCTATGTACTTTAACCCCTGACACTTTTAACACACCCACTGGGCTGCTTCTCTCGGCTATGTACTTTAACCCTTGACACTCTAAACACACTCACTGGGCTGTTTCTTTCGGCTATGTCGTTTAACTCCTGACACTTTTAAAACACCCAATGTCGTTTAACCCCTGACACTCTTAACACACCCACTGGGCTCTTTCTCTCGGCTTTGTCGTTTAACCCCTGACAGTCTTAACACAACCACTGGGCTGTTTCTTTCGGCTATGTGCCTTAACCCCTGACACTCTTACAAAGACCACACCCACAGGACCCTTTTTGCCGCTAGGTTGATTAACCCTTCGAACTCTTACAAAGACCACACCCACAGGGCTATTTTTGCCGTTAGGCTGATTAACCCTTCACACTCTTAATACAAAGAGCACGCACACTTTTTATGGTTAAGTTGCTTAAAACTTTTATGCAAAAGCTAGTTGGGCTTGCGCGACCTTCGCATTTTGGCGGAACGTGGTACCTGGAACGTTTCCGCTAAACGCGAAGGTCGGGCTATGCCTAACTAGAACACCTACAAGACCATTTTTATACTCCGCACTTGCGCAATGTAGGCCACACCAACACGACAAATTGCTTTTAGAGCATCCTTGCAAGCCAAGCAACACACATTCACTTCACAACTTACGGAAGGTTCTAAATGTTTAGTAGCGAACTAGCTCGAGGGAGGGATCCTGCGTCGCGTGAGCTTTAAGAGTCTGGGAACGAGTAACGCAGTCAATTAATTTTGCGCATGCGTATGTTGTATTTAGGTTTTTGAGCTACAAAACGAGAGTTTTAGCACCCAAAAATACAGGACTAGTCTTTTTATAAGCTAACTACTATGCGGCGTTCATAAAATAACATGTTGTTGTAAATATAGTTAATTAATTTTAATTAATAATTAGCCATTTTGAAAGTATGATAAATCATAAAAAAATCAGGAAAATATATTGGTTAAACCAGAATTTTAATATCATCATCCTATAGTAACTTATTATTCATGTCCTCAATTGCTGGCCATGAGAAAGCTGCACTGATGTAAGCCTATGTGCTGTGCCTCATTTCCCCAATCACCAAATATATCAACAACTATGCTCTGTGCTCGATGCATCATTTTTGGAGTGCTTGTCGTGCTCTCCCAGCTCCATGCTCACTCGATCCCGAAAGAAAGCCGCTTGAATTGATGATCCTTGAGTGAAATGCTCAACACACAAACTATCCTTTGTGGAGGGTAAGCCCACAACATTCATAGGCCATAGTCGCATCGTAGGACCGGGGGGGGGGGGGGGGGGGGGGGGGGGAAGCCCCAATCTTGGAATATTATATAATATTTAAAGTACGCTGAATTCATACCCCCCCTTCCCCCCACCACCTGAACAACATGTCATCTAGGACATGCATGATGATCATGAATTGTCCAAGAGTTTGAAACAGTGTGGACAGGCATCTGCAAGACTGCAACAATAGGGAATAGAAGCCATAGCCACAATTTCACTAAGGCGCATTGCAGGGGGACTGCATCATAGCTGGGTTATATACATTGCATCAATTACTCAACAAGGTATCATTATTGTGGCCAGCACTGATTGTGGCCCATCTATGATATTATGAATATAGGAACCACGGTCCAATCAGTGAAAGCGCAATTTGTAACAAAGCCAGAATAATAATTTTGCAGTACTAAGCTACCTGCAGCTGCATGTCTTTTGAGGAACGAATTATGTAATTAGTAGTTCCCGTGCAACAGAATACGGAGGCGTATCCTATAGCCTGGCATGGCCAGTTACCCCCAGTTATATTGTTAATATTAAGCGCATAGATTGATTATGAGGGGAGGACAACATGCACCATGGCAGATGGGCTAACCATTGATGCACACAGGAATACCTTTTAAGCCTCTTAGGTGTATGCCCCCGCATGCTAAATTTACTTTCTTTTGCAATGTACGTGTCATAAGATTGGAATGTGTTGTTCAGTGTATAGCAGGACAATTGAAATATTCATACTTGCTGGGTGCACCCCCAAGGGTGTTTGCGGCCAATCACGGATGTACACATATGTACATGTATGCGACTGGAAACTAAATCAACAATTAGATCATTTACGGTATTACCACATATTTCTAAACTGATGGCTCATTATAGACATCTGATGTTTAAAAGCAAACCATGACTCAGCAGAACTAGCAAAAGTTAAAACGAACTCAAACACTGCATTCCTATATAGCATGCGCATATACAGTTTTGCAAGGTCACGCGATATGTATTTAGAAGGAGGGCGTTACTAAATTCGACGACGTAGCCTTTGGTGACTGAACTGGAAGGCAAGCGTACTACAGCTATGATCAGGAGGCATGTGTCTAGCAGAATTTACAAGCCTCAAGTGGTAACGCATTTTCTACCACCACGAACAAGCTTAGCCTCGTACCCAGACCCACACTCGCAGTAGCGGATGGTTACATCACCGCTACGATTTAATTTACATGCTCCACCCACTTGTGTAGGCGCATGCGCACCTAATCATTCGACTGTTTACAGCTACGTAAGTCGGCAGAAAATGACGGAGAGTCAGTCTTGTTAATCTTTTAAATGCGCTATATGTTTGGGTGACGTTCCTTTAACAGACAGAATCTCAATGCCATGCTGTGGTAACGCTACTTCAACAGTTCAGCACTGTCGCCGATGCATCGAGACCATCGTTCAGAATGGTATCCAGTCCTCCATCGGCAGATGCCCTGCCTGTCGGGCATATTTCGTTATGCGGGAAGGACTGCCAGTGTCTCAAGCTAGCGTCCCACGTCAGTGTCAAATGTGCTGCCAGGTAAAAGAGATAGCCGACCCCGACCGCGAGCTTTGTTCCGCGTGTTTGCTCGGCTCCGAATTCCGATTTCGTTACGAGTGTAACCGCTGCCATCGAACTCAGATGATTCCTCACCCGATGTGGCTGTACCAGCCCTCGCCTACGACCTTCACTGGAGCCACTTGGGCCTGCCATGTAGGATGTGGAGACTATACTAACTGGCGCATCGTAGCCGATGATCTGGAGAGAGTCCCACTCGAACACACCCCTGAAGCCTGGGGCATGAGGGAAATGTGGCTCGCCCGTATTCGTGAACAAAGGGAAAAGCAGGCTTAGAGGCTTAGAGATGTCGGCTCATGTAGCTCCGCATTATATTGAGTGGCGCTAGGCCTTTTATACTATCTTTAGAATTAAATGTGCATGTTATTATAGAGGATATGCAACTTATAATTTCCAACGTGCGTACGTACGTACGTACTTCCGCGTAATCTATTTTTATAATCGGCTACGCCCTTTTTTTTTTTTTACCATTGCGAATTAAATTTCATAGTATATACAAATGCGTGTACTCGGTTGCTAATTACGTGCACGTGCATTCGCTCATTGGTGACAGAGAGTAGTTCTTGTGTAGGTAATGTTCGAACGAAAAGATCAAACCCTAAAACACTCACTCAGGCCCGTAGCCAGGGGGATGCAAACGGGTGCATGCATTTGCACACACACACATCCCACTGGATGCAAGGTCCACTTGGCAGGCTATGAATACTATTCACTTCATGAGTGCAATCTACACATATTTGAATGAGAACTGCTAGCTGTCATCGTGTATATTAATATCTGATTGTGCACGCGTGTGCATGTACGAGCACTGGTACGATCCAAATATAGGATCGGAAAGACGGCTACAAGGCATCGTGCATGTATCAATTACCCCATCCCAAAAGCAAGAACTCCGGTCCAGCATTCCCTCCCATATTTAGCCCTTTGGGTGCCAAGGGCATATTTATATACTATATATCACAGTTCAATGTCCATGATGGCAGGACATACATGTAAATGGATGCAGAACAAATAACTCCATTCTGTTCTTGAAGATGGGTGCAATGATTTACGTATAGCCTGAGGAGAAATGTGGTACATGCATAAACTAATTATAGGAAGTAGTACAAATTTCAGCAACGCTACACAGTGTGCCCCCACAGGACATATGCTACGTGTGCACATTTTTGATGTGGGAGAAACTAACGCAAGCAGTTATCAGCAATTGACAGTTTGTGGAGCCGGCAAATCCTATACATGTACAGTACTTGAGTGACATGCAAACATTATATTATACATATAATGTACATGCACATGATATACCATGTACATAATTATATCATTATTGTACAGCCGTCACATCTGGCACCCAAAGAGTTAAAGAGTGCTCCATACAAAAAGATGCCTGTCTGCTTGTTTCTGACTTGTTTTCAAACATATCGAGAAATTGGCGGTCAAAAGGATTACGCGGTATTCGGTCATTGCGTAATTCAATGTCTATAGAAAATGTATGGACGCATTCAGAAAACTGCAGCTAACTGCAGAAATAAAAATTATATTGACTAGGTGCTCTCGGATTTGCTATGTGGGGACTATTTAGCATATTTTGAGTACTTTAACGCACCGTAGGTACCTATATCCGCACTTCCACATTAATTATGCAAGGTTTCCAATGTCCATTCATTTTATCTCATTTACTTATTCAGTCATCAATATTTTCCCAACCAAATGATATTTTCCTTCGGTGCCACCGGATTATATGAGAGTAACCAATGCACTTATTTTTCATCATTTTTTCAGAGCTTAGGGCCTTCAAATCGCGCTTCCCTTGAATGGTTAGTGAGATACACCCCAAATCCAAAACGCATAATATCACGTGCTACTCTTTCGTCAGTTAGCCGTGCCCAGACCGAGCTGTTCTGTAAGTACAAGTAGTTAATGATAATATGTATTGCAAATTGATGTCTATAACCACGACCCCACCCACCACTATAATGTACACAACAACTTAACGTGCAAAATAACTTATTAACCGCTATTTACTGTAGGCAGAGATAATCTGCTGTAGGCCTGCTCTTCGCTTTTGGTTCGGTACTTCCGCGGACGATTTCGAACGGTACGAAGACGACAATATCGAAGATCAATCCCACGAGGATATGAGATGCAGGTTAAAGACCTGAAAGTCTGCCTGTGGACTGGATTCTATGGCAGAACTGAAGCCTACTACCCCACAGGCCTCAGCTAACTGCTACGGAGGTACGGGAGTGCACGGACCCTATTGCAGACAGGCAGCTATAAAGCTGGTACTATACTCTGGACTCTACGGCAGGCAGCGACGGAATACCCCTGGCCCATGTATGGAGTGAACTCTATGGCAATAAGCGATGCATGAAGAATCACACAGTTAACAGCTATGAACTCAAATCTATGGCAGACACCTAACAGCTACAGTGTATGGAGTTGGAGTGATCCCTATTGCACACAGCTATGAAGTACTCCATGGCAAGAAGCTATGGGCCCTATGGCAAGTACCCCATATAGCAAGCACCTAAGAAATGAATCCTATGGCAGATACCCCACAGCTGACAGCGTGTGTGTGAGCATATGTGTGTGTGATTGTGTGTGAGCATATGTGTGTGTGATTGTGTGTGTGAGTATGTATGCATGACTGTGTGTGCGTGTGTTGTTGTGTGAGTGGCTATGAATCCTCTCTTCCCCTCTCTCTGTACATGTAAGTCAGTATGTACATGTATATATATATGCTAAGAATCAGTTCTTGTACTTGTGCAATGCATGCATATGCACATGAATGTAATTGGCTAGTTTTGATGACATTCTGCATTGTTTTCCACAGTACACAACTCAACTCCAGCTATCAATGCTCACCAATGGCAAGCTCTATTTACCCACTCCTCCCTCCCTCCCTCCCTCCCTCCCTCCCTCCCTCCCTCCCTCCCTCCCTCCCTCCCTCCCTCCCTCCCTCCCTCCCTCCCTCCCTCCCTCCCTCCCTCCCTCCCTCCCTCCCTCCCTCCCTCCCTCCCTCCCTCCCTCCCTCCCTCCCTCCCTCCCTCCCTCCCTCCCTCCCTCCCTCCCTCCCTCCCTCCCTCCCTCCCTCCCTCCCTCCCTCCCTCCCTCCCTCCCTCCCTCCCTCCCTCCCTCCCTCCCTCCCTCCCTCCCTCCCTCCCTCCCTCCCTCCCTCCCTCCCTCCCTCCCTCCCTCCCTCCCTCCCTCCCTCCCTCCCTCCCTCCCTCCCTCCCTCCCTCCCTCCCTCCCTCCCTCCCTCCCTCCCTCCCTCCCTCCCTCCCTCCCTCCCTCCCTCCCTCCCTCCCTCCCTCCCTCCCTCCCTCCCTCCCTCCCTCCCTCCCTCCCTCCCTCCCTCCCTCCCTCCCTCCCTCCCTCCCTCCCTCCCTCCCTCCCTCCCTCCCTCCCTCCCTCCCTCCCTCCCTCCCTCCCTCCCTCCCTCCCTCCCTCCCTCCCTCCCTCCCTCCCTCCCTCCCTCCCTCCCTCCCTCCCTCCCTCCCTCCCTCCCTCCCTCCCTCCCTCCCTCCCTCCCTCCCTCCCTCCCTCCCTCCCTCCCTCCCTCCCTCCCTCCCTCCCTCCCTCCCTCCCTCCCTCCCTCCCTCCCTCCCTCCCTCCCTCCCTCCCTCCCTCCCTCCCTCCCTCCCTCCCTCCCTCCCTCCCTCCCTCCCTCCCTCCCTCCCTCCCTCCCTCCCTCCCTCCCTCCCTCCCTCCCTCCCTCCCTCCCTCCCTCCCTCCCTCCCTCCCTCCCTCCCTCCCTCCCTCCCTCCCTCCCTCCCTCCCTCCCTCCCTCCCTCCCTCCCTCCCTCCCTCCCTCCCTCCCTCCCTCCCTCCCTCCCTCCCTCCCTCCCTCCCTCCCTCCCTCCCTCCCTCCCTCCCTCCCTCCCTCCCTCCCTCCCTCCCTCCCTCCCTCCCTCCCTCCCTCCCTCCCTCCCTCCCTCCCTCCCTCCCTCCCTCCCTCCCTCCCTCCCTCCCTCCCTCCCTCCCTCCCTCCCTCCCTCCCTCCCTCCCTCCCTCCCTCCCTCCCTCCCTCCCGCCCGCCCTCCCTCCCTCCCTCCCTCCCTCCCTCCCTCCTCGCCTCTTCCCTCCTTCCATGATCCTCTCCTTCCACTTCCCATCATCAGAGGAGGCTCAGAGTGTTCAGTGACAAAGATAAGGACAAACTCAGCAAGGTGACCCAACATACTAAGTCTGTGAGGGAGGCATGACATGGAGGCCACCCTCACCTTGGAGATGGAGACAGAACAGAACAGGGACCAGTGGGGTGTCATGGAGAAGGCACAGAATTTGAACCAGGTCTGGGCACTGGTCACCACTTGCAGTAACCCTTTATAGGCCAGTCAGATACAGTGATATTAGCCCTTTAGTGACACGAGTTTTAACCCTGTAAAGACAGCAATATCAGCATTATTCTCCAGAACAAATTTTTATTTGTATATGTCTAATTGCCATGGTGATTCATGTCCTCCAACTATGCTGCAAAACTCAGTCTGTTGTATGATGATTAATTAATATTGTTTGTTTTCCATATATAGTATGGAGGAGGAGAGGACAGAACTACACCGAGTACTTCGAGGCCGCAAGAGGAGGGAGACCTCACAAGGGAGTGCAGCCAGCAGGTGGGTGTGGTCAAGGGAGGTGGTAGCAGATGTGATGAGGCCAAATATTGTGGCATACAATTGTACGATTCCATGAGTGTTGTGTGTGTGTGTGTGTGTGTGTGTGTGTGTGTATTTGTGTGTGTGTGTGTGTGTGTGTCTGCAATGTATGGTAGCAAGCACACGATGCATGAACATAAACTGTACAGAAAATGTCACACACTTTAAAAGGAGCACACCTTAAAGGGCACACTTTAAAAGGAGCACACCTCAATGGGCACACTTTAAAAGGAGCACACCTTAATGGGCACACTTTAAAAGGAGCACACCTTAATGGGCACACTTTAAAAGGAGCACACCATAATGGGCACACCTTCCCCTACAAAAAAATCTTGGCATACATGTTCCAAATTCATGTGTGATATGTTGTCGCATGTGTTCCAGTTTTTCTAGAGCACTGTTGAACATGCTTATGTCATTCAATTGCAGGGATATCACCCTTCTAACTTGCACAGGTTGAAGAGTTTCTAAAACGCGTTCCCCCGAGAAGTTATAAAGTGGCACACCCCTTAGCATATTAGCGGGTATGCCTCATCGGGGAATCGCTTTTTAGAAACTATTCATCCTGTGCAAGTTAGAAGAGTGATATGCCTGCAATTTAATGACATACATGTACATGCAAGCATGTTCAACAGTGCTCTAAAAAAACTGGAACACTTGCAAAAACATATCACGCATGAATTTGGAACATGTCATGCCAAGATTTTTTCGTAGGGGATCCATTGCGGGATAATGTGCAGACAGCATTCTACATGTAGGTGCCATTTCTCCCTCTCCTAGGAAAGGTCCCCTGTACTGTTCTTTGGGAGTACCAACCTGACATCTGCAAAGACTACAAGGAGGCAGGCTACTGCGACTTTGAAGGTTGGTGTGTCTGGTGTGTGCTGGTGTGTTGTGTAGGTATGTGCTGGTGTTTGCATGATGTGTTTGCCCATACACCAGCCTATACACCATACACCAGCCTAGACCCCATACACCAGCCTGTACACCATACACTAGCCTGTACACTATACACCAGCCTGTACACCATACACCAGCCTGTACACCATACACCAGCCTATACACCATACACCAGCCTAGACCCCATACACCAGCCTGTACACCATACACTAGCCAGTACACCATACACCTATACCTATATACACCATACATCAGCCTGTACACCAGCCTGTACACCATACACCAGCCTAGACCCCATACACCAGCCTGTACACCATACACCAGCCTAGACCCCATACACCAGCCTAGAACCCATACACCAGCCTAGAACCCATACACCAGCCTGTACACCATACACCAGCCTGTACACCATACACCAGCCTATACACCATACACCATCCTATACACCATACACCAGCCTATACACCATACACTGGCCTGTACACCATACACCAGCCTATATACCATACACTAGCCTGTACACCATACACCAGCCTGTACACCATACACCATCCTATACACCATACCCCAGCCTGTACACCATACCCCATACACTAGCTTATACACCATACACCAGCCTATACACCATACACCAGCCTATGCACCATACCCCATACATCAGCCTATACATCATACTTAAAAAAACCAGCCCATACACGCTCCTAGTACATGTACCAGAATACTGAAGGTTTTGTCATACATGTACCTACTCTTAATCCTAAGATCTGCCCATGGTTTGTGCTGTGAATATAATAAACTTGAAAGGGGAACCCACAACCTTATCTGATGTTAGAGGCCCATGTAGTGCTGCTACCTTGCCTGCCCTGAAGCTACATGTAGACCTACCCTGCATGAACCCCTACATTGACCTACATAGGCCTACCCTGCATGAACCCTACATGGACCTACATAGACCTACCCTGCATGAACCCTTACATGGACCTACATAGACCTATACCCTGCATGAACCCTACATGGACCTACATAGACCTACCCTGCATGAACCCTTACATGGACCTACATAGACCTACATGTACCTACCTGAGTACTGAAAATTACTTGTGTCTTTTGTCTACATGTACATGTATTCCTTTCAAACTACATGTAACATCTGCCCTTCTGTGCTGTGAATATAATTAAACTTGAAAGGAACCCACAACCTTATCTGATGTTAGACATAAAATAAACATACCCTGTACATGTACCTGGACTTATATGTCCCTACCTAAGACTACCATATCTACAAGACCTACATGTACATGTGTACATCTATCTAACTACTGGCATGTACTTATGCATGTAGGACTACCGTGGACCTACATGAATTTGGTTTTACCAGAGGGCGCACGAAAACTGGGGGGGAGGAGGGGATGCAGTCGAAGGGGTACATTTGTACATGCATTCGGACTTTTTTTTACGTATGACACAACATGTAATCTACTCGCAGGTATATGTAATCATCAACGGAAGCGTGTGTGGCTGGGGGGGGGGGGGGCAATTGCTGCCAGAGGGGTGGCATTTCATATGCCATGGGGGAGGGGGGGAAGCTGGCCCCCCCACCCCCAAGGCTATGCTTGATCCAGGGCTGCATGGTCTCTACTTAGACTTATCGTGAGTACTGAAGGTTAAGTGTTCATGTGTCTTTCCTCTTCACCTCCGTACCACCTACACTGTACTCCTTTCTAGTAGAAACCATACAGAGAAGTTACATGTATAAGTCATACAAACCACACACTGTGTGCAGAATGTGTGTGTGTGGGGGGGGGGGGGGGGGGTAATGAATGACAGGGGCCTGTTGGGCAAGCACTAGTCCTGATGCCTTGGTTGAGCTTTGCATTGGGAGGGGATGGAGTGTGCTTTGTGCATGATGCTGAGGGCTTTGGTTTTATGGTAGGGGCATTTGTTCTGATGCATAACCATCACTTTTTTCCTCTAGGTTTCAATATCAGGAGCTGCGAATTTGTTTAAATGTCTGTTTGCAACTGTTTCCACAGAGATGTGCTACCATCAAGTATCTATATGATGCTACTTAGGCACTTATCTTTTTTTGTTTTGTTTGGTGCTCATAATATGACACTAGACTTGCTTGTAACTGTGATAGCCATCCGATGAGGAAGAAGTGCAGCAGGGTCTTTGTGGTTATTGTCAATTTGTAAACGTACTAGTAACTCAGTGATGAGGAAGGGCAGCATGACCCGTCGACCTGATCACTACGGTAAATGTATTAACCTATAAGAAGTTCGATATCTTGACATGAAATAAACGTGAAGTACGGGTTCTAGCTTGCCAATGTGTTCGGCTCTAGAGAAACGCCCACGCTGCCGGTCCGCCCATCGTTTACATCTCCCATATCACATTGAGTCGATGATTGACTACAGAAGGGGCTAAGAGAAACTATAAATGTAATAGCATATATCATAGGAAGTATCGCTTTATATTATCTCTGCTTTTACGATATGTTGCCCGCGCGATTATCGCGATCGAGGCTTCATGGCAATAATGAATTGCTGCATAGAAAGGTGGCGTAAAAAGTGCTGGTGGCGTGACGTGCACAACGGACGCTGCACCCGGCCAATAATGAAAGGATTGGTAAATATGCATGGCGGAGCATATATGACATGTTGGGAGTTGGGACTCGGTCTCCCGTCGTGAACTACTAGTAATTGCGGACCGGCCACTTTGGACGAAGCCAACATCATCCCTTTCGGTCATCTGCGGTGCGTGTTCAATCTGTGTTTACGGGAGCTACAATTACTTTTACTTACTTAGTATCAGTAATACGTCATCGGCTTTGTATGTGAGCTAGGCCATTAATTAAAAACCTTATTGATAAATGACATAATTGTTAATAAATGTTACGTAACATGTCTACTTTACGAATAAATTAGTGCGGTAGAAATTAATTTTTTGTCTTGATTTTTGTACAAGAATGGCTCATGATATAAATCTATAAATTACAGATTCACAATTAGACCGATTTATCGTACTTAGTACATGTGTTTAAAAATCAATTTGAAAAAAAAGTGCTAAATGTCCGCCTATGTATGGGCAATTTCTCCATATGTGATGTGAACCGGCAAATTATTACACTATAGTGGAATCTAAGCATCTGCATGTGCTCACAGGCAATCCTGCAGTTTTTTCATATGCATGGAACTGAAATAATTCACAGTGTTTTTGTAGTTTATGCATCAAACAAACGTTGGCTCGAGATCTGCTCTAGATCCCGATTCGGGAGCGCTGCCCCCAGGAGAGGTGCACCCCTCCCACACCTTCCCCGGGGCTTTCTCAATTTTCATACAAACCCTGCATCTGGCAGTGTGGGCCCTACATACACTATTATCCTGGCTACACCACTGGTTGAGTATGCTTTGCAACCCCCCCCCCCCCCCCCCCCCCCCCCAACACACGACCTGGCTACGGGCGGCCTGCTCAGTGCATACCACGAATAGCTATCCAAACAACGTATTAATGTAAACCTCTTAAATATCCTCCAGCTGCATGGAATAGCAAGGCGGTGAGCCAGCTAGCAAGTCGATCAAGAATAAGAACAGCTTTAACTATTGATTGCTGTCGTCAGAGGCGACAAGGAGCCAGTTCGACTCTCTGACTTGCGGTGGTTCCCACAACTGAAGCACTAATCCAGTAACCTGCCAATACAAATGGAAGAGAACATTTGCATTTCGGGTGTACTAAATAGATTTTGCAAATGATGGTGTGCCTTCAATATATCAATCTGACTCGAAATAAAGATAGCCAAATGTTATTGGAGTCTGCATTATTGGAATCCACGGAAAACATCACAATTGCCGTCGATTTACAAAATAGAGCGTTAAACGGGGTAAACATCCGTTAAAAATGCGGACAAAACCTAACAAATGCTGTGGTGTTGCGCATTTTTGTTTCCGCCTACCTCGTGCTATTTAATATATCTTCCACAGCAAGAACATGGGTAAACAATTCAAAATCGGTGTTGCTCTTACCGCTTGTGTGGGCAAAGTCATCGGCTCTCGCGCTGCAGCAGCGATCCTCTGTGCACCAGGCCGAGGCCCGCCTTTGCCGCGTTTCTGGGGAGGTCTCCCTCGGGTGTGAGGGAGACGCGAGACGGCGCGACGCTATTGGATTAATACCCTCGACTTGATCACAAAAATGTACCCCTACCACAAGCGTACCGAGTACTAGTTTCGTTCAATCGGGCTTGCCAACCCCTATCTATAGCATTGATGGCGTACAAAATACGAATGAAATGAACGCTGTACATACTCAACTGAACTTGTAGTGCGTTGTCTGCACTGATATACATCAATACATGTATATATCACTACTAAAACCTTCTGAATCAGTAAGCTGTTCGGCGCGGCAGTGAATTGGATACGCTCATGCATGCATGTACATGTACGCACCAACAATGGGCAGGCGCTAGGCTCGAGGGCAGGCTACAGTATAGGTCGAGGGGGGGGAGGGGCAAAAAAAAAAGTTATAGACACCATCCCAAAAATTCTTAGGCCAGGTCAACCCCCCCCCCCCCCCCCTCCGCCTTCGACCACGCCCATTTTTCGACCACGCCCCTTAAAATAATTACGTAATTGACAATTGACCACACCTACAATTAAGATAATAGAAAGCAGGCTTCGTTGCAGATTGCTGTTGTAGGTGTTGTCACTTCGTCGCTTGCAGCTGGAGACGCTGTTTCACTTGTACCATAGAATTTCGCGATACTCAGTCTCTCGTGCCATGACGTAATGTACAGGCTGTAGGCCTATCGAATATTACATCCCTGCCCATCAATTAAGGTTTGCGGTACTCCAACAAGATTTTGAAGAACGGCACGCATTATCGTTCATGATTTGGTAAAGTACTCGTTTAAACAATAGCAGGCGGGGCATGCTCGCGTGAGGCGTGAGTCGGCGTGACCTCATGCATGTTACTTAGTACCAGGTGTATCCGTGGCTTACTTAGTAGCGTTAGTATAGTTTTTATCTTTACATTGCTTTGCGACGCTTCAATTGTTGCACTATTGGGTAGTGAATTGGTATGAAGGCCACGCCCACGAATTGTGTCTCAGTCACGTGATAATATGCTTCGATGAAATAGCTTACAATCGCACTAGATAGGCAGTTAAGCCCTATCTTTGCACGAATTGGACACCCATGAACACTACAAACAATATGATTCCATCGTTATGTTGCTGTAGTGCGAGCTGAAGTGCAAAAAAAAAAAATTAAGAAAAGTGATTATTTTTTTTTTTTTTAATTTTTTTTGGCCAAGACCCCCCCCCCCCCCCCCCCCCCCCCCCAACTTTGATACCTCATAATTTTTTTTCCTAGACCCCCCTGAAAAAAAGAACAGCATATTCGTGATGCTCTCAATGAGCTCTTCAAAGTTGGGGGATGGTGTCTTCCACTTTGTTTTTTGCCCCCCCCTCGGTATAGGTACAAGTTTTTTTTTTTTTTTTTGGCTTTTAAAAGAAATTCATTAACCAGCACGAGATCTATGGTTAATGCAATTCATTGCAAATTGCTTCGTTGTCAAGCCAGGTTTCTTTGTACGAATTTGTGTTCAAAAGTGCAACAGTATTATGGAATGGTGCAAGCATTGTGACACGATTTGATTTGAGTGAGGTTGGTGTCTTGTTGAATTATAATATGTCAGGCTGATGTACAATTCAATTGGGTGATGTGCAATGCAATTTCATTCTGGACTGAGTTACATATCTTAGATGTCGAAGCAGAATGTGAAATTGACGCTGATCAGTATGTGAAATTGATGCTTCTTTTCTTTTTCCATAATGCTGGGGACAAAATACTTGTACCTGCTAACATTGTATATAAACCTAATTATACAGCCACCCATGTCTTCAGCAAAAGTGACTGATTAGATTGGAAATCACAATGCAGATCATATGATGACCACAGAACAAAAGCAAACAACACATAAAAACATTAACACAGTGCAGTGCCCAATGGTGAGCGGATGAAGATGAGATTTCAACAGATTGGTTCACCAACCAGCAAGGCCTCACGCCGACATGCTCAGTTGCACATGATTCTGACCAGGAGGGAGGGAGGAAACAGGACTGGTGGGGAGACTGCCACTCTTGATGTGGTGGTCCTTGGATCTCCACTGCTGGAGAGGATGGAACTCCCACGCAAGCAGAGCTCCCGAGACCTCATCATCGTATTCCACACTACACACCACCTGGGGAGGAGGAGCAGTAAAACATACTTACACGTGTACCATGTACATTGGACTATACATATTGGAGTAGCCACCATTTTTGATTGGTCATGCTAAAAATTCATTCCATGATTACATTATATAGGGTTTTTCACAATCAAGGAAAATTGTTTATAAATTAACCATAACCAGATAATTAACTGGTGATTGTTGTTCAAAGTTCTAACAGCAAAAGAAGACATGCTGGTGAAATGGATAAGCTTTATTGGTTAATTAATGTTGATAAAAGTCCCAAGACAACTATTCAATATTATTAATGTTAGTAAATGTAGGGTGGGCGGTTAGTTAAAAGCTGCAAACTGTACTTAATTAACTGCTTTCATTTAGAAGTTATTCAAGATTGAAATCTTGATTGTTTGATTTTTGCAATGTACTTGATTTAGGGGCCATTGTATCTCGATTTAGTGGTTTGAATTCATTAATAAATTCGGCCAAGTTGATGTTTTTTTAATTCAAGGAAATGTTGGAGCTTTTGGATGCCTATAAAATGGTGTGTTTTAGTTAGGTGTTATTGGGAATTATTAATTCGTTTTCGTTACTTTCCATGTTTTTGTTTTATTAAATTAATTATTAAATTCATTTTTAGTTTGTTTACGTCAACATTTAAGCTCACATTAATGGAGCATTTATCAACAATTTTACGTTAATTAACTGCTTATAAACAATTTTCCTTGATCGTGAAACACCCTGTATGATAAAACTTTTCAAACTTCAGTGTGTAATGGCTACCATATGGTTTGTACACATTGAAGATTGGACTGTTCATCCAAGAACTGTAAGGTACTACGGTGTAAGTTTTCCATTAGCCATACACTATACATTTAAAAAAAAGGCATTTGCTTGTTCTGAAGATGTCATTTGTCAGATAACATTCCAATTATCGCTTACATGTAGAGTATGTACATGTACATGAGTGTACTACAGAAGTTGGGGACTGAGGATCTTGAACATGTACATGGCACATGTAACATTACCTCTAGCCTGGCAGTAGGCTTGTTGAGAAAGACAAGTGGTCTAATGAACTTCAGCTTCCCTTCTCCACAGTACTGTAGACCTAGCAAAGGGTTCTGTCCATCAACAAGGGCAGAGGGGTCCAGCAGCAGTATGTAACCTGTCCTGGTCCCCAGCCACAGAGCACCTCCATGGGTCACCAGAGCTGTGATGTCATGGTCCTCCCCCTCCAACACATTCCTGCACAATGGAAGGAGTGAAGACAATGACCTCATATATGTACATGTACAGGTACATGACCTCATACATTAAAAATTCAGCCAAGTTGATATATTTAAAATTCAAGGAAATGTTGGAGCATTTGGATGCCTATAAAATGAGTTACAAATGTAGGTGTTATTGGGAATTATTAATTAAGGTACATGACCTCATACATGTACAGGTACATGACCCCATACATGTACAGGTACATGACCTCATACATGTACAGGTACATGACCCCATACATGTACAGGTACTTGACCTCATACATGTACCCTTTTCTGCAGAGGTAGCAGAGCATGTTCAAGTGACCAAGTTAATCTGGTCATCCTATTCCCAATCACTGTTTCAGTTATGTTTAAGTAATGAGCTACTGCTGGGAGGGGTCCATGGGGGTGGGAGGGGGCAGGGTCCATGGGGCACACATCATGATCTTGTACATGTACATCATCACATTATCGCTTCCTACATGTACATGTATATACCATCAATAACATGATCACCTACATGTATGTCATCACATGATTTCCTCCACCACCACATAATCTCTACAATACATCACCGCACTCACCTGACGTTGTAGCTGGCCTTCATGGCTCCAGTCACAGCATCCCACAGCCTCAGCAAAGTGCTCCGTCTGGTCACGGTCCACACCCCCAGCGCATTGGTGGCCATCAACATGATCACTTCCCCGCGACGCAGCCCCCTGGGGGTCTCACTGCCCCCCGTGGCGACCACCAGGGCATCCAGCCTCCGGAGGGACTTGAGGCTCACAATGTCCAGCAGCTCCAGGGAGTCCCCGCAGCTACACCAAATGTACCCATTGCTGGTGGGGCACATGTTCAGACAAGGCTTGCGTCCAGTAGTCACAGTCTGCAGCTTGGGTCCCTGGAGGGGGTTCGGGACCACCTTCCCCCGATTGATCCCGAAGAACAAGATGATGGTACCGTTGGCCAGCCCGAGGAGGACGCGATACTTCATCTCGTCCCCACCATAATAGATGCCACAGCCGTTGAGGGCACACATGGAGAGCACGGCATCTTGCAGGTGGAGGTGGTGGTGCAGCCGCATGTCCGGGAGGTTGAACACGTACACTGACCCCATGAGACCATTCTCTGTGCCCACCCAGAGCTGCTGAGTGGCATAGACCATGTCCAAGGCCGTAGTGTGCCCTACAGCTATAGGGATAGGCTTCCCCCGCTTGTGGGCAAACAGACCAGACTCTGGAGTTGGAGCCTCCTGAAGAAGGCTGGTTTTCATGTCTCCGGTTCTGGGTTCCAGTACTCCTGTAACAAGTCCACGGGAACCGGACGACCAGTAGACCAAGGTGGCATCCTCGGAGCACACCAGACACTCCACATTCACCAACATCCTCATGGGCACCCAGGAGCTGTTCCCGGCACACAGAGAGAACCGAGCCCCCAGGACGGTGAGGGAGGTGGGGTCACGAGGGGGATCGTAGAGACACTCGTTGGCAATGGACTGGAGGCACATTCGGTGGCACCCTGTGATGTGAGAGACCTTGTTCAGCTGCTGGCTTTGGACGGTGAGGTGGGCCTCAATGTTGATCTTGAGCTTGTTGTGGAGGATGGCTATGATGAGGACGTCGATGTCATACACATCTTCAAAGGGTCTCATTCCAGTGGCCATCTCGTACTCCAGGCACCCGAGCAAGATGAAATCTATCTGCAGGGGGAGGAAGGGAATGAAAATGAAGCAAAGTGTGTTGTATTATAATAAACATATGCCTGGACCATTGGTGAATACCTGATTTCCAACAGACTTCCTAAGTGTTTTGTCCTCAATCATATTGAGATACGAACAAAGCTGCAAAGTAGGCATTAAGTAAACAACGTTCCAGGTATAGGGCAACTACATAGCACAAAGGTTGGCTCAGCTAAGTGGCTCATAATGCCATAGTACACATTACCCCAGCTACAAATGTAGATAGTACATGTACCACACAACATGCCTCCACACAACCATAACACACATGCCACCACACAACCATAGCACACATGCCACCACACAACCATAGCACACATGCCACCACACAACCATAGCACACATGCCACCACACAACCATAGCACACATGCCACCACACAACCATAACACACATGCCACCTCACAACCATAGCACACATGCCACCACACAACCATAGCACACATGCCACCACACAACCATAGCACACATGCCACCACACAACCATAGCACACATGCCACCTCACAACCATAGCACACATGCCACCACACAACCATAACACACATGCCACCTCACAACCATAGCACACATGCCACCACACAACCATAGCACACATGCCACCGCACAACCATAGCACCACACAACCATAACACACATGCCACCTCACAACCATGACACACATGCCACCTCACAACCATAACACACATGCCACCTCACAACCATAACACACATGCCACCTCACAACCATGACACACATGCCACCACACCTCCACCTACCATACAGTCTGCTGCTCTGTGGACGATACCAGCCTCCCCCAGTTTTATGCTTGACGGGTCAAGTGACCATATGAAGATGTTCTCTGATGTGAGGGAGTGGTAGTGGAGGCCATGATCATGGAGGTACTGTAGAGCACCTAGGACCTGGGGAGGAGGCAGAGGAGAGGAGGAGGAGGAGGGAGGGGTGTGGTAAAATGAAATCCTTAGGAGCTGGAGTGTAACATGTACATGGACATACTATCAGGGTACACCAGTACAGCGGTCACAGGGGTCACAGAGGTCACACAGCCTACCTGCAGTGATATGCAGTGCACAAAGTCGTTCACCAAGTCCATGCCTGTGCTAAATATAGGACTATTTCGTTTTTCCTTATCATTCAACCCTTGTTTCCCTGCTTTTTACACCATTATTGCCTTCAAATCCTATATACCACCAACTTTCTCATAGAGAATGTTTTTATATACTTGTGTACCAAGTTCTAAGAAGCAAACACCTACATGTACATGTATGTGGCATGGACCTTATGCCATAAACGTTACATGATGCATGGGAGAGGGGTGAAGTGTGCTTTGGGCCTGATGCAAAACCTTTGGTTAGTGGTAGAGGCATTTACGACTGATGCATAAAGTCCTGGTACTTTTTCTCTAGGGTTCAATATCAAGAGTTGTGTTAAAAGTCCGTTTGAGACTGTTTCTATGGAGATGAGGCGACATATTACTCGAGGACACTCCTGTTTCTAGTTTTGTACTGGGGAAGAGCAGCACCAGGAACCCAATGCCGAGACTGACCATCCGGAGTGTTCAACACCTCCAGGGATATCCACCTTAGGCTCAATAAATTTACTTAAATACCCCTACGTTCCACTCTACTCAGCTGGCATGCACTTCTTCATCAAGCAAACCCGATGGGCAGGTGTGTTGAGTGTACCAAAGGCAGGCACACGTGTCCAGTTCTAGCAATGGAGGCCTACAGATAATGCTGCCACTGTTCCACTCACTCCTCTTCCACTTCAAAGATGGGACACCACTCGCATCTAAGAACTTCCGCTCCACCTTCCTATCCCTGGTATGGTGGAGCAATGTGGCTACAATCCAGCCAAATACAACACTTACAGTAACTGCCAGAGCAGGCCTTCTCACTGACACCATTCAGAAGTGCATATGTTAGTAATAGCAATAGCAGAAGAGGACAAGTTGTGTATGTTTTAAATGCACATTACATATTTGCACTAACCACACACTGTGCAGAGACACAGGGGTTTGGGGGCCGTTTCAGCCTGCTGCCAGCAAACATAGGAGGAGGGGGGGGGGGGGGGGGGGGTAGAGTCTTTTAACCTGATGCAGAGGCTTTGGCCTAGTGATAGCTGCTCAGCGCTACAGAGGGTACACATAAAGCTTTTCTTTTAAAAGAAAGGAAAGCATTGGGATAGTGCTATTCCATTGGTGACGCCCCGCTAAGGTGCTGGTGTAACACTGACTCTGGCATGGCCATACATGTACACATGTATGCAGACAAAGATTCAAAATACGGCACATGCAGATTTGATGTTAATCGATCTAGGTAAGGCTGAAATGCCTACATAGGTCGCAACTGTACTAAAGTGCCAATTGCAAATACTAGTATCTATATAAGCGTATCAGTGCACATGCCTATTAGCCGGCGTACTTCATTCATCGATCACGAGCTGCAAGCAGGCTAAACGAACACGATAAGGAAAACAACCCACGCCACTATATAGGTCAAAAGTACTGGTGTCCATGACGATCGACATCATTGTGTCCCTCTTGGCAGTCGAGACCTACGGTACTTGAGTATAGTCAAGTTCCTATCGTACTTTTGTATCAGGCTAGAAGCTGGCAGCAACCATATCGGGCTCTTCCTCGCTCTTTCGTATAGGGCCCGAAACGCTCTCCGCCTCTTATTGGCAGCCTATATTGGTGTATTTTTAATTATATAGTTAAGTTTAAATTAATTAACTTACTGTGCATGCATTCACATCAATATTAGACTTTGAATAATTCTGGCAGTATGATGCAAGGTTAACCCAAGTGGTTGCCCCACTAACCACCACCTATACACCCATCAATATATGTTGGGAGAATGGTAGGTAGGATCGGCCATGAGCCCCGCCCCTCCGTGCACGTGACCCCCTCTTAGCACCGTTGGGGAGTGAGCTCAACCTACCCAAATGGGATGCGCGCATCCCCCGAACTCCCCATCATCCACACGCAATAAATGTATAACACTTTTTTAAAATTGTTAGCACCTCATGTTAATTGGCAAGCCTAGCTGATATCGCCGCAAGGCTTTCCCGCGGCACACGAATGTACACTAAGTACGCACTACTCTTCCACCGCCCCAGTGTTTGGATCATCGAGTCATCCACTCCCGCGGCTGCGGCGGTGGTGGCTGCCCCGATCCTGAAGCTGTGGCCGGCATAGTTTCGTTCGTCCACACCCGCCAATGCCAGCGTCTTCCGGACCTGATCAACAAAGGCGGCCTTTGTCAATGGTCGCCCGTCGCTGTGCTGAAATAATGGTCCTTCCCGACCGCCCCGTGCCGCCAGGTAGGCCAGCAGGGCCACCACCGGACACAGTGGTTTCTCGGTCCTGCCTAGGGAGATGGTTACTCCTTTCCTGAATGGGTCCGTCTTAGATGCCTTGAGCGTGAGGTGGACTATCCCCGGCCTCCCCGCTCTGTCGACGGACACATCGTTCATGGAAAGGTGTGAATTTGAACAGTAAGCGTTGAGTGTTGGCACTGTTATTTCCCCAGACCTCAAAAAACCAAAATAACATGTGCATACTGCTGCCCATAGCATTATGCTGCATGCTGTATTCACCGCCATTTCGGTTTAAGACGTCCTTCATTCTTAGCAAGATGGCAGGCGTGATTGGCAGGCGACAACGCTTGGCACCAGGGGTGGATTTCGACCGTTCAACTCTCGCCCCTTTTAAAACGTATTGCAGACGGGGCATCTCCGACGCGAATGGGTCCCCTAAGCCGCTCATAATTTGGAAATGGCGCACGGCTGATAGGTACGACTTCATAGTTTGGTATGCCAAGCCTCGTACAAATAGCCAGGCTACAAACTTGCACAAAATGTCCTCGTTCGTTGGTACTGGCAGTGTGTTCTCCTCCGCGCAGAAAGTCAGGTAGCGGCCCTGAGCTGCGCAATAGCTGCGTCTCGTGGATGGGGCGAGGGACTCGCGGAGGAGTCTCTCAACCACCTGACCCAAGTCTTGTTGGTCCACTCTCCGGAGACCCAACCCAGCTGCTCCAGCCATTGTGGAACCGCTGTTGGGTAGCTGTCCGCTTCTGGCACCTTGGATAGGAAAGAAGACAGTCGGTTACGAGACAGATCGTCTGCTTTGTCATTGTCTACCCCAGCTACGTGGTTGGCTACCAGGGTGAAGCTGTACTTAGCTTCTGCGAAGTGGATGCACCTCAGAATGTGCGACAGGTGCCCGTCTTTCGAGCTACCCCGAGTGATGACTTCCACCACTGCGAGATTATCGCAGTTCCAACGGACGACTCCCCCTCGCCAACACTCCCCCCAAACAAAACAGCCCCACATTACGGGAACCATCTCTTTCACCGAGATTGACCAACCTCGCGCCTCTTCCGGCCAAGGGAACTGGAGCCATCGACTGCCCCAATATGCTCCACAACCCCAATTACCCGACGCGTCACTCCACGCTTCGTGATCCGGGTGTTCCTTTTGACCATCCCACAGCATTGAGATGCCATTCCACTGCGGTAGAAATGTATACCACCATCCAATGTCTGATCGACACTCTCCGTTAAGCCGGATGCACCGGTTCAGGTTCCGGGTCCCAGTTGACAAGTTTATTAATCTACGTAAGAACCGCCTACCTGGGCGGACTACCTTGCACGCATGACTCAGAAGTCCAATCAAGGATAACAGCTCCCTCTTTGTACAGCTCTTACGCCCATACCACTCCTTTATTGTAGTTGCCAATGATTTAAGTTTCATCTCCGGGAGGCGGAGCTCCATTGCCTTAGTATCGACTTCGATGCCCAGGAACGTCAGGCAAGTGGTGGGTCCTTCGAGCTTCTCCATCGCCAGAGGAACCCCCAGGCGTTCACACAATTCCAAAACCACGTCTAATCCTCTCCTGCAACTACTGTCGTTGGCTGGGCCAAGAATTATGAAGTCGTCCAAATAGTGGTCTACGTGATCCACCCCTCTTTTCCGGATTATCCACTCCAACAGATCCGCCAACGCAGTGAAGATCTTTGGCGCCGAGCGTAGTCCAAACGGTAGGGCTGTGTCGACGTACACCTGCCCTTGCCACTCCATACCCAACAATAACCGATCCTCTGGGTGTACTGGTAACAACCTGTAGGCGTTTTTTATGTCCACCTTCGCCATCAGTGCCCCGTTCTTTAGCATCACGATTCTCCTAACGATGTCGTCCACGCTGATGTAAGATAGCGTGCACAGCTCCTTATCAATCCCATCATTCACACTTTCCCCGTGGGGGGATGACAAGTCCACGATAAGCCGCCATTTCCCCGTCTGGTGACCCTTAGGTATAACCCCGAAAGGACTGATGTGCAGTCCATCCACCGACTCCCGTGCGCCCATATGTACCACCCTTCCTTGGGTACATTCCTCTCTGAGGTAATCGTCTACCACTTGCTTGTTCTCGCCAGCAGAAAGGAGGTTAGCTCTGGCGCTAACGCAAGTATGCTTCGAGTAGTCGAAGCCCACCCGAAAACCTTCACGGATTCCAGACAGGACATACCCCACCAGTTCTTCATCTGGATGGCCTACCAGCTCGCTCCCCCACTCCTCCACTTTTAAAGAGGTGGAAACCTTCTGTAGTACCATCGGTATCCTTCTAATTCTTGATGCCACGCAGCTGTCTAGGGCTAACAGCCTGCTTGTATAGGAACCCGATGGGGTCTCCACTTCAAGATAAGAGCCACTCATCCCATCTATGAAAGAACATTGTGTGAATATATATAGTGTACTGATACGTATACTTGTACGACCTAACCTCCCAAGTCACCCACCCTGCCTATAATCACTGTCAGTAACTTTGGTGTCACACCTTGCCAAAGCTTAGTGGAGTTTACTTGACAACACTACACTCCCTCCCCACGTAATCACCTCCTTCCCATCCCATGCGTATACCATTCTCGGGATGAACGAGGCAAGTAATGAATTGCAGGTCACACTCTGCTTACGCAGGATGGAGTTTACCTGACCATCATACCAACCCAAGAGATGGAGGATGACCTGACTAGTTTACCCTATACCCTGCCACAATGCTATACCACAATATTAATATTAGAATTAACAGCCATATTTCCCACACCTCCATACACTACGTATATCGCATAACGATCTCATGCACTCAATACATTCAATCCGTGTGCCTAAACACCTATATATATCCACAATCATGAACTATTTGGAAGTCCCCTTTTTACACTGTGCGCTTGGGTGCCGACCCCCACAAAGGGAACACTTGTGTTGAAATCGGCACTGTAAGTTGTAGGGGCAGGATCCCTCCCTATTGTAGCGAAAGCAGACCTCGGATTTCGCCTTGCCCTCACGCTCTGCCCTGGCCGTCTTTGCACTGCCAGCACCAGCTTCTCCCGGCTGAAGAGGACTTGCTATTCGCCTGGCTCTGCCCACAAAGCATTGATTGAACAGCTGAGGATCCAGCTGTGCCCAGGCCTTGTTCCCCGAAACTGCAGCCATCTGACGGAACCTCACGTCATATTCCCTCCATGCCGTTTCCTCGTACTCGCGGTGTGACCGAAGGATATGCAGCATGTAAGCCAGCATGTCCGACATCATCTCCGGATGTTTAATCCCAACTGTGGCCGTGTAAATCGTGAAGCACATGGACCACGTGCGGATATCCTCCACTGGTTTCTTCTTGGCCCGAGCCACCTCCAGGCCAGGGAGGATCACATAGCGACGAGGATCCGGCTCTGGATCCAGCACTTCCTGCCATTGGGCTGGTCGGAGGTCGGCCATATCCACGAATTCCAATGCCTGAACGCGTTCCACTAGTCTCTTTGCCAGTGGAGGGAAACCATTGCCCACCGACACAAATGATGGTCTGGACCCCGTAGCTTCTCCCTGTGGCCACCACCAGCTAGAACCCTCAGTTCTTCCCCCGGCTAGCAATTGACCCACTGTCTGGAGGGTTACATCTGCTCCCTCTGAAAGCCCTAGTAGCCCACTTCCACCCCTTTGCTGTTCGCCCAGCACTGGTAACTGAGGGACCTGATCCAGTGAGGGCTCCACTCCTACTGTCCCTGCATGAGAAGGTCAACTTTTTATACCTAATGCCTTTAACTAAATTAAATACTATATATATATACCCCGATAGGTCTGGATGTAAACCATGCACCCTTGCCACACGCTCGCGGCTCACCTCCCTTCCCCCTGCGTGGTATACCTGTACACTAAAGCCCCTACACTAGTGCCCAGTCCCTGCCATCTATAGCTATGTACACTACTGAGTATATATATCCACGCTCTCCCTGCCATTTACGTGCACGTATGGTCCATATCCTTGCCATTACTATTTGCGGCTTTTACGGAAGTAGTTAATTAAATGATTAGTATAGCCACTTCCAGCCATTTAAGTGACCCGCCCCCGCCATTACTGTACGGGTATTCATTCCCCCTTCCACCACTCCCAGCCATTTATGAGGCCCAACTCCGCCCAGCCATTTACGTGGCCCAACTCCGCCACTACTGGGTATCCATTTCCAGCCATTTACGTGACCCGCCTTCGCCACTACTGGGTCACCACTTGCCTCCGCCACTACTGGGCATCCACTCCCAGCCATTTACGTGGCCCATCTCCGCCACTACTGGGCATCCACTCCCTGGGTATCCACTCCCAGCCATTTACGTGGCCCATCTCCGCCACTACTGGGTATCCACTCCCAGCCATTTACGTGGCCCGCCTTCGCCACTACTGGGTATCCACTCCCAGCCATTTACGTGGCCCATCTCCGCCACTACTGGGTATCCACTCCCAGCCATTTACGTGGCCCGCCTTCGCCATTACTGGGTATCCACTCCCAGCCATTTACGTGGCCCGACTCCGGCCCGCCACCACTGGGTATACAGCCCCAGCCGTTTACATGGCCCATCCCTGCCTATGCACTGCATGGTAACACTCCCATAGCCCATTTTCCACCACTAGGAGACCCACGCGCTGTGCGCACGTATTTATTATTTTAAAAGAAGCTTACCCGTCGTTGTTGTGGGAGGTAACGAGCTAGCCGGCGGCCGCCTTTGGCTCTCTTCGATGGCCTCCACCGCTACCCTTTTCATGATGGCCTTTAGCGTTTCAAGCGTCACGGAAGGATCCGTCTGCTGATGGGCGGTAGACGCCGACTGCCTAGAAGTGTCCTGCTGATTGGCGCTTGGTAACCCCGCTATTCCTGGCTGCTCTTTATCGCCCATCGGAAAAAAAAAAAAATTGATATCGTGCGTTATGCTTTCTCTGTCGCAGAGGCGTAAATGACTGAATGTGATGCAGCACCTGCTCTAGGCTTTATATCCGTCGACAAGTTTATTATCCGGATACCGAATACCGCTTTAAATACGAACGGATTCCGAAATCCGGATAATTCGGATTTATCCGGATAATTCTATGTGGTATTGTTAATTTGCGCTATATTGCCTATACATAAAATTACACTGATAAAATATGGATTACATCAATTTACATCAAATTACATGAATACTCTAAATCACAACATGCATGCTCAGTAGTCAGTACACAATAACACAATACACTCATTTCCAAGTGCGATTACTAGCGAGAAATGTTATTGCATCAGCCATGATGGGATTCATGTGGGCTCTTTCCCTAGCACAAACTCGTCCAAGCTTTGAAAATACTCTTTCTGTCGGAGCACTCGTAGCAGGAGTAGCAAGAACCACTCTTGCAACCTTGGCAAGCTCAGGGAATCGTTTTCTTTCTACTCTCCACCAGTCAAGAGGGTCATCCTTAAGAGGTTGTGCAGCAATCTTTGAGTATTGGGCCAATTCTTTAGTCAAATCTCTTGAAGCATCAACCTTAGATGTTCCAGAACTTGAACTTCCTTCGCCTTGATAACTCGTTGACATGAAAGTGGCGAAGTCATCATCAGCTGAAGACACATGTTTTGCCCTTTTTGAAAGTGGTTCAGCTATGCATGATTCAGTTGGTAGTACTTGATCCCGTTGTAAAAGGCTCTTGTGATAGAGCTTTATGTTCTTTTCTGCAAAGGTAATTGAATCTTTTCGATCGCTTACATTAATAAAAGGTTCAAATGACTTAAAACGTGGATCTAGATATGCTGCAGCAAATAGCAAGCCATGTGTAAGGTCATCTAGATCATTGGTGTCCATATACAGACTTACATAACGTTGGTATATGTCATCTTTACATACTGCCTTTGCTATTGCGATGCACTGTGCATCTGAGGGAATAGGTAAGAGAGCTTTTTCTAACAGATACTTTACCTTCGGCATTGCAGTTGACAGAGTAACATAATGTTCCCCTTCAACAGAAAAAATCTGTTTTGCAATAGGAGCAAGATAGGATTCAATCTGTACTAACAGATGTTTGTCACTATGAGTTAGAGATAATACATTAAAACCCCATTGTTCACTATCCTGCAGCATGTCACAAGCAGGTTTCAGCTCTAAATATCTATGTATCATTTTGCTTGAGTAACCCCATCGCCACTTTACATTCACAACTAACTTTTCAGGAGCAGGCTGGTCAGGATGAAGTGTACTTTTCAGTTCTAGCTTGCGAACCATTAGCGCTAACTCTTGCGATGCAATGTTGCTTTTTTTAATATGATTCACTCCTTCACTAAGTACTGCTACAGGTTCTTTAACACCATCCGTTTCTAGGGAGTGCCCAATAGCCTTGTGTAGTATGTGTGCCAGACATCGAAGACCAAAAGTATTATCTTCGTCATATAGCACACGTCTTACCTTGTCCATCACAGTCGGTCCATCAGCTGTCATGCTGAATGCTTTAACCCCAAAGCTGCTCAATATATTCCGTAGAAAAACAATAATTGTATCAGCATCTTCATGTACAACTTCATCTTTATCATTATGCAATACCTCTAATGCAGCAGCAGCTAATGTTACTGACCTCATATGGAAATCTTCCGTTATCCAATGCGCAGTAACACCAAAGAACCCCTTTTGATCTAACCTGGACCAACAATCAATTGTTGTAGATACCATTTTCTGATCATGAATGTTACTTGGGCACTCCAATTGCAATGCTTTGCACACTCGTTCCTTCATTGCAGTGTACTCACGAAGAATCTGAGCATTAATTGTTATTGCATTTGGTATGCAAAACCTGGGGTCCATTACAGCACAAAACTCTTTAAAGCCTTTACCCTGTGCAAGATTTATTGGCCGCATATCAGTTGTCAAAAATTTGCACAAAGCAGAAAATTTACTCTTCCATGCTGTAGATTCCCTAGCGTAAGATTTTGAAAAAAGCTCATCGCATTTCTCTTGCCGAACAGACTTGGAACTAGCCGCAGAACTTGATGCAGAGGAAGACAATCCTTGCTGCAAACAAATTCCATGTTTCGCACTTAAGTGATTAATCATGGAACCGGTGCTAGCAGCAGTAACGTTTAAAGCTTGGCTACACTGTTCACCCTTCTCGTTCTGAACGCAGCAATAAGTGATACGTTTCAAAGTATCCTTATGCACAGGCTCAGTGAAATACGCCCAGCACGCTGATCCTCCACCTCGCACTCCTTTTGCCTTCAACACCGTTGTTTTTCGTTCATCAATCGGCCTCAGATCACTTTGAACAACCCCATGAGACATTGACGGTTCGCCATCTATCAATTCACTGACTAGAACTCTATCTTTTCTTGTCAGCCAAAAAACATCCCATTTACCGTTGTCGCTGCACTTACCGAGGCGCGCAGGTAACCACTTCTCTGAGTTCTCTTCAGACTCTTTTCCTTCATCGTCAGCGTCACATTCGTGACATTCCCATTTGCAAAGTACGAAATCACCTGTCTTGAATACTTTCACTTGAATCCCTTCATCCGCCATTTTGGTTTTCGTTTGAATACCTGGAGTTTTAATAAGCGGTTTTAATTTTTATCATTTATCCGGATTATCCGGTTTTGAAATTACCGGATACCGGATTCCGAAAAGTGGATAAAATAGTCGGTATCCGAATAATCCGTACTTTTACAACTATCCGAATACAAACCCTAACCTGCTCGCTTGCAACTAGCGCATGCGCGAAGGCTGACTGAATGAGGCGCAGCAGCTGTCCTTACGCATGCGCATAGGTGTACAAACTGAAGCAGCACCTGCCACTGGCGCAACACCCATTGTTGCGCACCCTGTTGGGTTAACTCCGTTTAACTGTGTTAAACGGTATTATTACCCAATGACATATTTTGATGAATAAATTATGCGCGGTAGAAATTAATTTTTTGTCTTGATTTTAGTTCAACAATGGGAATAATTTCATATTCATGATCAGACCGATTTATAGAACATTCTAAAAGTGTTTTTAAAAAATTCAATTTGAAATAAAAATAAAGATGGCCGCCTATGTATACTGAGTTTACAGAACTTTGGAGTCTGACCATTTAAATAATAGAGATGCTTTTGAGGCGTGGGATTTTGAGCAAGCTTTCTTTAAAATATCATATGTAGCGCGCGAAGGTCTACAGAAGTCAGTGACCTATGCTCAAAGGCCTACTTTGTAAGTTTTTTTATATTTCCAATCCAGCTCTTTGCATCTCATTCAGCTGAATCCGGGCTTTATTTCTCGCAACTATCATTGATATTGAAGGATCTCATCGGGTTGTGGTGATGGCCTGAATGGGTACAGCCGGATTTATCGAATAGGCCTACCACTCGTCCGCCTCCACGCTTCTGGCACCACGGAACGGAAACCAACTGTATCTACTAGTCATACCTGACATTTATGTGTGTGTGTGTGTGTGCTCAGTCCACTGATCAGGTTATCACAATCTCTTTGCATATGCATGTGTGTGTACGTCTCAGTAGATCTGTGAAGTGTGTGCAGTGTTGTCATTGGGAGTGTTTATTTATAAGGTGTGCTATTAGGTTAATTTACCTCTCAGCAATCCAACTGATCTAAGTTGATCTTTTTGTACATGCATCTGCACCTTTAAAAAAAAATTAAATGTTACATGTTGATGTACCCAGCCTCTGTGTGTGTGTGTGCGTGTGTATGTGTGTGTGTGTATGTGTGTGTGTGTGTGTGTGCATGTGTGTGTGTGTGTGTGTGCAAGGAGCTAGAAGTGTGCATAAGGTGCTGTTGAGAGCTCTTTGATATTATTGTTATTCAGGTCAAACAATCATTTGGAATCATGAAAGTCTTTAAGAACCAGAACCTAGATGGATTCCTTGTTGAAGGCCAGTGCTGCAGCCTTTGCTGAAATATTGCAGGCACTAATAACTGGAATTGAGGAGATTTAATCAGTCATGTTGAACACTTGAAGATATCCTTTTATCACATTATTAGTGATTGGAGTAAATGTAATCTCAGTTGTTTTATTTTTGTGGATGTTGTTCGTTTTTATAAATAAATGAAAATTTCAGATTTTTTAGCTCGCATGCTTTGTATAGCTCCTGATAGATTTAAAACAAGAGCTTATATCTATGCTTTTATAATTATAATGAACAGAGTTAGTAAACAAAAGCAGAGAATAACCCACTCATCAATTCAAATGCTTTATAACATTCCAAATCCATCGTTTCCTATAACTGCTTCCACCATATCATCCCCTCATTTCCATTTTGCAAGTTTCAGCTGTTGGGAATCTTAGCTTGCAGTGGGGTCATTAAAATGGACCGAGTCAAACGCCCATGTGGCAATTTTCCATCTGGAAGAGAATGTTGGTAACACGTATGCGCATGTACAAGACATACCGTTTGCCTCATTAAAAAACTGATAGCTTGCTCTTCTAAATCTCATTGGAAATCAATTTCACGTCAAGAAGACAAAAAAATTAATTCCAATACAAGATGGAACTAACCTCTACAAACTTTGCGACATAAACACAATATCATTTCAATCTGTTGTGGGTAAAGTATGACAGAACAATGCACAAATAATGTTTTTAATCCCTCTATGAATTGATCCATAACTACTTTAACTTTAATTGTCCTGAAGTAATGCTCTAATGTATTAGTGATTGACAATTGACATCTTGCTATTTGCATTTGCTGCATAATCAGCACAAAACAACTCTCTACACTGATCATTTCTTGCAACCATTATCTATTTATGCATGTGCAGGTTAAGTAAAGATTTAGCTACTTCATGTACAATACTATGTGACACATTATTCTACCACCTTCTGTACAAGCTCACTTATATTATCAGGTAGCACAAACATCAACAGCAAAACTGCCTGCATGCCAGTAAGGACACCTTTAATATTGCTTGCTTGTGCGCATGATTAAGTACGTATGTGGCATGACCTCATACAGTGCAGCACAATACAATAAAGCTACTTCTTTCTGCTTTCTCCATGGCATCATTGAAAACAAATTTCTGCCTAATTGCAATTCACATTGGTTCCAAAGAAGATAGATTAGCTTAAAACAATTTCATCAACTATATTGATGCGGTAGATTTACAACAAGAGATTGTTTTACAGTATATCTATGCTTTTACTATTATGATAAACATGATGCCGGCCTATCAATGAACAGTGTTAAAATGCAGAAAATAATATACTCAATAACAAATGATGCACTACTTAAAATCAAATCCATCTTTTCCTATTACATATCCTTGCCTCAGTTCCATTTCGCAAGTTGAAGCCGCGGCTGTTGGGAATGAAATGAATGGCACCTTGTCAAATTCCATAGCAAGGATTGCATCCATCCCTATGAAGAAACGTAAAATGGAATGTGAAGACAAAAATATATAATAATAAACAAAATATCGTTTCAATCTGTTGTCGGTGAAGTGTGACAGAACGATGCACACGTAATGTTTTAAATCTCTCTATGAATTGATCCATAGCCATAGCTATACTTTAAATTTAATGGTACAATAGTAAGGCTCTTATGTTGTTTCTATTAGTGATGGCATCTTGCTATTTCCAATCTCAAATAGTGCATTTGCTGCATATATTAATACTGATGCATTGAGATAAATGTTTTTAAAACATACAACACAAAAAGCATTAATTATAGTACTTCACTGGTCTAGACATAAATAACAATATAGTTATATCTAATCAGGTAAATTCTCTAGTTGGTAAAAAATGAAATACAATGAGAACTTTAAATAACATATAGTAACCTTGTTTGCAGACTTGATATCCTTCACTAGATCAACGTCAGAAGAATTCTGCGTTGAAAGAATGATTTAAAAAATAGTCTTCTACTGCACCATAGCCCATGTACGCATATATACCTTGTTTGCATGCACACATGCACAGAATCATTATGTCCTCTTGAAATCTCTAAGTCAAAAGCTCAAATCAATCACAACTGAAAATACATTCACCTTCTCTTCAGATACATCTCCCTAAGATCATAAGGTAAATAAATAGACTTTGTCTAACTATACCATTCACAAATAAGGGCCTCCTTTCGTGGCTATAAGTACTACAGCTGTCAAATAATGCCTTCATTACAAAAATGGAATTATGCAAGTCTTTAAGTCTTCCA
This sequence comes from Spongilla lacustris, assembly GCA_949361645.1. Classification (NCBI taxonomy): domain Eukaryota; kingdom Metazoa; phylum Porifera; class Demospongiae; order Spongillida; family Spongillidae; genus Spongilla; species Spongilla lacustris. Next base: position 4,522,816 of record OX442429.1, on the reverse strand, counting down.
TTCAATGGTTCATAAATCATGTACATTGTAGCTACTCGTATATACTAATGATGACCTTAGAATATTTATGTTTAGTTAGTCAGGAAAACTGTACCCAAAAGTATGACAAACATCCATCTATAAATTCATGCACATTTACAGGGTGTAAATTATCAAGCTTATACACATGTACATTGTGAGGAGACTCAAATACATTTAGTAAATCAAGGTACCACTGCAAAGGTACAATAAAGGTACCTTTACTGTTTCAATACTTCTGGTGTCGTATGACATGATGGTCAACGGTTCAGGATCCACTCCTTTTGTGGTTTGCAAATCCTTTACCTTTGGAAAATATGATATAAGAAGTTCCTTTTAAACTCCTCACCTGTCATTTTTTTAAGTATTAAACTTGACAAGCTTTCATCAAGCTTGTCCAGCAAGAAGCAGCTTGTCTTTATTCTTCTCGGTGGATGTTAGTACTTGATATTCCATCCATTTTAGAAGACATGCAAGGTGGTGTCTCCATGCCATATTAGGTGTACCACTAGCAAAATAACTATTTGGAACTATTATAGCTTTATCCTTCTCTCATTCTATTCTTCTGTTCTTCTGTGAAAGCAGGTTCTGCATGCATGGAACAGTGCAGATGGAGGGGAAAATAATAATAAATTATTACTTTTAGTGCCCAACAAAAACAACACTTAGCCATCAGCAGGTAGCATTTTGAATCATGAATGTCTAGAGGACATATAGTGATTCTGTGCCTGCAAGCAAGGTATATCACCTGCAATTTCAGCAAAGGCTGCAGCACTGGTCTTCAACAAGAAATCCATTTAGGTTCTGGTTCTTAAAGACCTTCATGATGCCCAATTATGATCTTGCACACCATATGCATGGTGCAGTCTTAGACCTTAATTCTTAAAAAAAAATCATTCCTTCAACTCAGAATTTTTCTGACATTGATCTATACTGAAAGATGTTGTGTCTGCAAACAAAGATACCATTCATTATTTGAAGTTCTCATAGTATTTCTTTTTATTTATTTATAGGATTTGTCTCAGTGTTGATTTACATCTTAGGTATCACCATATTGTTATTTATGTCTAGATCAGTGTTTTTTTTTTGTTTGATTTAAATGTTTATCTCAATGCATCAGTATAGTTAATGAAATTGTTTTAAGCTAATCTATCTTCTTTGGAACCAATGAGAATTGCAATTAGGCAGAAATTTGTTTTCAATGATGCCATGGAGAAAGCAGAAAGTAGTAGCTTTATTGTATTGTGCTGTACTGTATGAGGTCATGCCACATACGTACTTAATCATGCACAAGCAAACAATATTAAAGGTGTCCTTACTGGCATGCAGGCAGTTTTGCTGTCTAGGTGTATACATTGCAATGTAAATTGTGCAAGGATGTTGCGACTTTCCTGTTCTTGCTGAAGTGGTGTACATCAGGTTCTAATACAAACATCGCTGTTGATGTTTTTGATATTCCTGATAATATAAGTGAGCTTGTACAGAAGGTATTAGAATAATGTGTCACATAGTATTGTACATGAAGAAGCTAAATCTTTACTTAACCTGCACATGCATAAATAGATAATGGTTGCAAGAAATGATCAGTGTAGAGAGTTGTTTTGTGCTGATTATGCAGCAAATGCAAATAGCAAGATGTCAATTGTCAATCACTAATACATTAGAGCATTACTTCAGGACAATTAAAGTTAAAGTAGTTATGGATCAATTCATAGAGGGATTAAAAACATTATTTGTGCATTGTTCTGTCATACTTTACCCACAACAGATTGAAATGATATTGTGTTTATGTCGCAAAGTTTGTAGAGGTTAGTTCCATCTTGTATTGGAATTAATTTTTTTGTCTTCTTGACGTGAAATTGATTTCCAATGAGATTTAGAAGAGCAAGCTATCAGTTTTTTAATGAGGCAAACGGTATGTCTTGTACATGCGCATACGTGTTACCAACATTCTCTTCCAGATGGAAAATTGCCACATGGGCGTTTGACTCGGTCCATTTTAATGACCCCACTGCAAGCTAAGATTCCCAACAGCTGAAACTTGCAAAATGGAAATGAGGGGATGATATGGTGGAAGCAGTTATAGGAAACGATGGATTTGGAATGTTATAAAGCATTTGAATTGATGAGTGGGTTATTCTCTGCTTTTGTTTACTAACTCTGTTCATTATAATTATAAAAGCATAGATATAAGCTCTTGTTTTAAATCTATCAGGAGCTATACAAAGCATGCGAGCTAAAAAATCTGAAATTTTCATTTATTTATAAAAACGAACAACATCCACAAAAATAAAACAACTGAGATTACATTTACTCCAATCACTAATAATGTGATAAAAGGATATCTTCAAGTGTTCAACATGACTGATTAAATCTCCTCAATTCCAGTTATTAGTGCCTGCAATATTTCAGCAAAGGCTGCAGCACTGGCCTTCAACAAGGAATCCATCTAGGTTCTGGTTCTTAAAGACTTTCATGATTCCAAATGATTGTTTGACCTGAATAACAAAGATATCAAAGAGCTCTCAACGGCACCTTATGCACACTTCTAGCTCCTTGCACACACACACACACACATGCACACACACACACACACACATACACACACACACATACACACGCACGCACACACACAGAGGCTGGGTACATCAACATGTAACATTTAATTTTTTTTTAAAGGTGCAGATGCATGTACAAAAAGATCAACTTAGATCAGTTGGATTGCTGAGAGGTAAATTAACCTAATAGCACACCTTATAAATAAACACTCCCAATGACAACACTGCACACACTTCACAGATCTACTGAGACGTACACACACATGCATATGCAAAGAGATTGTGATAACCTGATCAGTGGACTGAGCACACACACACACACACATAAATGTCAGGTATGACTAGTAGATACAGTTGGTTTCCGTTCCGTGGTGCCAGAAGCGTGGAGGCGGACGAGTGGTAGGCCTATTCGATAAATCCGGCTGTACCCATTCAGGCCATCACCACAACCCGATGAGATCCTTCAATATCAATGATAGTTGCGAGAAATAAAGCCCGGATTCAGCTGAATGAGATGCAAAGAGCTGGATTGGAAATATAAAAAAACTTACAAAGTAGGCCTTTGAGCATAGGTCACTGACTTCTGTAGACCTTCGCGCGCTAGCTACATATGATATTTTAAAGAAAGCTTGCTCAAAATCCCACACCTCAAAAGCATCTCTATTATTTAAATGGTCAGACTCCAAAGTTCTGTAAACTCAGTAAGAAACCGGATCCGGCCGCGGGTTTGGGTGGTATTAGCATATTATGATTAGCTCGACTGCAATTCGCTAGCTGGACAATCGATCCGATGACCGCAAAGGATCGATTCGATAGTCATGATCGTTGCGGTGAGGAAGAAATAATTTTGTCCAGTTTGGCGTTCCATAGTTTTATGGAACGCCAAACTGGACAAAATTATTTCTTCCTCACCGCAGCGATCATGACTATCGAATCGATCCTTTGCGGTCATCGGATCGATTGTCCAGCTAGCGCATTGCAGTCGAGCTAATCATAATATGCTAATACCACCCAAACCCGCGGCCGGATCCGGTTTCTTACTGAGTTTACAGAACTTTGGAGCCTGACCATTTAAATAATAGAGATGCTTTTGAGGTACGGGATTTTAAGCAAGCTTTCATATGTAGTGCGCAAAGGTCTACAGACCAGTCGAAATGAGAAACAAGCCAGTGACCTGTGCTCAAAGGCCTACTTTGTAAGTATTTTTTTAAATATTTCCAATCCTGCTCTGTGCATCTCATTCTGATTCCGGGCTTTATTTCTCGCAGCTACCAGTCCATTGATATCGAAGGATCTCATCGGATTGTGGTGACGGGTACAGCCGGTCGGATTTATCGAATAGGCCTACCACTCGTCCGCCTCCACGCTTCTGGCACCATGGAACGGAAACCAACCGTATCTACTAGTCATACCTGACATTATTCATTCGGTCTGCCATTGTTCACTGTCTATAGTACCTGCTGAAGGCGACTCTGTGAACAAAATGAGGGGATAACCGCAGGGGCTTACTACACAGCAATTTGCTCTCCCTATCTGTCTCCTCTATCTGTCTCCCTTCCCTTTCCTTCGCTCACTGCCTCCTTAGATCCATTGCAGTCCTCTGTACTAGACCACACTGATGTCATTCTAAGGGCTCCTGCATTTCGTCCTTATGGCAGTCAGCAGTACCAGTCCAGAGCTGCTCCCAAGCTTGTGTACAGTGGAGCACCAACAGCTGCAGGCTCTTCACGAGGAGTTTTGTCAGCAGCTGGTTGGCACCAGATACTTGGGTCAGAGATGTATGACATCACCACGATGCCAGAGGGAAAGAGAACTTGATCGGCAGGTGAGCCAAACAAATAGATTACAATAATTCCCTCCTCTTTATCCTCCCACCTTCCCTCCTCCCCTTCTATGCTCCCCTAATCCCAGGGCTGGGGTGGGGGGGGGGGGGGGGGTCAAACAACTCCCCTTCCATAATGAAGGTCACAAGTGACGTGACCCACTATGTTCCAATAGTGAATTGTTATTTGATAAATATTTGGTGCATGATTTCAATGGTACTACTGACTATTTAATAGTAAAATTTGTCTCCATTTAGAAAAGGGCCTCTCTAAGTATACTCAATCGCACATATCTGACCGCCCCCCCCCCCCCCCCCCCCCCCCCCCCACCTTGTAAATCTGGCTACGGCCCTGCATCCTCTTCCCCCTTCTCTCCTTCCTCTATCCCTCCTACTTTGCTGGTGAACAGCCTCATAACAGTACGTACCATTCTTCTCTCTTCATCCATACCTCAGGCCACTCCCTCATCATTTAACATGCTAGCTGAACTGGAAGCCATTTGGCACAAGAGGGACGAAGCAGCACAGCAAAATGAAGCCCCAGTCACTGGATCTGTCGAAGGCCAATCAGTACCTGTAAAAATCGAGACACTATTGGGAAAAGTGGTCCAATTAAACACTGTGCAACTGTACTGGCGGCAACAGCCCTAGAAAGAGTGTATGTTAGCGGTGTCATTGGAATGTTTAAACCTACCATCTAAACAACAGAATGGTCACTTCTCCAGTTGTCATTATGTGCGTCCGCCGTGCATGTGTGTGTGTGTGTGTGTGTGTGTATGTATGTTTGTGTGCTCAGTCCACTGATCAGGTTATCACAATCTCTTTGCATATGCATGTGTGTGTATGTCTGTGAAGTGTGTGCAGGGTTGTCATTGGGTGTGTTTATTTATAAGGTGTGCTATTGATAGTTTTTACCTCTCATCTGTAGAGCAATCCAACTGATCTAAGTTGATCTCTTTGTACATGCATCTGCACCTTTAAAAAATTTAAATGGTACATTTTGATGTACCCAGCCTCTGTGTGCGTGCATGCATGTGTGCGTGTGTGTGTGTGTGTGTGTGTGTGTGTGTGTGTGTGTGTGTGTGTGTGTGTGTGTGTGTGTGTGTGCGTGCAAGGAGCCAGAAGTGTGCATAAGGTACCACTGAGAGCTCTTTGATGTCTCTGTTATTCAGGTCAAACAATAATTTGGAATCATGAAAGTCTTAAAGAACCAGAACCTTGTTGAAGGCCAGTGCTGCAGCCTTTGCTGAAATATTGCAGGCACTAATAACTGGAATTGAGGAGATTTAATCAGTCATGTTGAACACTTGAAGACATCCTTTTATCACATTACTGTTCTGCTAGTGATTGAAGTAAATGTGCTCTCAGTTGTATTATTTTTTTGGATGTTGTTTATCACCTAAAAAAATCAGATTTTGTTTAGCTTGCATGTTTTGTAGCACCTGCATTGAGATTAAACCAAAAAACAAACACTGATATAGATATAAATAACAATATTGTGATACCTAAGATGTAAATCAACACTGAGACAAATCCTATAAATAAAAAGAAATACGATGAGAACTTCAAATAATGTATGGTATCCTTGTTTACAGACACAAAATCTTTCAGTATAGATCGAATTATGAGTTGAAGAAATGATTTTTTAAGAATTACATGTAAGGTCTAATACTGCACCATGGTGTGTGAGATCATAATTGGGCATCATGAAGGTCTTTAAGAACCAGAACCTAAAGGGATTCCTTGTTGAAGGCCAGTGCTGTAACCTTTGCTGAAATTGCAGGTGATATACCTTGCTTGCAGGCACAGAATCACTATATGTCCTCTAGAAATTCATGATTCAAAATGCTGCCCGCTGATGGCTAAGTGTTGTTTTTGTTGGGCACTAAAGTAAGAATTTTCCCCACCATCTGCACTGTTCCATGCATGCAGAACCTGCGTTCAAAGCAGAGCAGAACAATAGATTGATAGAAGGAAAAAGCTATAATAGTTCCAAATGGCTAGTGGTACACCTAATATGGTATGGAGACACCACCTTTCATGTCTTCAAAAACGGATGGAATATCAAGTACTAACATCCACCGAGAAGAATAAAGACAAACTGCTTCTTGTTGGACCGGCTTAAAGCTTGTCGAGTTACTAAAAAAAATGACAGGTGAGGAGTTTAAGGAACTTCTTATATCATATTTTCCAAAGGTAAAGGATTTGCAAACCACAAAAGGAGTGGATCTTGAACCGTTGACAACACCAGAAGTATTGAAACAGTTAAGGTACCTATAATGTACCATTGCAGTGGTACCTTGATTTGCTAAATGTATATGAGTCTCCTCACAATGTACAAGCTTGATAATGTACACCCTGTAAATGTGCATGTATTTATAGTTGGATATTTGTCACACTTTTGGGTACAGTTTTCCTGACTAACTACACACTAAGGTCATCATTAGTATATACGAGTAGCTACATGATTTATGAACCATTGAAAGGAGGGGATGACAAAAGCACTGATGCGATAAATATATGCTTGCATAATTTCATTTTTGTAATGACGGCATTATTATTTGACAGCTGTAGCACTTATAGTCATGAAAGGAGGCCCTTATTTGTGAACAATATAGTTAGACAAAGTCTATTTATTTACCTTATGATCTTAGGGAGATGTATCTGAAGAGAAGGTGAATGTGATTTCAGTTGTGATTGATTTGAGCTTTTGACTTAGAAATTCAGGAGGACATCATGATTCTGTGCATGTGTACCTGCAAACAAGGGATATATGTGTAGTATGGTGCAGTAGAAGATTATTTTTAAAATCATTCTTTCAACCCAGAATTCTTCTGACGTTGATCTAGTGAAGGATATTGTGTCTGCAAACAAGGCTACTGTATGTTATTTAAAGTTCTCATTGTATTTAACTAAAGGATTTACCTGATTAGATATAACCATATTGTTATTTATAATTAATGCTTACTGTGTTGTTTGTTTTAAAAACATTTATCTCAATGCATCAGTATTAATATATTGTTGATGAAATTGCTTTAAGCTAATTTATCTTCTTAGGAACCACTGAGAATTGCAATTAGGCAAAACATTATATTCATTGATGCCAGGAAGCAAATAAAAGTAGCTTTGATCCTTCTAGGCTGATTAAGGTATTATACATATGTACTTTATGAGGTCAACATATGTACTTCTTCATGCACATGCAAATAATTAATGGCGTCCTTACTGGCATGCATGCAAGCACATCAGTTTTACTATCTAGGTTTAAACACTGCAATGTTCAGAATTGTGCAAGCTAAAGGTTCATTTACAAATGTAACATTGCTGTTGATGTTTGTGATGATTTATACAGAAGGTAGTAGAATCAGTCACATAGTATTGTACTAATAGATAGCTGTTTGTATGCAGCGAATGAAGATGCCATTACTAATAGAAACAACATAAGAGCTTTACCGCTGGACTATTATTGTACCATTAAGTTTAAAGTAGCTATGGCTATGGATCAATTCATAGAGAGATTTAAAACATTACGTGTGCATTGTTCTGTCACACTTCACCGACAACAGATTGAAACGATTTTTTGTTTATTATTATATGTCTTTGTCTTCACATTCCATTTTACGTTTCTTCATAGGGATGGGATGCAATCCTTGCTATGGAATTTGACAAGGTGCCATTCATATCATTCCCAACAGCCGGCTTCAACTTGTGAAATGGAACTGAGGCAAGGATATGTTATAGGAAACAATGGATTTGATTTGAAGAGTGCATTTCATTTGTTTTTGGGTATGTTATTTTCTGCATTTTAACACTGTTCATTGATAGGCTGGCATTATGTTTATCATAATTGTAAAAGCATAGATATACTGTAAAACAATCTCTTGTTGTAAATCTACCGCATCAGTATAGTTAGTGCAATTGTACATGTTTTAAGCTAATTTTTTGGAACCAATGAGCCGGAATTGCAGTTAGGCAGAAATTTGTTTTCAATGATGCCATGGAGAAAACAAACAGAATCGAAGTAGCTTTATTGTATTGTGCTGTACTGTATGAGGTCATGCCACATACGTACTTAATCATGCACAAGCAAGCAATGTTAAAGGTATCCTTACTGGCATGCATGCAGTTTTGCTGTCTAGGTGTATACATTGCCAATGTAAATTGTGCAAGGATGTTGCGACCATCCTGTTCTTGCTGAAGTGGTGTACATCAGGTTCTAATACAAACATCGCTGTTGATGTTTTTGATTTTCCTGATAATATAAGTGAGCTTGTACAGAAGGTAGTAGAATAATGTGTCACATAGTATTGTACATGAAGTAGCTAAATTTTTACTTAACCTGCACATGCATAAATAGATATGGTTGCAAGAAATGATAGAGAGTTGTTTGGTGCTGATTATGCAGCAAATGCAAATAGCATAATGTCAATTGGCAATCACTAATACATTAGAACATTACTTCAGGACAATTAAAGTTAAGGTTGAGCCTACTGTACAGCTCAGACAGCACAGCTGATTTTGTTTTGCCCGATGTTATGGCAAGACGGGAGGCAAGCATTTTAAATGAATTTATGGCTTCTTTTTCCCAAGCACCATACGACTCTGCAACCAGAGGTATACAACACCACCCCAAGGCATTGCATTTGGGGTCATTTTCTGTGTGTTTACGCTCTTCAGTGGACAACGCAGCTGCCACAGCTGACAATCCCGCTACTGATACAATTTTAGGATTTAGCGGTGATGTCACTGAGATATCAAAGGCAGATGGTTTACCAAAGGCCCAATTGGGTAGCAAAATGTCTGCGGGGCGTGAGTGGTCACGGTCTGAAGTAAGGTTGCAGCCCATCTCCACCATCACACTCAAGTGGGCTCTACGGCAAGTCTCCACCAACACATTGCACAGATGGTTGAGACGGATGACCACGTCTCCTCCTTTTTTGCATGTTGTGGCGTGGTGATCAAGGGGATCTAATGCACTGTTTGGGCATAGGGCACACTGGGAACCATTAGAGATGTCCAAACCAAGCCACCACTTGACAGCTACCTGGAATACTGAAGGCTCAAGATGAAGGCCGAGACCTTCAGAAGGGACTACAGACAGCCAAGAAGCAGCATGTGGGGATGAGACAGACAACAGACAAGCCTTATCAGCAACAGAAGAAGCAATCAGGATGCTATTGAACTGATATATATCAATCTTGCTTGAAAGTTGCTTTTGATGGACTGGAGGTGAAACTAAACCATCAGGCTGAATTGCATCAGAAGGAGATACGAATGCATTAAATGTCTGTACTGCATGAGAGAGATGGTGGTCTGATATGGAGCCATAGCCAGAGGAGTATAAAGATGCAATGAATGCTGCAGGTGAGTGGCAGGACAGAGACCTCATACCCAACCCTCCTCTTATTAGGCTTAGCTGGGCTTGCTGCCAGGCAACATCAGTTGTATCAACTGCAGTGCATGATGAAAAACATCTACGAACATCTTCATCAAAAAGCTCAAGAGAAGCCATAACAAGTGAAGAAGGAGTGGCACGGACTAGATGTGCAAGCCGAACGAACCTGCCACACTTACGCAAGAGCATTAAAGCAACCTGAGGGTCCACTGCACCAACTTCCTCAAGTCGTTCCAGCAGGGGTCTTGCCTCTAACCTCTTCCTGGAGACAAAGGCTGAGCAAAAATCTTTGTCACCTATTGGAATTCCAAAGATCTCAATGTTGAGATTGTGAGACTGTTTCATGTCAGATGGGAAAGATATCAGATCACTTTGGCTGAAGAGCTCACATTCACAAAGAGGCCAAGTGATGGACCAATACCTTTGATCAATGCCAGTGCCCTATGTGGGACCAGCTAGCACTCCATCATCATGATACCAGGCATCGAACTGAAGATGCGAACAAACCTCATCTTTAGCGATAGCAGAAATTAGTAAGTTCAAGACCAGGTCAAAAAAGAGGTCCTAGTAGATCCCCTTGCTGAACTCCAGATTCAGACTGCAGATGACCCATTGTGCGCCATAACAAAGGATGTTGCCCATAGCACCAACAGGCCCAAGGGAGTAACTCTGGAAAGTGATTTTTAACTTCGATCAATAGAGCTTGACGTGACACCAAATTAAATGTGTTCTTCAGATCTACCTTAAGAACAACAAATTCAGTGTCATACCAATGCTCCTCAACACATCTCCTCAGTCCATGAGCAATTTTCTCTGTGCCAAAAGGGTATGCCACACCAAATTGATGTGGATGAAAAAAACTCTGCTGCCTTGCATTTCACTGCAGCACACAGACACTTTCCTGTAAGGCGGCAGAGGGTTTCTCCAACAGCAATGGGCTGAACATCCAGGGGGCAATCAGGCTTAGATTTATTCAACGCAGTCAGGTTTCCACCAGTGAGGAAGACAGAAAGTTGAGATGGGGCTCTTCCTGATGCAAGAAGATGAACAACTGCCTTGAGAGAAAACAGAACTGCTGTCTGAAAAGGAGAGTCTGCTGCATCAATACGATGCTGGACACGGAGACCAGTATGCCCAGCAGCAGTGAGTTTAGGAAATGATCTCAAAATTGCCATTATGTTAACACTACTGAGAATGCCAACATCAAATTCAGGTGCAGTAGGTGTGATAGGATGTTCACACTTGGGGTGCTTTGTAAATAGCAACTTCCATGTCTCTTCAGAATTTGGTGCAACACCTGATGAAACTAATGCCTGACATGCCTTGCCATAAAGACCATCTTGGGCAAGGGAGATGCTGAGATCACCTGTTGTTTTGAAGAGCTGTCCTTGGCATGATACAATCGGTTGGATGGTAAAGCACGGGCCCTTGCCATCCTCCACAATTCACTGAAGCTATCCTTTAACCAAAGGTCACAAAGAGCCTCAATGGGGACTGGTTTATTATGACGGCCTCCTCGCTTAGCACTTGGAACGATGCACTTTTGAAGCATTAAAAGCTTCAACCAGGAATCTAAGGAGTTCTCAGAAACAACCCTCTGTAAGGATGAAGAGGGAGCTCTTTGAGAAGGCATGCTTAGCTCAGTTAGGAATAAATCGTATGGTGGCACATTTGAGGCTGAAAACGTCCTCTAGGGAAGGTAATACATCTGGTGGAAGAGCAGCACTGGAGTTTAATTTGGCTACCAGGGGAGGCTAATACATATGATGTAGATGATATACATTTCAGACTGTGCGAGGACTGACGGGACAAGGTAACCAACTCTGAACAATGATGGCAAATATAAAGATGTTTTCAACCAGGTGTTAGGGATATCACCATGAAAAATCCCTTTGGCATGACTGGTCGTATGGGAGTGCCACATAGATGGAGCAATATGTTCCTTACACCCTTGTACTGCACATGGTTTCCCTTCCGACAGTGATCCTCTCCAGGTGGCTCCCATCTTAAAATTTAATTAACTGTAGCTATAGTGTGTTGTGTGTATTACGCATTATTCGTGTATCGTAAATATGATTGTAAATAGTATATGTTGATATATAATTATTGTTTCTATGCATACCATTATGTTATATAAAGTTAAAGTAGTTATGGATCAATTCATAGAGGGATTAAAAACATTATTTGTGCATTGTTCTGTCATACTTTACCCACAACAGATTGAAATGATATTTTGTTTATGTATCAAAGTTTGTAGAGGTTAGTCCCATCTTGTATAGGAATTCATTTTTTTGTCTTCTTGACATGAAATTGATTTCCAATGAGATTTAGAAGAGCAAGCTATCAGTTTTTAAATGAGGCAAACGGTATGTCTTGTCAAGGTACATGTGCATACGTGTTACCAACATTATCTTCCAGATGGAAAATTGCCACATGGGCGTTTGACCCAGTCCATTTTAATGACCCCACTGCAAGATTCCAAACAGCTGAAACTTGCAAAATGGAAATGAGGGGATGATATGGTGGAAGCAGTTGTAGGAAACGATGGATTTGGAATGTTATAAATTTTCAAGTGTGCATTTGAATTGATGAGTGGGTTATTCTCTGCATTTGTTTACTAGCTCTGTTCATTAATAGTCATCATGTTCATTATAATTATAGACGCATAGATATAAGCTCTTGTTTTAAATCTACCAGGAGCTACAAAGCGAGCTAAACAATCTCATTTATTAAGAACAACCAACTGAGATTACATTTACTCCAATCACTAGTAATGAGATAAAAGGATATCTTCAAGTGTTCAACATGACTGATTAAATCTCCTCAATTCCAGTTATTAGTGCCTGCAATATTTCAGCAAAGGCTGCAGCACTGGCCTTCAACAAGGAATCCATCTAGGTTCTGGTTCTTAAAGACTTTCATGATTCCAAATTATTGTTTGACCTGAATAACAAAGATATGAAAGAGCTCTCAGTGGTACCTTATGCACACTTCTAGCTCCTTGCACACACACACACACACACACACACACACACACACACACACACACACACACACACACACACACACACACACACACACACATGCATGCATGCACGCACACAGAGGCTGGGTACATCAACACGTACCATTTAATTGTTTTTTAAAGGTGCAGATGCATGTACAAAGAGATCAACTTAGATCAGTTGGACTGCTCAACAGATGAGAGGTAAAAACTATCAAGTTAACCGAATAGCACACCTTATAAATAAACTCACCCAAGACAACACTGCACACACTTCACAGACGTACACACACATGCATATGCAAAGAGATTGTGATAACCTGATCAGTGGACTGAGCGCACACACATACACACATAAATTTCAGGTATGACTAGTAGGTACAGTTGGTTTCCGTTCCGTGGTGCCAGAAGGGTGGCCGGAGACGGACGAGTGGTAGGCCTATTCGATAAATCCGGCTGTACCCGTCACCTAACCCGATGAGATCCTTCAATATCAATGGTAGCTGCGAGAAATAAAGCCCGGAATCAGCTGAATGAGATGCACACAGCTGGATTGGAAATATTAAAAAAAAAAACTTACAAAGTAGGCCTTTGAGCATAGGTCACTGACTTGCTCTTGGTCTGTAGACCTTCGATCGCGCGCTACATATGATATTTTAAAGAAAGCTTGCTTAAAATCCCACGCCTCAAAAGCATCTCTATTATTTAAATGGTCAGGCTCCAAAGTTCTGTAAACTCAGTAAGAAACTGGATCCGGCCGCGGGTTTGGGTGGTATTAGCATATTATGATTAGCTCGACTGCAATGCGCTAGCTGGACAATCGATCCGATGACCGCAAAGGATCGATTCGGTAGTCATGATCGCTGCGGTGAGGAAGAAATAATTTTGTCCAGTTTGGCGTTCCATATAGTTTGGCGCTCCATATGCGGTGAGGATGAAATAATTTTGTCCAGTTTGGCGTTCCATACAATCGTGAGGAAGATACAATGCAATAAACCTCTTATCCGAGCGCCGGGAGAAAATTTTTTTCCCACATTTTAACGTTCTAGTGTGGGAACGAGCGAGCGTTATCTCAGTTGTCTGAGCTTTCTAAGCGTCGGCAGTTTTACTACATTGTAGGTAATCGATGGCTGTATCAGAGATAATATATTATCTTTGGCTGTATCCAAATACGCTCGCTAAAGATTCTACGGTGCAATGGCAATAGTGGAATCTGGTGTTTTGCTAATCGTATTCATGACATTTCCGTTATGGTACATGTACATATGTGGGAGTTGCGATAACATCAGGTGACTTGTACATTGGCATTTTAACCTACATAAGTGAAATGGACAGTGACAAACTGTCGCCAGAGAGTGACGATGAGGCGAAAATTGAACGCGAGATAGAGGAACGCAGACAGAAGCTCGAGCGCATTAGAAAGAAGAAAGCCTACCAAAAAGGCAGTAATGAAGCAGGATTTGTATCAAATATCTCGCAGCAAGTGTTCGCCGAGCCGGAAAAACAAGCTCTGGATGCTGTACGATTAACGTTGCCGGACAATGACAGTTTAGGACCAGAAAAGAAAATGCCCCTACCTGTATTGAATGAACATGAACATGTACCAGTGGCAACCCGTGGTTGTGAAGCGGGTTCTAAAACGAAAGTTGCGCCGAGTAATTTGTCTTCGTTAGTCCCCGTGGACTGGACAAATGCAGCGTTTGGGACATTTATGTCATCCTTTGAATTGGATAAAAGGATCGTTCTTCTCAACACAATGCTAAATACAGTGAATAAACCATCCATTAAATTGCAATCTCATCCTTTGAAGAATTCCGATGTGGGTAAGGCAATATCTATGAAAGGTGAGCTTATTAGAAAACAAAAGGAAAGTCCAGTGGGGAAGAAGTCCAAAATGGAATTTGAAATTAATTCTTTGCCGGAGATGGGTGTTGCGCCTGAATCAACAAGAGTTATTATTGTTGAGTCAGGCGTTGGCAAGGAAATTTATAAAAAACTTACCGCCTCTCTTTTCAACATACATTGTGAGGATAGGAATCATTTGATAATTGTCACAGGTATTGTGCAGCAGCAGCAGCCTGAGAAGAGTAATGAAAAAAAGCCTTTTATTTGCGTCAATAGTAAATCTCATATGGTTTTAATTGGTGTTGAACCACAAAAGTACCCAGTCGTGCACGGTATGGATGGTAACCCTATGGAGTTCCCGTTGCTTCAAGATGACAATGCCATTCTTCGGTTACAGGGCACATTTTCTGGCATTTGGTTCTGCCCCTTAAATGACACCAAACTTTCCAAGTTACAGGTGGACGAACTACGACAACACATATCAGCCTACCGTAGTGCAGGAGGAGGTGTGATCTACTTAGGACTAAAGCGCAAAAGAATTAGACCTGGAGAATTTGAAGTTGACAATGTTGCTGCTGCGCTCTCTAGTCAAAATCTGGAAGACCTGAAAAAACAAGTGGAGGAAGCATGTAAAGCACAATGCCCCCATTGTTGTGCTAAAGAGTGGGACTCCAGAGAACTGCCAGATAATATCAAACAGAGATTTGATCATTGCTTCAACACATACTTCAGCACATCTAGTCATTCCTACTTTGTTGTCCGAATGGTTGTATGCCCATCAAAACACATTTTACACTTATGTAGTGAAGCGGACATTGGTCTCCGCATACGACATGGTACCACATCCAGCTACTATTCAATTGAGGATTTTGTTTCAAAAATGGCAGATACATCATCAGAAGTGAAGCAAGAACTCGAGCGATTGACTGCAGCGACCACATCAATGAACACATATACTCCTAAAGTCACGGCTGGAACATCATTTGCCCTATGGCAACAATTGCCTTCAGAAGGTGGCATTCTTGATAACAAAGAATGTTTAGATGATCCAGTTGATTTTCTATTAAAAAGCTTGAAGATTATGGTGCAACATGGCTCAATGACTCAATTGATACTAGTACAGGTGGTATCTTACGTATTGGAGTATCCAACATGCCTCCTTTGGCAACAGGAGTATGGCTTGACCAAGAGGCTATATTGTCTTTGATACAGAGGCTTGTAAAGCGGTTTAAGGGTTCTTTGGAAACACATGAGTTTTGTTTCCCACCAGCCATCAATCACTTTACTGCTATTAAACATTAAATCACAGCTTGCTCTGATGCTTTGTTAACACAATCCTCTAAAGTTCTTGTGCTCTGGCTTAAAGTGCCCATAAATGCAGCATATAAATTTGGATTTGAGTCCCAAGATCTTGTACGCCGTAAGTTATATTGTTCCTGGGCAAGAAAGGCATGTCCTATTATGGAGAAAATATTTGATTTGGAAAAAGAGCATCCACCAGTTGTGCTGCCATTAAATTTAGGCCTGAAAGGTTTGCTTCCGCCCACTGAAGGAGGCTTCCCAGTTGCTATATCAAAACCACGCTCTCTTTCCCAAGACAAAATAAATAATATGCTGGATAGTTTATTATTCCAATTAAAACAAAAAACAGCAACCAGTTTGAATTGTGTGGTCAGCCACCAATTCATTGATTGCAACAGTACTAATGACTTACTTGATGCTAACTATTGTATTATGGATATAATTGTGAATCCATCAAAGCAAACTCTCCTTTACTTGTGTAAACTTCCTGAATTTTGGAAACTTGATAAGCCATCAGAGAAGGAAGAGGAGGCTCATATTGGTGGAAGTCCAAGACAGATGACTTTTCAAGAAATTGCTATAAGGTGCGGAGACTCTAGTCTTGCCATAAATCATTTGTCTACATTTTTTCAGTTTTGCAATGATCGTCCAATCTTAATTACTGATGTTGGCAACCATGACATCAGTGTGATAAAAGGCCTAGCACGTATCCCATGGACATTGGTTGTTGACTTTGATTTTGGTGGTGACATAAGCTCAAATACACTCAGAGACAAGGCTGAAAGGGAAGCAGCATATGTGTTCAAAATAAATGATCTCCCTTTGAATAATTTTGGCCCTGTGAACCCTGCTGATATGTCAGACGTAGGCCCTGTCTATTGGGTAAAAGCACTAGGACCATCCAATCAAACAATATTTGATCCCCAAATTTGGCGTCTTCAATTGGCTCCTTCTTTGTGCAAGTACATAATACAAGCTTGTAGTGCTGTGGCATCTAAAGTAAAGATTATAATTGTGTGGTCAGGAATGCCTGTAAGCAGTGGTTTTGGTCAAGCCATCTCTGACCTTTGCTTGACAGCTCAACAATTCAAATCTTATGACAAGGCTGAAATTACTGTAGTTTGTCCAACAATTGATTCATCATTCATGTCAAAATTTAATCATCTACCATATCAACCAGAGATACTGTCCATGGACTTAACAAAACTATCAGATTTTCTACTGGAGCTAAACCGAACAGGGTGTACTATTGATGATTGGCACAGCATTCCTGGCAAACATTACAAGCTGTCTGTGGAGACTGTGAAAAGCATAAAAGCTGGTGAACTCGATTACCTGTACCCAAATATTGAAGATTGTTTAGACATGACCAGTTACGATAATGGTTTAGCATTCTTTCAAGGCAGTGCACGATTTGTTAGATGGGAAGATTTCAAAGCAAAAAATGTTGTTGACCGTCCTGAAACGCAGATCTTATATAAACGAGTAAAATCTTGCCTTGAAAATCGTCGAGACACAATGGCTTTGCTGTTTACCCACTACCCAGGTGCAGGTGGCTCCACTGTTGCCCGTCATGTTATGTGGCGTTTGAAAAAAGCATTCTGTTGTGTAGTACCTTCACAAATTTACAGCAACTTGCGGCTAGATGTATAACATCTCATTGACATGTCAGAAGGTCGTCCAGTTTTAGTTATGTGGGATAATGATCTGGGCATAGACTTTGAAGAACTGATGTCATTACTTAAAGGTCTCAGTGCTGTAATCTTGCGTGTAGAACGTTACTTTGAAAGTGGTTTGAAAACAAATGTACAGATTCATCTGAAAGAAAACCTACCACTTGACATATTGGATCAATTTTACACTCTACTATGCAAAAACACACACTTCAGCAATAGCAGGGATGGTCTGGATTTTCTTATGCTATATACGAGGCGCATGAAAGAAGAAGTTCCTCTTTTTCTCGTCATGGTGACAGCATTAGAAAATAAGTTTCTCCGCTTACATGATTATGTTAAAGAAAAACTTATCAATATCACTCCAGAGCAAAAGCATATACTTTTACAAATTGCTTTCGCACAGGTATATACTGGAAAAGCTTTACAAGTTAAAGCAGTCAATGCAAAGGATATGAATTGGGAAAATTCTCTTCCTCATTCCTTAATCACTTTTTATGATTTGCACAGTCGCTGTGTTCGATTGCGACATCATTGCATTGATACAATTGTTCTCTCTGAACTCAGTACCTTTGAAAGTACTTCTCCTGAATGGGGATTGTGGTTGGCTGATTTTGTGGTAGATTTTATTGACCATTTACGAAAAGTATATCCCGTACCTGAGTGGGATAACTATGGCAACAACATTAATGAGTTCGAACGTGCCCTTCGGTGGCTCTTTCATGATAAGTCATATAACTCTCAAATATCAAATTTTGAATCACTTATAGGTAGTTTGGCAGGAAAGAATGTGGTTATCAACTGTATGAGAAAAGTGGAAGGAAAGTTGCCAGATAAAAGTCGAATTCAAGCACACTTTCTGGGAGATTTGGCTCGTGTATATCTGCACATGGACAACATGGACTTAGATGCTGCCATTCAGGTGATGAAAGAAGCACACAAGTTGCTTCCATTTGATAGGACATTGCACCACCAAGAGGGTCAACTGTACTCTGATGCTATGACATTGACTCAATGTAGAGTACTAGTTCCAAAAGATCCAGCAGATCTTTCCAGTGACATTATTAAGCTGGCCAAAAAGGCTTCTGATTGTTACGCTGTATCACGTGAATGCAAAATGCAGGGTCGAACTAGTGAGTTATATCCTTGGTCTTCAGATCTTCAGTGTCACATTAAGTGCCTCACAGACATATGTTCTATAATGACATGTTCATTTCACACGTTGCCTCGCCCTTTGGCTACACATGAATACATTTTAAATGCTCAAGAGGAAATAGCTTTTCTTTTGGACACACTTTCTACTGAAGATCCATTTACCTACAGCGACTCACTCACAAAAATACTACAGCTGCTTGGAAATAAGGCAGATGTGGATATTCAACTTGCAAGGTTGTTTGAGACTGCTGAGTGCAAGGAGGAATTAGGTCACAAAAATTCTCATTTAAAAGCAAAAAACTTGCAACACATTAACTTCCTTTTACGCCTAAGGTACGGCAATGCCCGTCATGTGCCCGAAAATCTCAGTACTAGCTTAACTCAAGCAATCATTAACCTTATTGATCAACCTAGAGTTATCAACTCAGTCCTTGCTCCGAAAGGTCATAAAGATCGTTTTTTTGAACTCGAATTACTTTGGGATTGGTTGCGCTACTCCAAACTAGATATAAGTCGAATAGGAATGCTTTCTATAATTCAAAAATTTATGGAAAATTTGACCAGTCATTCTCTTTTGCGAGCTAAATGCCTTCTATTCAAGGGCGTGACCCTGTTGCTGCAGCTGTTGTGTGACAATGATCCTGATGTGAACCCAGATGATGTAACAAAACATATAATGGAATGCAATACGATTTTGGAAAATCTCTTGCAAAATGAGAACCGCAATTGGCGATGCAGTGAATTCATTATTACAGGTTTTGGCAAAGATTTGTTGTCTTCTAAAGACTGGTTTTGGAAGGACTCCCTTCATCGAGCAATTAATGACTGTGAAACATTGAATGTTGGATACAGCAAGCGCATCAACTTTCGTGAATTCTCTGGACAGGTTTATAGTATATCACCTGATGGTCGCCATGGAAAAGTCACTTGTAAAGGCCTCAGTTTTTCTTTTGTGTCTAATATTAATGCCCCTGATTCATGGAAAAGAGTGAATTCAGGAACTGTCAAGTTCTACATACAAGTTTCGTCACAAAAAGGCCTCCAGGCATTTCCAGTGTGCCCACTAGAATCTGATAAACATCTCATAACCACACATCGTTGGATGATAAACCAGCGGCAGGAAGGGCGCATTGTTGTTATAGAGAATGACAAAGGCCTTGTATATTTCGCACCACCAGACCATGCTACACAGCCATATGGAGCAAAAGTATGTTGCCAAATAGACAGCCTTCCAATCAAACCCCAGTTGGAGGATTTGTACGAGTTTGAAGTTTCTAGATTAAAAAATAATGCCGCACCTCGTTTTATAGCCTCCAATCCACGTTTCATTCCGACAAAGCGGCCCACTAAAATCCAAGTGTAATTCTCACCATATTATAGATGTATGCCAGTACGATAGTATGTAACATGTGTATGATGTTTCGACTGAATGAGTTAATAATTGACAAATGGGGCCGAGGCAGCGAAAAGGCATATTATAAAATCTTCCAGGATGGAGCATGACATAGTTGCCGCCAACTTTTCGATAAATAATTCCGGCGCCGGAAGCCACACCCAATACCACACCCACTTTTATTCACATCATTTCGCCACTGTGATATGTTGCATGATTTTTTTTTTTAATGACATATTTGTTAGTGTGGCACTTTATTACATTATAATATTGAGCAACAGTATGTCGATTAATATTGTACTGGTCTCGCGCAGCCCCACCCTCGCTCCAGATGCGAGGGGTGGGGCTGCGCAATCGTACATTTACCCGAGCTACTGCCTAGGGAAGCACCGCAATGCAAGCGCTAATGGAGATTTCATCGCACTGGTGAGTGGCCTAACAAATTGGGTGTGTGGCTGAACGGATCTAGTTGGCGTGTCCCGACCAAGGTCGGGAAACGCCCAACTAGAACGGATCCGAGTTAGAATTCCGGGACAATGGGTCATCAGGGACCGTTCCGGGACAACTGTACGAAATCCAGGACTGTTCCGCACGTTCCGGGAGACCGGGACGGTTGGTAACTACATAGATATTAGAGTAGAAGGATTGGAAACGGACTCAATTAACACTGCTTCACGCGCCGACTCCTCGATGCTCCTCCTACTCAGACCGCTTCACTCATCGATGAAGTTACGGGTAGCGGATCAGACCTACTGGCCCAGTTTTCCTTCTAAACAATGTGAAAAGGAAAGAAAGAGTGATCACAACTCCCCCACTCCCCCACTATAACTCAGCTAAACAAAAATGGTAATCAACCTGGCTACGGGCGGCATACCACGAATAGCTATCCAAACAACGTATTAATCTCTATATGTAAACCTCTTAAATATCCTCCAGCTGCATGGAATAGCAAGGCGGTGAGCCAGCTAGCAAGTCGATCAAGAATAAGAACAGCTTTAACTATTGCGTCAGAGGCGACAAGGAGCCAGTTCGACTCTCTGACTTGCGGTGGTTCCCAAAACTGAAGCACTTAATCCAGTAACCTGCCGATACAAATGGAAGAGAACATTTGCATTTCGGGTGCACTAAATAGATTTTGCAAATGATGGTGTGCCTTCAATATAATTATATATCAATCTGACTCGAAATAAAGATAGCCAAATGTTATTGGAGTCTGCATTATTGGAATCCACGGAAAACATTATCACAATTGCCGTCGATTTATAAAATAGAGCGCTAAACGGGGTAAACATCCGTTAAAAATGCGGACAAAACCTAACAAATGCTGTGGTGTTGCGCATTTTTGTTTCCGCCTCCCTCGTGCTATTTATATCTTCCACAGCAAGAACATGGGTAAACAATTCAAAATCGGTGTTGCTCTTACCGTTTGTGTGGGCAAAGTCATCGGCTCTCGCGCTGCAGCAGCACGCTATTGGATTAATACCCTCGACTTGATCACAAAAATGTACCCCTACCACAAGCGTACCGAGTACTAGTTTCGTTCAATCGGGCTTGCCAACCCCTAGCTATAGCATTGATGGCGTACAAAATACGAATGAAATGAACGCTGTACATACTGAACTTGTAGTGCGTTGTCTGCACTGATATACATCAATACATGTATATATCACTACTAAAACCTCTGAATCAGTAAGCGGCAGTGAATTGGATACGCTCATGCATACATGCATGTACATGTACGCACCAACAATGGGCAGGCGCTAGGCTCGAGGCAGGGTATAGGTACAAGTTATATATGGCTTTTAAAAGAAATTCATTAACCACAGCGCGCGCGGGAGATCTATGGTTAATGCAATTCAAGCCGGGGTTTCTTTGTACGAATTTGTGTTCAAAAGTGCAACAGTATTATGGAATGGTGCAAGCATTGTGACATGATTTGATTTGAGTGAGGTTGGTGTCTTGTTGAATTAATTTCATTCTGGACTGAGTTACATATCTTAGATGTCGAAGCAGAATGTGAAATTGACGCTGATCAGTATGTGAAATCGATGCTTCTTTTCTTTTTTCATAATGCTGGGGACAAAATACTTGTACCTGCTAACATTGTATATAAACCTAATTATACAGCCACCCATGTCTTCAGCAAAAGTGACTGATTAGATTGGAAATCACAATGCAGATCAAATGATGACCACAGAACAAAAGCAAACAACACATAAACATTAACACAGTGCAGGGCCCAATGATGAGCGGATGAAGATGAGATTTCAACAGATTGGTTCACCAACCAGCAAGGCCTCACGCCGACATGCTCAGTTGCACATGATTCTGACCAGGAGGGAGGGAGGAAACAGGACTGGTGGGGAGACTGCCACTCTTGATGTGGTGGTCCTTGGATCTCCACTGCTGGAGAGGATGGAACTCCCACGCAAGCAGAGCTCCCGAGACCTCATCATCGTATTCCACACTACACACCACCTGGGGAGGAGGAGCAGTAGAACATACTTACACGTGTACCATGTACATCGGACTATACATATTGGAGTAGCCACCATTTTGTAGTACCTGTACATTGTGATTGGTCATGCTAAAAATTCATTCCATGATTACATTATATAGGGTTTTTCACAATCAAGGAAAATTGTTTATAAATTAACCATAACCAGATAATTAACTGGTGATTGTTGTTCAAAGTTCTAACAGCAAAAGAAGACATGCTGGTGAAATGTAATTAATATAATCTTTATTGGTTAATTAATGTTGATAAAAGTCCCAAGACAACTATTCAATATTATTAATGTTAGTAAATGTAGGGTGGGCGGTTAGTTAAAGCTGCAAACTGTACTTAATTAACTGCTTTCATTTAGAAGTTATTCAAGATTGAAATCTTGATTTGTTTGATTTTCGCAATGTACTTGATTTAGGGGCCATTGTATCTCGATTTAGTGGTTTGAATTCATTAATAAATTCGGCCAAGTTGATGTTTTTTAAATTCAAGGAAATGTTGGAGCTTTTGGATGCCTATAAAATGGTGTGTTTTAGTTAGGTGTTATTGGGAATTATTAATTCGTTTTCGTTACTTTCCATGTTTTTGTTTTATTAAATTAATTATTAAATTCATTTTTAGTTTGTTTACGTCAACATTTAAGCTCACATTAATAGAGCATTTATCAACAATTTTACGTTAATTAACTGCTTATAAACAATTTTCCTTGATCGTGAAACACCCTGTATGATAAAACTTTTCAAACTTCAGTGTGTAATGGCTACCATATGGTTTGTACACATTGAATATTGGGCTGTTCATCTAAGAACTGTAAGGTACATGTACTACGGTGTAAGTTTTCCATTAGCCATACACTGTACATTTAAAAAAAAGGCATTTGCTTGTTCTGAAGATGTCATTTGTCAGATAACATTCCAATTATTGCTTACATGTAGAGTATGTACATGTACATGAGTGTACTACAGAAGTTGGGGACTGAGGATCTTGAACATGTACATGGCACATGTAACATTACCTCTAGCCTGGCAGTAGGCTTGTTGAGAGAGACAAGTGGTCTAATGAACTTCAGCTTCCCTTCTCCACAGTACTGTAGACCTAGCAAAGGGTTCTGTCCATCAACAAGGGCAGAGGGGTCCAGCAGCAGTATGTACCCTGTCCTGGTCCCCAGCCACAGAGCACCTCCATGGGTCACCAGAGCTGTGATGTCATGGTCCTCCCCCTCCAACACATTCCTGCACAATGGAAGGAGTGAAGACAATGACCTCATACATGTACATGTACAGGTACATGACCTCATACATTAATAAATTCGGCCAAGTTGATATTTTTAAAATTCAAGGAAATGTTGGAGCATTTGGATGCCTATAAAATGGTGTGTTTTAGTTACAAATGTACAGTGTAGGTGTTATTGGGAATTATTAATTAAGGTACATGACCTCATACATGTACAGGTACATGACCTCATACATGTACAGGTACATGACCTCATACATGTACAGGTACTTGACCCCATACATGTACATGTACAGGTACTTGACCTCATACATGTACAGGTACATGACCTCATACATGTACAGGTACATGACCCCATACATGTACAGGTACTTGACCTCATACATGTACCCTTTTCTGCAGAGGTAGCAGAGCATGTTAAAAGTGACCAAGTTAATCTGGTCATCCTATTCCCAATCACTGTTTCAGTTATGTTTAAGTACTGAGCTACTGCTGGGAGGGGTCCATGGGGGTGGGAGGGGGCAGGGTCCATGGGGCACACATCATGATCTTGTACATGTACATCATCACATTAACGCTTCCTACATGTACATGTATATGCCATCAGTAACATGATCACCTACATGTATATCATCACATGATTTCCTCCACCACCACATAATCTCTACAATACATCACCGCACTCACCTGACGTTGTAGCTGGCCTTCATGGCTCCAGTCACAGCATCCCACAGCCTCAGCAAAGTGCTCCGTCTGGTCACGGTCCACACCCCCAGCGCATTGGTGGCCATCAACATGATCACTTCCCCGCGACGCAGCCCCCTGGGGGTCTCACTGCCCCCCGTGGCGACCACCAGGGCATCCAGCCTCCGGAGGGACTTGAGGCTCACAATGTCCAGCAGCTCCAGGGAGTCCCCGCAGCTACACCAAATGTACCCATTGCTGGTGGGGCACATGTTCAGACAAGGCTTGCGTCCAGTAGTCACAGTCTGCAGCTTGGGTCCCTGGAGGGGGTTCGGGACCACCTTCCCCCGATTGATCCCGAAGAACAAGATGATGGTACCGTTGGCCAGCCCGAGGAGGACGCGATACTTCATCTCGTCCCCACCATAATAGATGCCACAGCCGTTGAGGGCACACATGGAGAGCACGGCATCTTGCAGGTGGAGGTGGTGGTGCAGCCGCATGTCCGGGAGGTTGAACACGTACACTGACCCCATGAGACCATTCTCTGTGCCCACCCAGAGCTGCTGAGTGGCATAGACCATGTCCAAGGCCGTAGTGTGCCCTACAGCTATAGGGATAGGCTTCCCCCGCTTGTGGGCAAACAGACCAGACTCTGGAGTTGGAGCCTCCTGAAGAAGGCTGGTTTTCATGTCTCCGGTTCTGGGTTCCAGTACTCCTGTAACAAGTCCACGGGAACCGGACGACCAGTAGACCAAGGTGGCATCCTCGGAGCACACCAGACACTCCACATTCACCAACATCCTCATGGGCACCCAGGAGCTGTTCCCGGCACACAGAGAGAACCGAGCCCCCAGGACGGTGAGGGAGGTGGGGTCACGAGGGGGATCGTAGAGACACTCGTTGGCAATGGACTGGAGGCACATTCGGTGGCACCCTGTGATGTGAGAGACCTTGTTCAGCTGCTGGCTTTGGACGGTGAGGTGGGCCTCAATGTTGATCTTGAGCTTGTTGTGGAGGATGGCTATGATGAGGACGTCGATGTCATACACATCTTCAAAGGGTCTCATTCCAGTGGCCATCTCGTACTCCAGGCACCCGAGCAAGATGAAATCTATCTGCAGGGGGAGGAAGGGAATGAAAATGAAGCAAAGTGTGTTGTATTATATTAAACATATGCCTGGACCATTGGTGAATACCTGATTTCCAACAGACTTCCTAAGTGTTTTGTCCTCAATCATATTGAGATACGAACAAAGCTGCAAAGTAGGCATTAAGTAAACAATGTTCCAGGTATAGGGCAACTACATAGCACAAAGGTTGGCTCAGCTAAGTGGCTCATAATGCCATAGTACACATTACCCCAGCTATAAATGTAGATAGTACATGTACCACACAACATGCCTCCACACAACCATAACACACATGCCACCACACAATCATAGCACACATGCCACCACACAGCCATAGCACACATGCCACCACACAACCATAGCACACATGCCTCCACACAGCCATAGCACACATGCCACCACACAACCATAACACACATGCCACCTCACAACCATAGCACACATGCCACCGCACAACCATAGCACACATGCCACCACACAACCATAACACACATGCCACCTCACAACCATGACACACATGCCACCACACCTCCACCTACCATACAGTCTGCTGCTCTGTGGACGATACCAGCCTCCCCCAGTTTTATGCTTGACGGGTCAAGTGACCATATGAAGATGTTCTCTGATGTGAGGGAGTGGTAGTGGAGGCCATGATCATGGAGGTACTGTAGAGCACCTAGGACCTGGGGAGGAGGCAGAGGAGAGGGGGAGGAGGAGGGAGGGGTGTGGTAAAATGAAATCCTTAGGAGCTGGAGTGTAACATGTACATGGACATGGACATACATGTACTATCAGGGTACACCAGTACAGCGGTCACAGAGGTCACACAGCCTACCTGCAGTGATATGCAGTGCACAAAGTCGTTCACCAAGCTCTTTGGGTCATTCCTGATCATGCTCCTGAGGGTCCCGTGAGGAGGAGCCTCCAGGGCTAGCACCAGGGGGGAGAAATTAATGCCCACCGGGGACACCAGGTAGGGACATTTCAGTTCCAGTAGCTTCCTGAAGTCATTCCTAGGACCTGCTAGGAACTCCTTCAGGCAAAACTGTTCAGAGAAGACAGAACATTTACAAATATGATTTGTAAACTATGTACATTGCCACTTTACAGTGGGTGCATACACTGTACATGGAACATTATATTACATGTACATGTGGATTCTGTACTTTAAATGGCTATTACTCAATATTGAACAGAGCGGACATAAAGGAAATACAATGCATGCATATTCAGTGGTGACTGAATCAAATGCCTCTAAAATCAAGCTGAAGGTTACAAATTGAATACATGTAGTATCCAAGTATTATGTAATCCAATGCCAAGATGAATCTTTATTAACATTCAAACATTTTTATATTGCATACATGTACAATGTACATGTACATGCCATAGATAAAATCATACTATTATCATTTTCACAGCATTGACAAAACAGATCATCCATTGCACATGTAGGTGCCTGGACGGCAATGTTTTATAACAGATGCACACACACAGTATAAAGGTAAAAGCCACAAATCAAACACTATACACACATTCAAACATACCAACATACATGTACACATACATGTACATGCACACACACATACACAAATACACACATACGCAATACATGTACATATACATGCATGCACACACACACACACACACACACACATGCATACAAGTTATGAACGCACGCATACATTACATGTATGCACACACACACACACACACACACACATGCATACCAGTATATGAACGCACGCATACATGTACACACACACACACACACACACACACACACAAAAGCCATAAAAGCTCACCATTCTCTGGGCATCAGCAGACCTGTGCATGTAGACATCGTCCTCTGCCATGGTGTAGTACTTCTTAAGGCGCAGGCCACTCACGTCAGAGGACACCACATCCTGCTCCTCCATATCCGGGAGGCACAGGTTACCAGACTGTGTCCCACGGTAGATGTACTGCTTGGGGAGGTCAGCATACAGGAGGTCTGGGATCACCTCCTGGAATGTGATCCTTCGACTGCAGAATCGAGTTACTGGAGTCCTCATGGCCTCCTGGATGCACTCCCACACAGGCACGAGGCTGTGGGTGGAGTTTGCATCATCTTGATACACGGTGAACTTTGCAGTGAAGCTGCTCCTTCTGGAGAGCACCTCCCAGGAGCCCTCGTTGGTGGTGGAGCTGAGGTAGCTGCCCACTACCGGGAGGGCGTTGGTGTTGGGGGAGGTGGCAGGTGTGGGAGCCTTCTGGGGCAGGACAATGATGGGGATGCCTCCGGGCTTAGAGGCGTCTTCGCTAGACAAAGAGCTGCTTGTGGGATCAGAGAGGATCGGGACACAGACCTCCAACGTCTGCGGACCTTTGTAAATTACTGGATACTTAGACTCGAGAAGCTGTGAGAGTGATTGGGAGAAGTACATGTAGAGTGAAGTGACAGAAGAAAGAGAAACCACATGTACATGTACGTATTTAGTTTATTGAAAGCTAAAAGCATCAAATTTCAAATTTTCCATCTCACACATACACTCTGTACACAACTCACGTTGTCTATCACAGAGGTAACCAGTCCCAGTAGCCGCGCCTCCTCCAATGATGATAGTGAGGCACATAGCTTCACGTCCACCCTACCATAGCAGGTTAGGGCCTCAGGCCCCACCTCCTTCCCTCTACTCACACATATCATCATGGCAGACCCATCACTATTCTTTAGAAATAAGACGTTCACCCACATCTGCAGAGAGAAGTTGTTGGACAGCCTCAGAATCTCGGCAGAGGGTGGGTCAGCAGTGGGTGTGGTCGAACACAGTGCCGACATGGGGCCATTCAGAGAGAGGACGACCCTTGAGGTGAGGTGGTGGAAGAACAGTGAAGGCAGGTAGCTGAAAAGGTAGACTCTTCTTGAGACAAGATTAAAGTTCAGTTCTAACTGCTTCGAGGGAAATTGGTGGGCTACAATTGGAAAAATGGCAACCCCAGAATGGAGGGGAGCACAGATGTCCACACTGGTGAGGAACTCTAGCAGCTGCTGGGACGACACCTCCATGTCGTGCTGAGGCAGTGGAATTGTAGCCACACCCCAAAGCTGGCAGAGGCTGTGATTGGACAGAAGGCGTATTGGGGCACTCCCCTTATCCCTTCCATAGACAGTGCTGACTGTGTGATAGAGGAGCTGGCCAACAAGCTCTGGGTCAAGGGCAACAATCATGGAGCCATCCAGACATTCGTAGGTGTACACAACGCCTGCCTTCACAGAAAGCAAACAATTTATATTAATTATTGTCATTCTTTATTCTACAATGTACAAGAAAAAAAAATTCTTTTGTGCTATCACTACACCTCAAATGGCTAAAAAGGTTCTAAATATTTCAACTAAAACAAATCATCCGAGCCATCCCAGCACACACCACCTTGTCAGTAACACAGAACACATGCACACACACACACACACACACACACACACACACACACATACATGTACACACAACACACACATGCAGAAACACAGTCACACACATACACAAACACACATACACACAAACACACATGTACAGGCACAAACAGGCAGTAACGTACAGCACACACACAGTACATGTACATACCTCATGCAGAAATTTGAGTGCACATTTGAAGTCACTGTCAGTGATGTTGGCATCATTAAGCTGAGCCTGCAGCAACCTCTTGGCTTCCCAGAAAGTGAAGAAAGGTTTCACCTTAGCCCCAACCCCCTCTCCCCTGGCTCGATACCTCAGCCTAATGTCCCTAACAAGCTGCTCCATCTTGAAGTACGCCTGCGGCACCTCCCGACCAATCAGCTGCAGGCTTGGAGCCAAATTGCTCTGCGACGTCTTCATGGCTGCCTTCCCAAGGTTGCAAAGGTACTTCTTCACGTTTGCCACAGCATCCCCTGTAGTCCCACTCACAAAGAACAGCTCCACAACGTTGGACAGCGCCGACAGGAGGAAGGTGTCCCTCTCCTCCTGCTGCTGCTCACGCCCCCTGTCCAGCAGGGCACCCTGCTCGCGCGGGTGGTCCCCGTGGAGGGTGGCCACAGGGACAGGCTGGATCGGGGGCGGCATGGACATGCTCAGGGTGGCCTCATCCAGCCTGGAGGTCTGAATGCTGGAGGCCTTCACGTCTAGGTACCTCTCCATCTCGCTCTTGTACTCATCGGATCGGCTGCCTTTGAGCCTGTCCATGTGCGTGAATACCACCACCACGGGCACCTTTGCCCTGGAGGCAGAGGACATGGCGTGGATCTCAGAGAGCCAGTGGGCCACCTCCGGGTGAGGGGTGCCCTGCCTGAGGACCAGCAGGTGGAGGTACTTGTGGCAGGGGAAGCAGGAGTAGATGGAGCGGAACTTGGGATCGCCAGGGAAGTCCCAGAGGTCTACTGTGCATGACCTGGATCGTGTGAGTAAATTACTCTTGGATCTCAGCTCGGTGATCTGCATGAGGGATGAAGGGGAGAAGGAGGGACTTCAATATAACTAGGGGGTGGGGTAGGGGGGGGCATTAAATGGGTGCATTGTGAATAAAGGGGGAAGAATCAACCATGATATACAGGGCAGTGGAAGGTGTTATTTGATACATCATGTACATGTAGAAGGCATTAGCACAACATTTAAATGGTGTACATGTACATGTACATGCACTTTGTAGGAGGATGATATGTACATGCACATGTAGGAGGGATGGAGGGAGATGTAGGAGGGATGGAGGGAGATGTAGGAGGGATGGAGGGAGATGTAGGAGGGATGGAGAGAGATGTAGGAGGGATGGAGGGAGATGTAGGAGGGATGTAGGAGGGATGGAGGGAGATGTAGAAGGGATGGAGGGAGATGTAGGAGGGATGGAGGGAGATGTAGGAGGGATGGAGGGAGATGTAGGAGGGATGGAGGGAGATGTAGGAGGGATGGAGGGAGATGTAGAAGGGATGGAAGGAGATGTAGGAGGGATGGAGGGAGATGTAGGAGGATGGAGGGAGATGTAGAAGGGATGGAGGGAGATGTAGGAGGGATGGAGGGAGATGTAGGAGGGATGGAGGGAGATGTAGGAGGGATGGAGGGAGATGTAGGAGGGATGGAGGGAGATGTAGAAGGGATGGAAGGAGATGTAGGAGGGATGGTAGGAGATGTACATGTAGGAGGGATGGAGGGAGATGTAGGAGGGATGGAGGGAGATGTAGAAGGGATGGAGGGAGATGTAGGAGGGATGGAAGGAGATGTACATGTAGGAGGGATGGAGGGAGATGTAGGAGGGATGGAGGGAGATGTAGGAGGATGGAGGGAGATGTAGGAGGGATGGAGGGAGATGTAGGAGGATGGAGGGAGATGTAGAAGGGATGGAGGGAGATGTAGGAGGGATGGAGGGAGATGTAGGAGGGATGGAGGGAGATGTAGGAGGATGGAGGGAGATGTAGAAGGGATGGAGGGAGATGGAGGAGGGATGGAGGGAGATGTATGAGGGATGGAAGGAGATGTAGGAGGGATGGAGGGAGATGTAGGATGGAGATGTAGGCTCACTCACTTGTAAGCCTTTGGTACATGTAGGTTCTATCCCAGCTACGTCCTCCCCCCTCAGCTTGGCCAAGAGGGTGGTCTTCCCTGAACCCTCAGGTCCAACAACAATCACAGGTAAGGTGTGCCAGGGGGAGGAGCCCTGCGTAGCCTTCAGGTGCAGGTACTTCTTTAGGGACTTCAGACCCTGCTGGACAATGGTGATGGGTGGGTCTAGCAGGGGAAGTCCCTCCAGCAGGACAGAGTCCAGTTTTTGGAGTTGAGATAGCTCAACTGGGAGGTGGGTAATCTGGGAGAATGTTGGCATGGAAACGTTTGTGACACAATGAATATACATCGTGCGCAAATACACATATTATTTCGATAAGGACCTGAGATTAACATCCGGCCGTAAGGAGGTCTACAATATGGCAGTAAAGAGGTCTACAATATGGCAGTAAAGAGGTCTACAATATGGCAGTAAAGAGGTCTACAATATGGCAGTAAAGAGGTCTACAATATGGCAGTAAAGAGGTCTACAATATGGCAGTAAAGAGGTCTACAATATGGCAGTAAAGAGGTCTACAATATGGCAGTAAAGAGGTCTACAACATGGCAGTAAAGATGGCAGTAAAGAGGTCTACAATATGGCAGTAAAGAGGTCTACAATATGGCAGTAAGGAGGTCTACAATATGGCAGTAAAGAGGTCTACAATATGGCAGTAAAGAGATCTACAATATGGCAGTAAAGAGGTCTACAATATGGCAGTAAAGAGGTCTACAATATGGCAGTAAAGAGGTCTACAATATGGCAGTAAAGAGGTCTACAATATGGCAGTAAAGAGGTCTACAATATGGCAGTAAAGAGGTCTACAATATGGCAGTAAAGAGGTCTACAATATGGCAGTAAAGAGGTCTTAACATCCAGGCTCACGTCCTAGATCCTAGATGTGTAAATGTCCTACAAGTAGATCTAAAACCAACTTTGAAGGCTTTTCCTGATTAATGTTTGCTAAAATTAAAGATTTCGTTTTGAAGCATACATACACTGGATATTTTATTTTAATAATAAATTTTGATCGCAGTGCAACATCAACACTTCTACCTATGGATTTCTGTATAAATGGTGACTATACATGTGAGGTGTACACGTACTTTTATTACAGAACCCTTGCTAACAATCACTGCAAAACAATGATTCTTAGAAAAGAAAAGAAGTACTATTCAACTGCCCATCTGTGCTTATCCTGAGGGAGTAATGCTGTTGATGGTAAAGACTTCCATAACTAAAATACTGTTGCCTGTGGTAACATAGTTACGTACACACATATCATACATGTAGGTACCTTTGGGTACTCTTCAGTTAATATTTAGTGTGCCATAATTATGCTAGTTTTGTAGTTTTACATGCAATTTTAATGTTTCACCAGTTCATTTTCCACTTGTAAATATTTTATGCTACATGGTTGATAGAAAACACCAACATTCCTTTAGAAACACTTCCTTCACTGTTGGGCATGACAGAATGCAATGCAATTTCCTATTTTAGTTTTCAAGTGCTGTATCCCTCTGCTCATATCACAATTCTTTATAGGTACACGAAGTCCCATCAGTTTTGAGTATTTGGCTGAATCAGAAATTAATAACCATACCTGCATGCTTGGATAAATGTGCCCCATTAACTATTCTAATGCAGGCAAAATAGCGATTTTTAAATCCACCTCTGACTGGCTAAAAAAATCATTATGAGTGGGGATCAAGCCACCTTATGGAATGTAATCAGTTGGATGCCATGCAAACCCTCAATTCTCATTGGAGCACCAACATTCCAGTGTGCTAGAATCATTTCCCATGACTTGGTTGTTTACGTGACATCATACTGTAATCGACGACATCATTACATTACGTAGGGTCCAGGTACGAGACTAGTGACTGCACAGGTGTGAACCACACCAAACCCACTGCCTTAACTCCCATTGTTGCATAAGAATTTCTCCAATTACCCCTCACCAAAGTGGTGACGATCACAAAATATTATCCATTTATCACCACGATTTAAATCATCTTATGGTATTCACAATTATCCCTTTAAATAAATAAAAACTGATGCTTACAACTGGTGATCATATTACATGTACATGTATATGTGTATATCCTGAACAGGTACATGTACCTGTAGTATGATTTAGTTACACCAGCGGCGGCGGACCGGGGGGGGGGGGGGGGGGGGGTATTAACTCCCCCCCCCCCCCAACTTTACCGAAAATTATTATTAGCCGTAACTAACCGTGTTGTACATCATAACCAAAGAGAACTGGAATCGGATGATATTAAAAGTGTGAACCGTTAAGTAGCTACTCAACAAGCGGTTCATTTTCGCGTGCGCAACCACTATCTACCATGCCCACTCATTATATATTCATATACTTACCCCCCCCCCCACACTTAAAAACACCCACATAGCCTGTGTGAAACTAAAAGCACAAGCACGCTACTTTGTTTCACCACTCCCCATCCTCAACCTGGCTCAACTTAAACATACACCAGGCCTAATTATACGCCATAAACGTTGCTCCAGAACAAACCTGTTCATTGTATCGAAGGTCAATATGGCTGAGCTCAGGAAAACAAAAGATCCAGTAGGGGAAGGAGGACAGGTTGTTGCGACTGAGGTCCAAGAACCACAAGGACCTGAACATCAGCGCATTTCCCCCTTGCTGCCTTGGAAGAGATGTCTGTGACAACTGCCTATCTCCTCTGAGCAAGTTGTAAGAGGCTATCAAGACCTCAAGCTTGATACGGTGGCCCCACATCTCGACGCCCGGTAGAACACCAATGTCATTGTGGGAGATGTCAAGGGACTCGAGGTTATGGAGCTGGAACAGCGCAGGTGGTACAGAGGTCAGGCAGTTGTGTGAAAGATTGATGTGAACAATCTGGTCGATGGGGTAATGGCTTGCAGAGTCCAGGAAGGAAGGAAGGAAACAGGACAGGGAGATGTCCCTCCACATCATGCAGTAGAGAGCAGACACCTCCAGGACCGGACGAGGGTCCACCATCGTCATTGGCTGGTCCCTCTCGCACAGCTCGTCCTCGTCATCGCTAGGAGCAGGGATGTCTGGCAACGTGGGGTGGAAGAACTTGGGTACCAGCCGGAGTGGGTACTCGCCAAAGTAGTAGTCCCTCATCTCCTCGGAGCACTCCTGTATCAGCTCCATGGGGACGGTGTAGCCCAGCCCCCTGAGGTGGGTGAGGATGTTGCCGCTGTTACAAGATATGGCCCATCTCATTGTCTGAGGAGAGAAAGAGGAGGTGGGGGGAGGGGGGAGGGGGGGGAAAGGGCATCAATGGCCATGAAAGACAGCACATGAAGGACATAGCACATAGCATGTGTGTGTGTCCTGGTCAGGCAGTTCATGGGTTTTTTCTTCCTTTTTTTTTTGAAGGGACATAGCACTGCACATGAAGGACATAGTACTGCACATGAGGGACATAGTACTGCACATGAGGGACATAGTACTGCACATGAGGGACATAGTACTGCACATGAAGGACATAGCACTGCACATGAAGAACATAGTACTGCACATGAGGGACATAGTACTGCACATGAGGGACATAGTACTGCACATGAGGGACATAGTACTGCACATGAGGGACATACATGTAGTACTGCACATGAGGGACATAGTACTGCACATGAAGGACATAGTACTGCACATGAAGGACATAGTACTGCACATGAGAGGGACATAGTACTGCACATGAGGGACATAGTACTGCACATGAGGGACATAGTACTGCACATGAGGGACATAGTACTGCACATGAGGGACATAGCACTGCACATGAGGGACATAGTACTGCACATGAAGGACATAGTACTGCACATGAGGGACATAGTACTGCACATGAGGGACATAGTACTCAACATGAGGAACATAGGACCTTACTTTGTGCACAAAAGCAGTTAGTTCTTGATCAGTTGTGGCCTTGAGCTACACATACAATGTATAAGAGAATATCAAGTCATACATGTACATGCAGTTTGTGTGCCTAACTGTCTAGCATACTAAAACCTTCTGGATTAACACACTCCCATACATTGTATTTTCATCATGCTCTGGTCCCATAACATACCACATGCTCGTTTATCAGTGGCCTTGCCAGGATCTCCCTCAGTGCCATAACACAACTTCCATCAATACATTTGGAGACCTCATAATAGGGCACTGGGCAAGGCCTGGTCTTGCAAAAGGCCTGGGGAGGAGAGAATGTAGGATGCATATAAAGGACAGCATGCACCCACATGATGTACCACATGATGTACCACATGATGTCACATGATGTATCACATGATGTCACATGATGTACCACATGTCACATGATGTACCACATGATGTCACATGATGTCACATGATGTACCACATGATGTCACATGATGTACCGCATGGTGTCACATGATGTACCACATGATGTACCACATGATGTACATGTACATGTGTACCTCCCATTATGTACTCCCCACATGATGTACCCAATATGTATTGGTAAGGTGTAGCCAATATGTATTGGTAAGGTGTAGCCAATATGTATTGGTAAGGTGTAGCCAATATGTATTGGTAAGGTGTAGCCAATATGTATTGGTAAGGTGTAGCCAATATGTATTGGTAAGGTGTAGCCAATATGTATTGGTAAGGTGTAGCCAATATGTATTGGTAAGGTGTAGCCAATATGTATTGGTAAGGAGTAGCCAATATGTATTGGTAAGGTGTAGCCAATATGTATTGGTAAGGTGTAGCCAATATGTATTGGTAAGGAGTAGCCAATATGTATTGGTAAGGTGTAGCCAATATGTATTGGTAAGGTGTAGCCAATATGTATTGGTAAGGTGTAGCCAATATGTATTGGTAAGGTGTAGCCAATATGTATTGGTAAGGTGTAGCCAATATGTATTGGTAAGGTGTAGCCAATATGTATTGGTAAGGTGTAGCCAATATGTATTGGTAAGGAGTAGCCAATATGTATTGGTAAGGTGTAGCCAATATGTATTGGTAAGGTGTAGCCAATATGTATTGGTAAGGAGTAGCCAATATGTATTGGTAAGGTGTAGCCAATATGTATTGGTAAGGAGTAGCCAATATGTATTGGTAAGGTGTAGCCAATATGTATTGGTAAGGGGTAGCTGCAAAGGTGTTTACTATGCAGCTGTTTGTGGGGGTACATCATGTGGCATCATGTGGGCATAGATCTACATATTGGCTACACCTTACCAATACATATTGGCTATGTCTTACAGTGTACCTACATGTATGAGAAAGTTCATGAGAAAAAGATGGTACTACATGCACATGTGTATATTAATTATCTAGGTGTTTGCAAAATAGTCTACAAAAATATTCAATAAAATCAGACTGCCCACCACAGAGCCATCGCAAGGTTATGAGGTACTGATGCCCACCACAGGGTTATGAGGTACTGATGCCCACCACAGGGTTATGAGGTACTGATGCCCACCACAGGGTTATGAGGTACTGATGCCCACCACAGGGTTATGAGGTACTGATGCCCACCACAGGGTTATGAGGTACTGATGCCCACCACAGGGTTATGAGGTACTGATGCCCACCACAGGGTTATGAGGTACTGATGCCCACCACAGGGTTATGAGGTACTGATGCCCATCACAGGGTTATGAGGTACTGATGCCCATCACAGGGTTATGAGGTACTGATGCCCATCACAGGGTTATGAGATACAGATGCCCACCACAGGTTTATGAGGTACTGATGCCCATCACAGGGTTATGAGATACTGGAGCTATACATGTTACATTTCAATGCATTGCCTTTGTTTTCTCCTGGAAAGTTGCAACAACTCCCACTGCAAGCTTACAAAACAACACTTCCATTGAAATGTAGGGCCGATCAGTCTGTATTGGGTGGTCTGGCTTTCAATATGTAAAAACTATTTCATTGAGGATGTTGCAGATCCCAGGTAAAAATAAATAAAACCCAACACGTAATTCAAAATAAAAACAGTGCAGCCATTTTCTCATTAACTGTCTCGCATGTACATATACATGTATAAAGATGTGGTACAGTAGTAGGAATGCCAGTACCAGTATAAGTCATCAGGAGTTATGACGGTACTTAGGACCCCATTATAGCAGCACATCTGAGTACATGGCAACACCACACACTAGACATCAGGGCAACTTCATTACAACTACATGTAATTAGGTGTCACAATAGCACCAATAGGTGTCACAACAGCACCACTAGATGTCACGATAGCACCAATAGGTGTCACAATGGCACCACTAGATGTCACAATAGCACCAATAGGTGTCACAATGGCACCAATAAGTATCACAATAGCACCAATAGGTGTCACAATGGCACCAATAAGAATCACATAGACAAACTTCATGTAACTCATTCTGAATCACATGTTGCTGCCACATACATGTATCTTAAGGGCGTTCAAAAAAAAAAATTAAAGTCCAATTTCACTAGAGTACCCTGCCACACCTCGATTAATGCATGTAATAGCCTCTAAAAGCTACATACTTGTATTTCATTGTGAAATGCAGTATTCTATGGCATATTGATCACTGATTGTTGGGAGGAGATAAAGCTAATATATTACTGGATGTGGAGTCCAAGTCAGGCTACCAAACCAGACATACATGTACATGTGGCTACAAGCACATTTGAAGTACACTGTACTACTGATGCCTGTGTCTGAAAAGACTGCACGCGTTACACCAGCTTTACAAAATGAACAAACCGCATTTTACACACACCTTAGGAGACGTACAATGTATGTACATGTACATGTATGGCAACACCTTTACAAGAACATATCATGAAAACTGGTGCAGGAGTATCATCGCACATTGTGAATGCTAACTGTTTAAATTGCTTGTACAGAGTGTTTTTTGTTTTTGTTTTGGGTCTTGTAGAGAATTTTTTGGAGGTAATTTACTATTGCCTTGAGACTTCCATACTTTGCATCATGCTGGAAGGGGAAAGGGGGAAGGGGTCTCTTAGCTACTTGTTAGGAGCCCATTAATGATTACCAACACCCAAGTACCCTCAACAGATGGCAGATGAGTACCCATTACAATATATTTACTAATGGCTGGGTATGCAGATACTGGAAGCCCACACTACACCAGACTAGAGACGCACAAACCACACCAGACCAGTGCCCTAAACTGGAGACCAGACCATGTCTACTGGAGGCCAATCATCACTGCTGCTACAGGTACATGTAAACTACTCCCTCCACCCCCATGGCCAGACTCAACCTACCAGAACATCTGAAATGTCAACTTTGCGCTGACCGTTCAGATCAGCCTTCGCGCCCAGGACAGCTGGAAAGGCAGCGGGGGCAATGTGTTGGGCCATGTCCAGCAGGCTCTTCAGCTCTGCAAATGATGCCTGCAGGTGTAAACGTGACGAGTCACGAGAATTGTAACCTGTAATGCCAACTATGCAAGCAATGTACATGACATGACTAATTACTAGAGACCCATCCCTGCGTTGGCCTTCTAGCTAAAGATGTGCACACACATGGACACACACATACACACATACACACACAGAGCACACATACACAGCACACATACACACATGCACACACAGAACACATACACATGCACACACAGCACACATGCACACACATGGACACACAGCACACATGCACACACAGCACACATACACACATGCCCACACACACAGCATACACAGTACACGTACACACTTGTTCACAAAGAAGTACATGTATACGTATGTGAATGCATAACGCTATACAGGATGGCCTGCCTAGCTATAGGCCTACCTCATTTGTGATGTCAAACAGAACAATGGTCGCCAGAGCATGGACCAGTCTCTGTCGCTCGGGGTCCTCCACCTTAGTGTTGAAGGCAAAACATTAATACACACGCACATAAAAACCTTCATGCAATAAAACTTAGGTCCTTACAAACTTCACTGCAACCTTGTTACCGCACATTTCGATTCGTTTCCTTCCTTCAGAGTCCTCTGAGGCCCGCTGTATACAATAGTAAGGGCGCCAGCTAGGCTTGGGTCCGATGAACGTGGTGAGAAGGGGTACTTACCTGGCACTCTTGAATAAAAGCGGACTTTCCGACGCCTTTGTAACCCAACACAACCACTGATATTTCCGAACTGCACAATGGAAGAGAGAAAACTGAGACCGCGTGCTCAGTGCTTGGCGATACACGGTATAGTGTTTTCAGGACTTACCCGTCCATTGTAGTTGAGACGTCTGGCAAGAACCACAACTGTTCTCAAGCCATGCAGCTCTCAAACGAAACGCCGCGCCTCTATTACGTCATCGTAGAGGTCATATGATCTATATATCATGACCTTAAGTAACCAATTAAATTTTTTTGTATCTTCCGGTCAACACAAGACGAGTCTGGAGAGAAATTGTTCGTGTAACTCATACTCTCGCTGTCAGTGAATAGCAGAGGTAGTTATACGTATACTTCCCCCCATCGTCACTGACAGAACCCCTGAAGCGTCTCTTCAATTCTATAGTATGGCAGATCTCGAGTGTGTTGACTCTCGTTCTCAGATCGTTAGTATGAAGCTGCACAGCGTAATCAAGCTACCGGAGACCCCCAACCCCAACTCCTCTATAAAACGTTCCATCTCTTGTCCTTCGTCAAGCCCCGTGAACCACCCCGTCTCACACAACAAGTTCATCCTCAGCGGCGGCCCCGGATTCTCTCTCGCACTCCTGGACAGCTGCGCTGGTTCGGTCGACCGACTCCCAGTCCCGCTGCCAGCCAAGTTCGGACCTTTGACGGACGTGGCGGCCATGACCAACGCCGAGATACTGTGCATCTCGCTCGTAGGGGATACGCAGCTGTGGGCGGGAACGGAGAGCGGGGGGCTTCACGTCTACGAGTTGTCTTCCGAGTTGCGGCTGACCAATGCCCTTTACAGCAGCGTGGAAGGGCCGATCTTGTGCATCTGTGGGTACGTCAACAGACCCACTACAGATGTCGTGATCGGAACCTTCAACGGTAATATACTCATACTCTCCGGTCCGTCGGATGATAGGGGCGGACTAAGGGATCCGTTCAAAAATCCGCGCACTGTCGTCCCGCTCGGACATTCGGACGGGGAGTCGGTAACTGCAAGCGGCGTTAATTCAATCGTCCCCGTTCACTGCTCCGACAAGGACACATTCTGGTGTGCCTGTGGCGGGAATATCGTCATCGTTACCGGTACCCGATCCAACTGGAAGGAGCTACGCCGGTTGGACTGCAGACCGCCCGCCGTCAATTGTCCCCACAACGCAGAAGTCGTCCAGCTGGTTAGCACTGACTCCGGCGTGTGGAGCTGCCTGTCCAAGTGTTCGGTCATTTCGCTGTGGAACACAAAAACATTCTCCGCACATTTCCACTTCGCCTGCGAGTAAGTGTGCATGCATTCAGCAATCATATTAACTAGCTCTAGCTAGCTAGCTAGCATGTCGGATTGTGCCTATATACATGTACAATATCCCGACTCAATAGATGTTTTTATTTTCTTATTTGATGTGGATGCATGAGGTTGAACACCTTATCAACATTAACTTCTTACTACAGCTCTGACATAAGTGGTATCGCCTACCCTGTGGTGGAGGTCACAGCCCTTAGTTTCTCCTCCCCTCTCCTCTACGTTGGCACCAATGCCGGCCACCTCATTGTCTTCTCCATCACAGACGTGCCTCCTAAAGCTGGCCAAACCGGTAACGGTAGCTTGCACTACAAGTTTTTGGCCGGGATCCATTGTGGACCACACCCCATCATGGGACTCGACCCTAGCCCGCTCATCAAGGAATCAGCTCCCCAGCGCCCCTCCTCCACCAGCTCCCCTATGTCCACCCCAGCGATAGCCCAGCAGATCGTGGTGGTGTGCGGCGCCTATCAAGATGACCACAACTCAACCTCTGCCAGCCGTGTCCTGCATTACGAACTGATCACATCCTCGGCTAGGAGTTCCCCCTCTGGTGTGAGCCCATCCACAGGTCAGCAGCAAAGCGATGGACGCCCATCAAGGCTCAGGAACAGCCGGAAACTCTCCATCCATTCGGTGTCAGATAGGCCTCTCAGCTACCTCCCACTGTCCTCCTCATCCCTGCCTTTCAACTGCGGATGTAACTGAAGTAACTACACCCACCTCCATATGTTTTAAAATCATTATGTGTCAGTGTCCATTGTGCTTATATCACATGTCCCGTTTTTTTTTGTATCACGTGAATATAGTTATTTATGATTTTTTTTTTTTTTTTTTTTGTGTAAACACAGTCTCTCTGAAACTTGTGCTCTGAGTCTTGTGGGGGTGTGTGTGCTTTCTTCGTCTTTTCCTTGTCAGCCTTTCTTCAATATCCTGAAAGATGTCTGAATTTTATTTTATATTCTGCAATTCAAAACTAAAGTCAGCCAGTGTTTGTGTGGGTGGGGCATGTGGGTATGTGCAACTAAATATTTTTTAGTGCATGCACAGATTGGAGATAAACTAACTTGGTTTTTGCTGATGTGGTTGTTGCCTTGGCCTGCCTGTTGGACCACCTGGGATGTTCCTGCTTGGTCTGTCCAAACAATTATTCAAGGGAACAGGAGGTTAACAATGGCAATTGTACAAAGCCTATGTTAATTGAACTCACAAACACAGTAGGGGGAGGAAGAGAAGGCTGAGCTTGTGTGACCTTCCCCTCTGCCTCACACTGATCTTCAGCTGGTGAGGTTTTACCTTGGAGGTCAAGGATGATCCGTTTCATCAACTTTAGTTCCTATCAATGTGCATGTGGTGCAACAGTGGAACAGCTGATCCAGCCACAATATCCATATATAATATTATCAGATAATTTGGTTATGGTTGGTGAGGTTTCCCCACTGTTGCCATTAGCAACCTCTCAACACATTATAAGGGCCATTTGTCAGCTGACTCTTAATTTTTCAAGAGCCACCCTCACAGGGAAAACAAATAGATGAATACTCACTTCTCTGTGCTTGAGGAGCTTCTCTAGGTCTGCTGCTAGATTGTTCTTGGCTAGAAGGAGGTGGGCCTTCTCCCCCATCAACTTGCTGCAGAATTAAAAAAAAATGGCCATAACATGAAATGTCAGCCCACCCTATAACCCACTACCAATTATACCAGCCACCTCCATTTAAACCACCACCTCCATTTAGATCCCACCAACTCCATTTAGACCTCACCAACTCCATTTAGACCTCACCACCTCCATTTAGACCCCACCCCCTCCACTTAGACCCCACCACCTCAATTTAGACCCCACCACCTCAATTTAGACCCCACCACCTCCATTTAAAAACCACCACCATTTAGACCCCACCACCTCTATTTAGACCCCACCACCTCCATTTAGACCCCACCACCTCTATTTAGACCCCACCACCTCCATTTAGATCCCACCACCTCCACTTAGACTCCACCACCTCTAACAACTCCATTTAGACCCTTCATACAGTTGTACCACCACATCAATTCACACTCAACACTTCCATTTAGACTCCTCTACCTCCCACCATGACCCCCTTGACCTTGAATGTCTACCTCACTTGGCCCTCCAAAGATGCGGCTTTCTCCTTGCTGGCTTTGAGCTGCTCGTCTCTTGTCTTGATGCTATCAATCAAGTACATATATGGTTGATGGGACTTATCCAAGAGCACTTTGGACTGTGACAGCTATGTGAAGGGACCACAGTGAGTGCATTCTGCATTGACGCATGACCTGTGTGTGTGTGTGTGTATGTGTGTGTGTGTGTGTGTATGCATGTGTGTGTATGTGTGTATGTGTATGTGTGTATGCATGTGTGTGTGTGTAGTGTGTGTGTAGTGTGTGTGTGTGTGTGTGCATGTGTGTATGGTATGTATACATGTACATGTATGTAAACTTGCCTCCTCATCTAGCTGAGCTATTTTGCTTTTCAAAACCTCTTCATCTTTCCTCAGGCATGCATTCATCCGTTCAAGTTGCAATACGCGTCTAGCCAGTTGTACACTGCAAGAGAAGGAGATGTACTGCATACACATGCAGAATGTACAGTGTACTACATGTGATTACTTCAAGTGGAGTGTTTCCAAGTGAACAAATGTAAAATTTCAACCCACATACATGTACATGCACTGCTCAGTTTTGTTAGGATAAACATATTCATATGCTTGTGACAGTAATGATAGCCTTTGACCTTGGCTTGACCTATAAACTTCCAAACCACCCACCTTTTTTCTACATGTACCAGCTACACACTCTACTGACCTCTGCTGCATCCTCTTGCGAGATGTGCTTGGAACACTGGTACCAAAGCCATATGAAAACAAGACCCTCTCTGCATCGACATCACTTT
Source organism: Spongilla lacustris (assembly GCA_949361645.1). Lineage (NCBI taxonomy): Eukaryota > Metazoa > Porifera > Demospongiae > Spongillida > Spongillidae > Spongilla > Spongilla lacustris. Next base: position 4,479,198 of record OX442429.1, on the reverse strand, counting down.
CAACTGTTGGCATCCAAAAATAAAGAGGTGTTCAATAATATGTAATGTATAGGGCAAAGCATACATACCATACACGTGTATATTGTGTGTAGGTTCTCACTGTACACATGTACAATGACCAATACTAATCTTAATTATACATTTTTTAATAGTGCAAGTGGTGCCCCTGGGGACCTCCTACTAAAAACTATAATTTATAATTGATAGTGCCAGCTTGCAGATACAGAAAATTTGCAGCCCATGTACATGTAAGGCGCATTCATTGGCAATTAGTGGTAACCTGTGTAGGCTTATAATCATTTTTGCCACATCTAGCCAATGAATGTGCTTCATATAGCTGATATACATGTATATTTATATATTATTACATTATATATATGTGAGCCGCTATCCCTTTAAATAGTATCCATCTCACGATGGCTCCTGCATGCATGTGACGGGATGACTCCTGATGACACATGTAAACAATAAGTGCTGGCACTTGGCAACAACCACATTGGGCCATTTGCTTAAACTTTGTAAACTTAGCATGGATTAAAAAATCATTTTTAAAACTACAGTATATGCATACGTATACACATGCAGATGCAACCCCACCCACCTCTAGCAACCATGTACATGTACCAGTAGTTACATCGCAAATTTGTGCTTGAGGTGAACATGTACAGTGTGATGGAAATAGTCATGTGAAGTGTGGTACAGCCCCCCCCCCCCCCCCGTCCGTCATTTGAAGTGTGATGGGAAAGGTCCCCTTGGGGTCGTATAGGGAAGTAGAACAATCTTCTCAGGGCTCACACCTTAAACTGCATGCACAGCCACCTGCTCTATTTCCATTACATGCCCACCCATCTCCAAAGCCTGCACGACCACTTTCTCAATCTCCACCCACCAACTCCAAATCAATGTCCATCCATCCTCTCCAGAGGCTTGCTAAACCATTGCTCAATTTTCCTTACCACTACACCCCCCCCCCACCATCAGCCATGCCCCACCCCCCCACCATCAGCCATGCCCCACCCCCACCATCAGCCATGCCCCACCCCCCACCATCAGCCATGCCCCACCCCCCACCATCAGCCACGCCCACCCACCCACCTTCAGCCGCCTGCATGACCACCTGGTCCATCTCCTTCTCCAGCTTCTCATACACGTCAAGCCTCTCCCCCTGCTCCCTGACCTTGGCCTCCAGCTCAAGAACCTTCAGCTTCCCCTCGTTCTGGACTGCCCACAGCTCCTGGGAGAGGACCTCCGCCTTCCTGTGCAGCTTCTCCCTCTCCAGCTCGCAGTGCCTCAGGTCCTTGAGCTGCTGCTCCTGCACCACATGGGTCCTCTCACACTCAAAGCGCTTCATCTGAAGCTCACTCTGAAGGGCTGAGAACCGACCATCGGAGCTCATCTGCAGCTGGCGAAACCTGCAGGTCATACATATTGAAGACATACCATACCAGCACATTGAAGACATACCATACCAGCACATTGAAGACATACCATACCAGCACATTGAAGACATACCATACCAGCACATTGAAGACATACCATACCAGCACATTGAAGACATACCATACCAGCCAGGGATTTTCCACCAAGTTTGCAACAGGGGGTGGGTTTCGGAATATATAAAAATATAGGGGGTGGGCAAAAAAAAGTCTCCTCTCTGCATAATTAAATGCCACATACATGTACATGTAGTTTTATTTTGACATGGCATGTGTAAACCAGGGGGTGGGTTAGCCAAATCAGGGGCAAACCAGGGGGTGGGTAGGGGGTGGATAGGGGGTGGAAGCGGTAAATCCCTGTCAGCATATTGAAGACATACCATACTAGCACATTGAAGACATAAGCATACATGTACCAACCAACTCAATGAGGTCTACCGCAATGCAAGTCAACCACAACTACATTACATAGAGTACCACCCGTCCACTCATCCACCACAGCTTGTATAAATGTATTCTCTACATGGTACTATGGTATCATGAGCATATAATTGATACATGTATGTGTAGTGTGTGAGGTGTGCAGGTATGTGAGCTGTGCAAATGTGTGTCATGTGCACATGTGTGAGATGTGTTTGTGCCCTTACTCTTGCAAGAGTTGGTCATATTTTGCGCTCACTTCTCTCTCAGCAGCCAATGCTCTGTCCCTCTCGGTACAGGCACTGTCCCGAGCCTCCTGCAGAGACCTGTGTGAGGTGTGTGGGTGTGTCAGTGTGCATGTGTAGGTGTGTGGGTGGGTCAGTGTGCATGTGTAAGTGTGTGGGTGGGTCAGTGTGCATGTGTAGGTGTGTCAGTGTGCATGTGTAGGTGTGTCAGTGTGCATGTGTAGGTGTGTGGGTGTGTCAGTGTGCATGTGTAGGTGTGTGGGTGGGTCAGTGTGCATGTGTAGGTGTGTGGGTGTGTCAGTGTGCATGTGTAGGTGTGTGGGTGGGTCAGTGTGCATGTGTAGGTGTGTGGGTGTGTCAAGTGTGCATGTGTAGGTGTGTGGGTGGGTCAGTGTGCATGTGTAGGTGTGTGGGTGTGTGGGTATGTCAGTGTGCATGTGTAGGTGTGTGGGTGGGTCATTGTGCATGTGTAGGTGTGTCATTGTGCATGTGTAGGTGTGTCATTGTGCATGTGTAGGTGTGTGGGTATATCAGTGTGCATGTGTAGGTGTGGGTATGTGGGTGTGTGAGTGTACAAGGAGATGTGAAGTACACATACATGTATAACATGCATGTAAATGTAGACCACATCCATGGCATAACTGCTAGAGTGCGATTGCAGGTATGATATTAGTACACTTACAAGTCTAAATGCATTGATGTACACACAAGTGTAAATATGTAAGTAATATGTGATATTACAAGAGCAAATCACTTGAAAAACACAAAAAAGTACAAGCAAAAGTATTGTGGGAGGGTGTGTGGTTAAATGTAAACCAGTGTTTCTAATTTTATTACAGTGTTAAATGCACAAATTAAAAATGCAATCCTCAGCGAGGTTAAAATCTTCCAATCACTTGCTACTTACACATGTACATGTGTATAAGTTGCAGGACATACAGAAATGAGCACTTAAATGTTTTATTACTAAATGAACACTGCTTAATGCAGTTTATCATAGAGACAACAAACGTCTCATAATCATTCAATGCATGCATGCAGTTCAAGCCAGAACCAAATATGTGTCTTCAAGGCTCACGAAGTGGCCATGATGGAGCTGGATTTCCTTGTATTAAGTTGCTTTACCCATATAGACATGTTTAGTTAAGTGTCTGTGTGTCGTTGATTTACATTTATTTATATACAGAACTCAGAAGAAGGGATTGAAGCTGTAATTGCTCTTGCATCAAGGCTGAGGGGTGATAATATTGGAGACAACTCACACGAGGGCTAGCCATGAATCCACTCATAACTTACACCCCACCTTTTTTATTTTTGCCAAGAATTATGATTTCAGCACATCAGAACTAACCACAAGACATGCCTACACATCCACCTGTCCAGTAGGTCACAAAGTCCAAATTAAAGCACTGGCACATACCTAACCATGGTATCTGGTGTGCATTTCTTGTGTGGTACTGTACATACAAATGTACATCTACATGTACACCTGCATTGTGGGGGTGACTTGGTGATCCAAGGACACTAGCTGGTTTAATGACTTATCCTGTAAAGATCACTTCTCTGCTGGCTTTAACAGTAGCCTATCCTATGTGACATACTGCCTCCAGCTATAACCTGTCCTCAATAATAACTCTCCCCTAATTACTAAAAGCACAACAAAATTGCTCCGATCATAATAGTGGTGATATAAAATTATACCAATTTTATTGTTTGGTTAATTAAGAAAATTAACCAATCTCAATATTGAATTCCACAAATGAAAACGATGCACCTGCTGTCTCTTGATATGTTGGCTATTATGATCTTTTTTTTTTTGCTACTTGTGGCTTGAATTGCTATTAATAATATATGTCCTACTTAATAACTGCAGCCTTAGAAGCACTTAATTCAAATCCAACTAATCAAGACTTGATTCCAAATCATTAATAACTGCATGAATGTAATTAAACCTACTTCCTGTCTAATTAATATGACCATAAGACATCAGAAACCTTTTCATGAATTATAGGGAACCTGTAGCGAACAGCTCACAACTACATGTGTACAGCATATCTCTTAGTCTAAAGGTAGAAGATACCCGTGATATACTGTGGTATCCTGTGATATCCTGAGGTATACCCGTGATATCCTGTGACACCTGTGATATCATGTGATATAATGCAATATTAACCCCAAATAAATAAATTTGAGCAAACATGGTTCAAGGACCTTATTCAAGCACATCCTTTAAGTTTGCCAGTTACACCATCCAAAGGTAAGAAGAAAAAAAAAAAGAAACATCTACAGTACCGCTCACCCACAAGTTTACACTCGCTCGCGTGTCACACGCGAGTTGCGAGTGAGTGGCGAGCGAGTGGCGAGCGAGCGCTCGCGAGCAATCACACGTTGTAAACATAATAGGTACTCGCGCGGCGCTCGGGAAGCACACGCGTGGAATATTCATTTATAATTTACGGCACGAATGATATACTACATAGCAGCTGTACAATGGACGTGGTATTCTGTTTCTCGCGCACTTTTTTGTTTTGCTTGTTTTTCTCCACATTCGGTAATGTTGCGTGTGGCCTGTACGGAATCTAAGTGGCTATTGCCCATATGTCCTTAGATCTGATATTTATCTGATCTACTTAACAATTACCAGCGATTAAAACGCCTACGCATTATCGTGATAGCCAGCCCCTCCTCCAGCAACCTTTCCGTAATACATCGTACACTGTACCCTTTTTAATCACCCTCCGTCTCGTTTTGTTGTCTATCCTTGGCATTCTAAATACACCATGCGCGCGCGTGACGTTTAATTGTTATGGCCCTGATTTAACTTCAGAACGATTGTCTGGGAATTATCTAACGCAACTAAAACCATTATACTGATGATAGGTGTCGCGAAGCTTCGTAGCTTATACATGTTGTACGTACGTATTAAGACGTAGCTTCGTCTTGAAAGCCATCTGTTGCGTAACGCTACAATTGTACAGTGTACAATTCCTATTGGACGCTACCGCTAGTCCTTATGACTTCCACATTTGCGCGTCCGTGTGCACTTATCTGTTTAGACGTTCGTATCAGAGCGGGAATGACTGCATTGACTGCGTGTACTGTTGGCATTGTTATACATGTACATGTACATGTATATGCAACTTGCTAATTATCCGTTACTCGCGCGGCACTCGCCAAGCACTCGCCAATGACAAGATAATTACTCGCTCGAGAATATATATATGCGAGTTGCGCGCGAGTGGCGCGCGAGTGGCGAGCGAGTCTTGTAACGCGAGTGTAAACTTGTGGGTGAGCGGTACTGTACATCTACATGTACATGTACATGTATATTTTAATCTTCTCCTTGTAAGGATAGGACAGTAGCATGCTTCACCACCATCTATGCCCATTGGATTAAATAGTTGCTAAACATGATGTGATATCTCATTTCTAGTACCTTATTTGCTCACCCTTTACAACAACTGATCTTCCACATTTGACCTGTTTTCCCACAGACGAGAATGGTAACATTATATTAAGAGGTATATTATTATTCATTATATTAAGATGCATTATATTAAGAGCATGTTCTAAATAACAATAATAATTACATACACAATGTACCACTATACCTACTACATCGGAAGGTGATTTCAGTGTAAAGGTCGGCATAAATGGGGTGGCTTTTGGGCAACATTTGTCTGAATCGTGGGACTTTGCAGTCATACACATGTATTTCAAGAATGATAGCATATGATTAGATGCTTGTGGTTGAACAATTTTTTGTCCCAAAGTTAAAAAAAAAAATTCTGAGTGACTACAGTGAACATGTACATGTAATCACCGAAAGATCAAAAAGATTTGCAAATTCACACCATCATCCATGTACCAGGTCATCACACCATCATCCATGTACCAGGTCATCACACCATCATCTATGTACCAGGTTATCACACCATCATCCATGTACCAGGTCATCACACTATCATTCAGAGGCAGCACCAGCAGTTATAAAGGGGAGGGCCAAGAAAATGAGGGATGCCAAAGGAATGTGACATTATACAATGTATTTCATAACCATTTGAGTCTGGAATAATACACGCAACCAAGTGCTAGAAGCTAAATTATGCTACCAGATTATAACATGCATTTGAGTAATTAATGTTTAACCTCCATGCATTTCTTTTTTTCTTTTTTTCATTTTCCTGTTGTACCCAGATGACTTCTTGTATTTCAACTTATATCAACAACAGCTAGTTAATAGTAATGTTAACCACTTGCCCCTATTTTAGTGGTGGAAGCAGTCTTTTTTTAATTTTAAAAAATAATGACTATTATGAACATCAATGTGCTATAAAATTCAGAAAGCTGGTAGTTTTTTATGCATAGGAAATCAGACATATGGTTTATTAATTATAAGCATGCTTCTACAGAATTCCATGTAGGAAAAATCATCCTGTAGTAGTCATCTTTGACTTCCAACAAAATGCTTAGTTTCTTTTATACCGCCCACATGGATTTTAGGAAATAGTAAAAATTATTATTGTAATATTTATTAACTCTAAATCGACACCTACATGTACATGTACATGTATGTACCAAAGATATTAGAGTAGTCTACTATAATATCTATGTACAGTGTGTAAGTAGGCCTACGTGTAGGCATTGCAAATCACTTGATTCTACTGAGAAAATGTAAAAGCAGCCAACGCAATCAACGCAGTAAAATGCTTGAAGCAATCAATATAGTAAACAGCAGGAACATTGGTCATTTAGCTTGAGTCGTTCCAATCTAAAAAAAAATACCCTGTTAGAAGCACTCTTTGCTTCTTAGACAGATATCAATTCCGCTTCTGTTGCCAAACGCACATGTCCAACTTTCTCTCCGATCCGTCATCAAGATCGCAGGCAGTTTTTATACATCTCAATCATAGAGCCGATGGTTGCAAAGCAAATAGAATGAAGCCCTATGCTTTATTGTTACATTTTTCGAGTTCAATGTTTTTAATGTCACGAATGCAAGGACCAGAGGTTGCAATGGAATGCCCAAATAGAGGCTTAAATCGCCTACCACAATAAATCACTATGTTGACATGAAGTATATATGATGGGGATCAGGGATGTGTATTTCCATGGTGATACATTTGGGGGGTTGAAATCACCCCAACTGGTGATCACCTAAACCAATGAGCAGTGTGGTATTAACTATGACTCATCAAGACATTAGGCTGCTTTAGGCTAGTATAAGGTGTAGACAGGAGGGAAAGAGAGACAGCCTATACATGTAGCTGCCTCATCCCCAGTCACATTGCTGTACCTGTTTTCATGCCCAAAGGTATCCCTTGAATGGGTTCTCAGTTGTTCCATCTCGTGGTTCATTCGTGATCTGAGGGAGTCAAGCTCTTGCTGCATGCGGGCTTCGTACTCTCTCTTGTTGTCCTCCCTAATAATGAAGAGCGGGAAAGAGGAAGAAGGGAGGGTTGGAAGAAGAGGGAAGGGGAGGAAGGAAGGTAAGGAGGGGAATGGGAGGGAGAGAGGTGAGAATGTAGGGTTTGAAGAATCAAGAAGAGGGAAGGGAAGAAGAGAAAGGATCAGCGACCCATGACAACATACATTTGTATATACATGCACATGACAACGTATGCAGCATATTCTAATCTGTACACTTAGTATTCATACCCATATAAGCATAATACCCTTGTAAATAGGCACAGATCTTAAGTTGACTTTTGGATTTACACGTACACCCTATTCATGCTTTGATGTTCCAGTAAGGTACTCTCTCAAAGAGATGATGGGGATCTGATTTGTAAAGGGATGAAGGTCCCATGAAGGGATGGTGGAGGTGAGGTAGCTGTCCCATGAAGGGATGATGAGGTATCTGTCCCATGAAGGGATGGTGAGGTATGTGTCCCATGAAGGGATGGTGAGGTCTCTGTCATGAATAATTACATCAACATGTATACACCATTATATAATATTAAAATCCAAACTTGATCACCCTGGTGAAGTTACAGCCTGGCCAGCAGAGTACTCTGATTCAATGGATCAACACAAGGGTACACCATCATACCATTGTGCACAGTGGTAATATCATTGACGAGGGGTTACCAGAGTACACGACACAGTATTTCCTCAACCTCCTACTGTACACAGCACTGGTGCTACAGCAGATGAATAATATACACACATATCTGTTGTACATGCTTGTGCACATAGAAGTATACATCATATATAATCAAAACACTGTGCACAGAAGGAAAGTGGACTATCCAAGAACATACACCTGCACAAACATACATGCATACATACATGTATACTGTACGTACATGCACACATACACTGTACAAACATACCGATACACTGTACACACATACACCTGTACATCTATACACACACATACATGTACACATGCACCACATATACACACATAATCACATATGACGCACATCCACATACATGCACATCCACATACATGCACATCCACATACATGCACATTCCCACAAGCACATTCCCACAAGCACATTCCCACAAGCACATTCCCACAAGCACATTCCCACAAGCACATTCACACAAGCACATTCCCACAAGCACATTCCCACAAGCACATTCCCACACAAGCACATTCCCACAAGCACATTCTCACAAGCACATTCCCACACAAGCACATTCCCATACAAGCACTCAACACATACATGTACATGCGCTGCATGTGATACATGTACCTACACATGTAACCATGGCAGAGAGTTCACGTAATATCTGAAGCATTGAGATGACTGAATAAAAACTAAAACTTGAGATACCACTTTACTAGATTTGCACTCCACATCACTTGGATACTTGTATCATTCTCCCCACAGACAAGTAAGTTACCACCAACAACCTCCACATTAGCTCACATTTACTGGTGGAGGTACTTTATATGTATGGGTGGTGAAAGGAGCAGAAAGCATATGTGCATGTACATGCATATCTAAATGTACATGTACAGTGTGTGAACCTGCAAACAGTCATGGGGGCATCTTGTGATTGATCCTATTGCGGGTATAAAAAACCTTAGTACTGTCACCACACAAAGGAAATCCACATCCTTTACATGTCTGCTTCAAAGGGAAAGTGGTAAAGTAATGTACCACACACACACACAACACAACACACACAACACAACACACACATGAACACACACACACACAACACAACACACACATGAACACACACACACAACACAACACACACACATGAACACACACACATGAACACACACACAACACAACACACACACATGAACACACACACACACACACATGAACACACACACACACACATGAACACATACAAAACACACACACATGAACACACACAACACAACACACACACAACACACACACACATGAACACACACACACACACGCACACACACACACGCACACACACACATGCACACACACACATGGTACATACTACTCACTTGGCTTTAAGGAAATGCTCGTATGTCTTCTCCTTGGCTGTCTTAACTTCGTCCAGTTGCCTTGAGAGCAAGCCACACCTTTCCTCCAGGTGGGCACACCCCCCTGTGAGCTCACTGACCTGACGACTCAGATAATCCTTGTCTTGTCTGAGAAGGGTCACTGTATGCCGTTCCTCTAGCAGCTACACGTGAAGTAGTGGTGAGGGAAAGGTGTGAAGAGAGGAAACAAGGGTGTGGGGAGGTAGGAGGAAACAAAGGTGCTACCTCTCGAATCTCAATACCCATGATGTTCTTAAAGGTGAACTAAATTCATTATGCCTCTCCCTCCCACAAATATCCCTTCTTCCTACCTCCACATCCCTCCTCCCACCTCCATACCTCTAGCTATATCCTCACATTACAGCAGTTGATGGTAGCCCATCCTGCATAGCTGAGTAGCACAGTTACTACACCTCAGGCCTGGGAGCACATAATCTTACCATCAAGTGGATGTGCCCACACATTACCCGTCACATGCTCACACAAACACATCACACATCATATAATTACATAGCCACACACATCACACATCATATAATTACATAGCCATGCTCATCACACAAACTCATATCACATGCTCACGCCATTGCTCACATGTACATGTACACTACACCCACATGCATGGAATATTTCAATTCCATTGTTCCAATTAAGTGCAGCACTACATAATGCACGTTCTCACATGGATTTGCTACGACACAAACTCTGCCATGCAATTTAAGAAATGCGCGTGCATGAGCCATATGGCATCCCCTTTCCACTGGTATCCTCCATGTCTACCCTCCTAACCTCCTTATGTATGCTGCCTTCTCTGTCCTTGCTGGCCCCTGCTGCAGACTCAAGTTCCAGCACTGTACGTTTTAAGGTGTCCACTTCAGCCCTCAGCACATCTCGTTCACTTGCAGAAGAAAACCAAAACATGATTAACTAATGGTGTATGTGTTCAGGTGCACCTTCAACAGGGTCTTAAGAGTTAAAGTATTAAATGGTACAGGCTTGAACAGGCATGGCCACGCACAAATACATCATGTGTATACATACATGTACATGTACATGTGTGCATGTGTTGCCCAACTGCGCACATGTGCATGATGAACCCTATGGCATGATGAAGCCTATGGGTAATGTGCACGATGAAGCCTATGGGTAATGTGCACGATGAAGCCTATGGGTAATGTGCACGATGAAGCCTATGGGTAATGTGCACGATGAAGCCTATGGGTAATGTGCACGATGAAGCCTATGGGTAATGTGCACGATGAAGCCTATGGGTAATGTGCACGATGAAGCCTATGGGTAATGTGCACGATGAAGCCTATGGGTAATGTGCATGATGACGCCTATGGGTAATGTGCACAATGAAGCCTATGGGTAATGTGCACGATGAAGCCTATGGGTAATATGCATGATGAAGCCTATGGCATGATGAAGCCTATGGGTAATGTGCACGATGAAGCCTATGGGTAATGTGCACGATGAAGCCTATGGGTAATGTGCATGATGACGCCTATGGGTAATGTGTACAATGAAGCCTATGGGTAATGTGCATGATGAAGCCTATGGCATGATGAAGCCTATGGCATGATGAAGCCTATGGGTAATGTGCACGATGAAGCCTATGGGTAATGTGCATGATGACGCCTATGGGTAATGTGCACAATGAAGCCTATGGGTAATGTGCACAATGAAGCCTATGGGTAATGTGCACGATGAAGCCTATGGGTAATGTGCATGATGACGCCTATGGGTAATGTGCACGATGAAGCCTATGGGTAATATGCACAAAGCCTAAGGGTAAGCCAGTAAAAGGAATGCAATATAAAATTATTAACTGAGTGACAATTTAAGCAAGACATAAAATGGTCAAGTAAAGTGGTTAAGTGAGGCTTATTAAATCAATGCTGACAGTGTTGCAACTAACCATGGTGAAAATGACAATCTTCAAAATTACACAGCAAGGAGGTTTCAATTTTATTATGGATCCCCCTCCCCACAATGTGCACACACACACACAACACAGACACACACACACACACACACTTCGTACTGTCTCATGGTATCAAGATGTTCTATTCTGTAGTGCCCCTGTTCCAAATGACTGCGCACATGGGATAGCTCTCTGGAGAGCTGAGAGCACTGCGCCTCCATCTGTGCCAACTGCTCATCTTTGAGTGAAAGACTCTGAAAATGGAGAATGCTAATGACCACAAACAACTCACTGAAAGCAATAAGGCTGCCAGAGGAAGTCTCACCAGGCACCACGTTCACTCTCCCCTCTCACCCAATGCACCCTGTTAGCTCTTCCCTTAACAGGCACCCTGTTCCCTCTCCCCTTAACAGGCACCCTGTTCCCTCTCCCCTTAACAGGCACCCTGTTCCCTCTTCCCTTAACAGGCACCATGTTCCTTCTCCCCTTAACAGGCACCCTGTTCCCTCTCCCCTTAACAGTACCCTGTTCCCTCTCCCCTTACCAGGCCCCATGTTCCCCCCATCACCATGGATGTATTCCCCCCCCCTCCCCCTCTCCTTACCTCACCACAAGCACCATGCTCCAGCCTAATAGCTGACAGGTCATCTGTGAGCTCCTTGACCTGATCTGTGAGTGCCCTGCAGTCCTGCTGCAGTGGGAGCAGGTGCTCGTAGAGATGCACCTGGTACAAAGATGGTGGAGGGAGACAAGTTCCAGCATGCCTTATACAGACAACACAATGTGCGTGACAGTTCACTTCACAGTAACCATCTACACACAATTCACTAGACATGCTACAAATCATGCTAAGCTGCATGTATAATTTATTGCTTTAGAAAAGTGATTGGTCAACCATGTACATGTACCATGAATACATTATCCCACATACATGTATATACATATAGCTGAGTAGGTGCTGGTATACAATGTATATGAGGGTAGGTACGAGGGTAGGTGCTGGTATATATGAGGGTAGGTGCTGGTATATATGAGGGTAGGTGCTGATATGTATGAGGGTAGGTGCTGATATGTATGAGGGTAGGTGCTGGTATATATGAAGGTAGGTAGGTGCTGGTACATGTATATATGAGGGTAGGTACGAGGGTAGGTGCTGATTTGTACGAAAGTAGGTTCCAGCAATGTCTTGGGGAAGGAATACCCCACCCAATTAACCAATAAATTTATAGCCAAAAGAACAGGTTCCACTCACTTAACTAAGGGGCAAGCCATTATGCCAGATACAAGACATTTTTCATTTTGGCACAGAAATCTTATTTTTGTTTCCACATGTTGGTTTTAGCTTTTAAAACCCACCTCCCCTCCTCCATTCAATGTTTTTTCTCACCATGATATAATCCTTCAGTGGCAGAGAATTCATATCCTTTGCTCTTAATCTGGCGTACTCGGACTCAGACAAGCACATCCCCATGACAGCTTGCTTCAAGTCCTCTACCTGGTGACCAACAAAAGGGTTGGCATCCTCCAGTTCCTTGGCCCTCACAGCCAGGACTGACATCTCCTGCTGGGTCTGCTCCCGGATGAGCCTCAGCTCTGCATCGTAGGCCTGGGACAGAGACTTGAGCCTTGCCTGGACCAGCTGCTTCTCGTGGGCCAGGTCAGCCAGCCTCTCCTGAAGGTCCTCCACCTGGCTGGCATGCTCAGCCTTGAGTGTGTCAATGACAAGCTCCTTCTGAGACACCTCAAGCTTGAGCAGCTGGAGGTTGTGCAGCAGCTGCCTTCTCTCCAGGTCGTCCTTGGTGACATTGAGCCTGCTGAGGGCGTTGTCACTCGTGTCCAGAGTGGAATAGGTGGTGGTGGAGTGGTCTGTGGTCTGCAGGGTGGCTTCCAAATCGGACTCGCTATGCATTGTCATCTGTACAAAGGTCGGGGGTGAGGAAAAAAGGCGGTAGCAGCGACTATACCAGAAATAAAGGGTCCGGTGGTTTTAATAAAGTAAAACGTCAATAAATAGAATCGCTTCCGCGGAGTACAGAAAGGAGGGGAAAAACTAAAAGTAGTTTCGGTGCGGAGTAGTTGTACGCGCTAGTTATGGATGAAGTGAACAAGTTTAAATACAAGAGAGCAAATGGTAAGTCGGGTCGTTGCGTGTTATGTTGGTTTTACTATGCAGGCCGCCTACAACCTAAAAAACCGCTGCATACCTCCAGTTAACCGCCATTTCCATGTTTTATTGTCGTCCTGATGCCGGTCCAGGATTGTGCATTAACGTAACCGCAAAACGAAAAATGGCCGTCGACTCGTAGTCGACCGTAGTACTACTAAATGCGAGCCATAGGACGCCCACTAGTGTATAGAAAGCAGTTGGTTCCAGACGACGTTCTTAGCTTCTCTTAAGTAGCATTCGATCTGCAGTTAGCCTTATTTTTAAAGCATAAGCAGGCCGGCCTTATGGACACTGGTTACTCCGTTGATGTGATGAGCCAACTTGTCTATCAAAGCGGAGCGGTAGACTACCCGAATCCGGAGAGTTTCGATACAGGTAGGTTCGTTCTTGATATAGCGAAGCATGTATGTGCGTTTTGAGGTACGAGAAAAGCTTAATACCTAATAGTACACAGCTATACATATTATATGACCATTATTGGAAGTGTACAAACTCGTAATGCGCTTTTTGAAACAGCCAATTCTCTCTGGTTGAAAGTGTTTGTTGACCACAATTCTTTACTTGTGTTAGCAGCGTAGCTAGTCAGAAGTGTGCGTATGTCTCTTTTGACGCTTCACCTGTTGTCTGTCCGGTATAACACATTTATACACCACTTACGCACGCACGCATTGTTCACAGCTACATTGGCAGAGTTGGCTCATGTCGAGTACCAGTCTGGCCACTATGAGCAGTCAGAACGACTGTGCATGGAACTGTGGAGAAGGGAACCGGAGAACACCGGCTGTCTCCTGTTACTATCGTCCATTCACTTCCAGTGTCGCAGGCTTGACAAGTATGTCGCCTATTTTACTTAGCAACGTACATGTATTAAAAATACAAGTAGACAGCGGTGTTGAGCAAAAGGGCAAGGCGTCTGGTCTTTCCCGACCGCGCGTTCCTGTTTTCTTTCATTTGCATGTCTGGGTCGGCCTTTGGTTTTTGTATTATTTTAGCGCAAACGAAAGTATACAATTTGTGTTGTTGAGACTTGTGCTCGCACTTCTCCACCTTCTCTCAAAATGTTATAGTCTCAACCAGACTTGTCTGAACGGTGCTGAATATGTATTGTGTTCTTATTCCCATGTTCTAGATCAGCCCAGTTTAGTGCCATGGCCATCAAGAAGAACCCTGGCCTTGCAGAGGCCTATTCCAATCTCGGGAATGTGTACAAAGAAAGGGGACAGCTGCAGCAGGCACTGGACCACTACAAGCATGCAGTCCGTTTGAAGGCAGAGTTTGTGGATGGTTACATTAACCTTGCAGCTGCTCTTGTGGCTGCTGGCGAGCTCCATCAAGCTGTAGAGGCCTACATGACTGCATTAAGATACAACCCTGTGAGTTTGGCATCAGTTGGCATGTGTCAATTAGAATTGGATTAGCAAGTGGAAAGGGATAAAAAAGAGCGATGGGTGGGGTGGGTGGGGTGGGTGGGTGGGGTGGGGTGGGTGGGTGGGTGGGGGGTGATGAGCTCAGCAGAAGATAATGATAGGCTGCCCTTCATGTTTCAGGACCTATATGGTGTAAGAAGTGACCTTGGGAACCTGTTGAAAGCACTTGGGAAACTAGAGGAGGCAAAGGTGAGATTGTGTGTGTGTGTGTGTGTGTGTGTGTGTGTGTGTGTGTGTGTGTGTGTGTGTGTGTGTGTGTGTGTGTGTGTGTGTGTGTGTGTGTGTGTGTGTGAGGGGGACTTAAGGATGCTGTGATTGTGGTGTGTGATGAGTAAGAAGCAGTGGTGAGGAATGCGTGTTATCCACTGGCGAAGTTGGTATAGACCAGCAGACGTGGGTACCTACATAACATTCACTTCACCCTGGGCAGGCATGCTACAGGAAGGCCATAGAAACACACCAGACCTTTGCTGTGGCTTGGAGCAATCTTGGCTGTGTGTACAATGCACAAGGCGAAATATGGCTGGCTATTCACCACTTCGAGAAGGTACGTGTCATTATTTGGTGCAACACAAGAGTAGTGGTCACACACTTGTTGATGCAGGGTCCTGTTGGGACTGACAAGCCAGGAGCTCACCACTAACTTGCCTAATTTTAAATTCTCCTTTCCCCTTGCTTTTCCTTTCCCTCTCCTCCCCTCTTAGGCAGTACAGCTGGATCCTACGTTCCTGGATGCCTACATAAACCTTGGCAATGTGCTGAAGGAGGCAAGGATATTTGACAGAGCTGTTGCAGCTTACCTTAGGGCACTGGCCCTTAGTCCCAACCATGCTATTGTTCATGGGAACCTGGCATGTGTTTACTACGAACAAGGGTTAGTTTGTAGTTTGTAGTGTTACTGGATAGTGATGCCTGTATATATGTGCATGTGTGTGTTGTGTATGTGTGTGTGTGTGTGTGTGTGTGTGTGTGTGTGTGTGTGTGTGTGTTTTGTGTGTGTGTATGTGTGTGTGTGTATGTGTGTGTGTGTGTGTGTGTTTTTCCACACATTGTGTGATTGTGTATACTGACTGCTGTTCCCTGCTCCAATCATTTTGCAGGTTAATTGAGCTGGCAATTGATACATATCGCAGAGCTATTGAGCTGCAGGCTCATTTCCCTGATGCCTACTGCAATCTAGCCAATGCACTGAAGGAAGAAGGAAAGGTACATGTAGGGTGTGTGTGTGTGTGTGTGTGTGTGTGTGTAGCATGTGTGGGTGTGTGTTTGTGTAGCATGTGTGTGTGGCATTGTGTGTGTACATTCATGTATGTGAATATGTGCATGTGAATATGTGTTATGTGTGAATATGTGTGTAATGTTATGTGTGAATAAGCTGAGCATGAATGCAAGCTAGTGTATTCATACAGTAGAAGGTCTGGTATTGTGTATGTTAGTGTGATGTTCCACCACATAGTTCATCACACTACTCCACCCCATCACACACTGTCTTAGGTGGCAGAGGCTGAGGAATGCTATAACACTGCTCTTAGGATGAACCCCTTACATGCTGACTCCCTCAACAATCTTGCCAACATCAAGAGGGAGCAAGGTCTTATTGAGGACGCCATAGCCTTGTACAGAAAGGCACTGGAGGTAATGACAGACATGTACCCTCCCCCTCCCCCTTCCCCCACCACCATGATGTGTGGTCCCCTTGCATACCTTTGAAATGTTCATCATTACATTGTAGTTGCTGTAAATAATTGTGTGTGTGTGTGACATAGGCCTTGAAAGGGTTCAAGGGACTTATCAGTAGCAAGATGCCTTCCTCGTTAGCTAGAAAGTTCTCATTCCGAGCTAGTCTTGTACCCAGACCCACTTCACTACAGTCTGTAAAAATGATTAACTGTGTGTGTGTGTGTTATCCTGAATCTTAGGAAGTCAAGAATTCAATTAGCAAGTTAAGTGGTTTGTAGTGGCTAGAGCTTGACATCTCCTCCCCCCCCCCCCCCCCCCCCCCCATGTCTTTGACTACTAGATTTACACACTGCAGCTACTTGGTGTGTGTCCAAACCAGAGCATGGTTGTAACTCTGCCCAGCATTGTGTGTCCTTTTCCTGTCGTACAATAAATCATTACTAACATAGAGGTGTGTTGCTCTTTAGAATTTGCATAACTGTTACTTTTTGCTTTGACCGTATAACTCTAAATAGTGCTCATTGTGTTGATTGTATGGCTCATGCTGCTCTCATTGACGACACAAATACTGCTTGATATTGTGTTACATGGGGGCATCTCAGTTACCAAAATGTTCTATCACTCTTCTGGGCCTTTCTGTATGCGACGTTATACTCATGTAGAGCGCCTTTGGTGCCAGAAAATGGTGGCAATAATGATTATTGCTGACATCTGCTCAGTCTAAGATGTCACTGTACATTCATTGTGTCATTGCCACACACCTGCAATGACTGCCCATCCCACCCCACCTCCCTCTCTCTCTGGCCCCTCCTCCAGATCGTACCAGAGTTTGCTGCGGCCCATTCTAACCTGGCCAGCATACTCCAGATGCAGGGGAAGCTTCAGGAAGCTCTGATCCACTACAAGGAAGCCATCAGGTTGGTGGGGGGGGGGCATCAGATCAGCGGGTGGCATTGAGAAGGAGTGGTCATCAGTTTGCATGTACATGCATTTGTGTGGTGGGTGAGGTTGGTGTGGACCCAGAAGCTGTGATGGTACAGCTTGACCCTGAGATGGGGGGGGGGGGGGTGGAGTGAGTGACTAATGCTTCACATGTAGCCCCTCTTCCACGCTCCATTCCTTCCCCTCATCCCTCCATCCAGGATACATCCCACCTTTGCTGATGCGTACAGCAACATGGGGAACACCCTGAAGGAGATGCAGGATGTCCAGGGCGCCCTTCAGTGCTACACTCGGGCCATACAGATCAATCCAGCATTTGCAGATGCCCATAGTAATCTTGCTTCCATACACAAGGATTCGGGAAACATTCCGGAAGCAATCGTTTCCTACAGAATGGCACTGAAACTGAAACCAGACTTTCCCGATGCTTTCTGCAATCTGGCACATTGTCTCCAGGTGAGGGTGTGATAGTGGAGGGTCAGAGGTGATATGACCTCCTCTGATCACACCAGATCATCTGTGATTGGACCAACTATGATGCCAGGATGAAGAAGATTGTACAAATAGTGGACGCCCAGTTGGCCAAGAACAGGCTTCCATCAGTCCACCCCCATCACAGCATGCTGTACCCCCTGAGCCATGGCCAGAGAAAAGGAATAGCCGCCAGACATGCCATGCTGTGCTTAGAGAAGGCATGTGTAGCAAGGGGAGGTGGGATGATGAGGGGGGGAGGTGGAGGGTGTGGCTAGCCAGCACCACAATCATGGGAATGGAACTTATTGTGATATGAGAATGAGAATAGCATTAGTGGGGTAGAGGTGGTGAAGTCATACGAGGGGAGGAAGGTTGGAACGTCACAGAGGACACCACATAACCCAAGTAGACACAACCACTACTACATAGCCAAATGGGCTGTGTCTTTGTCAAAGCATTCCTGTATGTGCTGTGTAAACAATTCACCCAAATCCAGTTACAGTGGAGAATGTCAGCACTTTAATCACCTTTTCACACACACACAGGTATCTAGCTTGGGCAAGAACCATTATTCCTATCCCACAAGCCTCAAGAGCAGTGGAGGCAGGCTCAGGATTGGCTACGTCTCCTCTGACTTCTGTAACCACCCTACCTCACACCTGATGCAGAGCATACCAGGCTACCACAACAGGGCCAACGTGGAGATCTTCTGTTACTCTCTCTCGTCTGATGACAGCACTAGCTTCAGACGGAAGATACAAGAAGAGTCTGAACATTTCCTGGACCTGTCCAAAGTGAGTAGAGTCTGTGTGTGTGTGTGTGTGTGTGTGTGTGTGTGTGTGTGTGTGTGTGTGTGTGTGTGTGTGTGTGTGTGTGTGTGTGTGCATGTTTGAGGAACGTGTGGTTATATGTATTGGTTGCCTGAATGTATGTGTAGAGTAATATTCTCTGTCTGTCTGTATTCATGATCAGATCCCAGATAATGGGCAGGCAGCAGACCGCATCAATGCTGATGGAATCCATATTATGGTTAACCTGAATGGCTACACAAAAGGTGCCAGAAATGAGATATTTGCCCTTAAACCGGCACCTATTCAGGTAATTGTATGGAGTAAGTTAGTGGAGGGTACATAGGAGACGTGGGGACATGTTGATGAATCAATGGGGAGTCCAAGTGTACCAATAGGGCTTCCCCCTCTCCCCTAGGTCATGTGGCTAGGGTACCCGGGAAGCAGTGGAGCTGACTACATGGACTACATCATTACAGACAGGATCACCTCTCCCCTCCACTTGGCTGAACAGTACTCTGAGAAGTTGGCATACATGCCCCATACCTTCTTCATCGGCGACCACTACAACATGTTCCCCCATCTCCTCCACAAGGGGGTGGGCACTACCAACCCAGACGCTCTTAGGTCGATAGACTCCCAGTCCGGTGTGATAAGGATCAATGGAGTCATACAACCTCCTCACTATGCCGTGGTGCCGCAGCAGCCTCCTCCCCAGACCCTGGGAGGAGTGCACCAGCACACTCTTGGTAGCTCCACCTTACTCCAGTCACCAGGAGTCAATCTTCCCCTACAGCCACTCGCGTTCCACCCACTGGGCCAGTCCCTCCAATCTCAGACAGCCCAGTTACAGAAGGACGCCCCGCTTACCCTCCCCACTGACCTCCCATACACTTCCCGCTCCCAGTACGGGCTCCCCGAGGACGCCGTGATCTACTGCAACTTCAACCAGCTCTACAAGATAGACCCAACCACCCTGGAGAGCTGGGCCGTCATACTGCAGAATGTCCCCAACAGCTACTTGTGGCTGCTCCGGTTCCCGGCAGCGGGAGAGCAGAACATCATCAACTCCATCATGAAACTCGGCTTGCCCCGTGGGCGGGTGATATTCTCCTCGGTGGCCCCCAAAGAGGAGCACGTCAGACGTGGGAGGCTGGCCGACCTGTGCCTGGACACGCCCCTCTGCAATGGTCACACAACGGGGGTGGATGTGCTGTGGGCGGGGACGCCTGTGCTTACGTTGCCGCTAGAGACACTGGCGTCCCGCGTGGCTGCATCACAGCTGTGTGGCATGGGGTTTCCCGAGCTTGTTGCTTCTTCAAGGCAAGACTACGAAGACAAGGCCATTCATCTCGGGAACAATCCTCTAGAGTAAGTGCTCCCCTATTGCAGGACAGTTGATCCGTGATGATCATGTTGCTTTATTTTTTTTGCAACCCCAACACAGGCTTAGTGCTCTGAAGGCTCGAATTCAAGATGCAAGGACAAGATCACCTTTGTTTGATGCTAAACGTTATGCTGCCGACATGGAAAAACTGTTGAGAAAAATGTGGGACAGATATGAAAAGGGGCTTCCTGCAGAACACATCTTGTCTTAGGATATTACCATCTTTTCCGATTAATTTTTTTTTTTGACTCCTCTCTTCTCTGTTTCTGTTACCTGCTGTACGTTTTTTTTTTGCAATTCCGTGACGTAATAATGTATTGTTAGTCGCTCACGTGGTCGAAAGTGCGCCTATATTAGAGTTTCGGTGTTGACACAACGATGTTCAAAAAGTGAGAACGCCCTGGTTTATCGGCTTGGTCGGTAATTTGGTTTGGCATCGATCAATTTAGGTTTAATGCAGCTGAAGATGTCTCCGGTTTCAACCAAGCCAAATCATCCGTAGTAAGGGCCATTAGAACGAAGCTAATGGAACAATATCCACCAATCGAAGACTACATTGATGATATCATTCCAAAGAAAGAGGCTGTGCACATGATCAAGTGGTAGGTGAGAAAGACGAGATCTCCTAGCTCGATCATGTAAAAATACACGCATTACATCATCAAATGTACACGTAGTTTCTACCTGCTAAATGTAAATTGTATGAATTTAATTGTTATTACCCCATACACTGCGTTTCATTACAAAGTCGAGAACATATAGAATTGGTGGCTGTAAAGAATGAAGTACTGTTCTTTCATGATCAGAGGGATGAAAATTACATCCCCACACTCAAATTACTGCACAAATGCAAGTTTTAATTTCTGTATTTGCGTACATGATTGAGTTTCTAGCAATAACTGTATGGTTTGCTTGTACTCTCTAACAGATCCAACTATTCTCCCACGTGTGCAAGTCGACAAAGGAGCCATAAAGTTTATCCTCAGTGGTGCCAATATCATGTGTCCGGGTTTAACATCCAAAGGTGCAAAGATGGATACTTCTCTTCCAGAGAACACTATTGTTGTATCCAAACCACAGAAATTCAAATGTGGGTGTGACCTCCTTAACGCTGGGCATAAATATTACGATTTTGGAAACGGTCTTTTGTATTTTATTTTAAATAAAAACGTGTCCCAAAGATTGCACAAATTATATTTAGGCAAATGTTCAGATATATTAGCCTGATGAAGTATCTTGCAACATATTGTTAATGTAGGTATAAATAATTTGAGAAAAGGAAGAAAAAAAAACCCCTTAATATTGTATGTTCTGTCCACCGAAGAAAATGCTACTTTTTATTAAAAACAGTAGCGTAAATAGACACTCGTATAATTTAACCTATAGAATAAAGTTCACTGTGTGAGTATTTTGGGTACAGCTGCCTTGGTGACAATTAGTATAATAGGTATTTAATTATAGATCTGAGAATTTAAAGTAGTTGTGATGCCTTGACTGACCATGCAGGCAGTAATGGCTGAAGGAAAAGAACACAGTCTCTGTATTGGCCTTACCAAGCTATCAACGCAGGATATGTATGATTTCTTTGATCTTACCCCTCCTCCCCCCTTCTGTCATGTGACCTTGTGTTTTCCCCCCATGTACCCTGAAATGTGCACACAACACAGAGCCACAGTGAACAAGGGTATTGCTATTGAAAGCATTCATTTTCTTCGTGATGGACTTTGGGTGATGAAAGAAGCACACACATGATGAGAGGAGGCTCTCAAGTTTTGGAACAAAGTGTTGTCACTCTTTGTGCCTTCCTATGTGTGTTCCCCGGAATAGCATCATGTCACCATTGAAATTGAATCTGCTGTGTCTGTGCTAATGGTGTTGAAGACTTCATACTTGTCTTCTGGAAATAGCTCTGGCATCTTTGCAATATAACTTGTGTGCAAAGTGGAGAGCAGAGAGAAGTTGAGAGGAGAGGGGGGCGGAGAGAGAGAGAGAGAGAGAGAGAGAGAGAGAGAGAGAGAGAGAGAGAGAATATTTTAAATCTTGAAACACATTTAGAAAGCACTATACATGTTAGGTTTACACGTGTAATGCGGTTTGAAATTCTGAGAATAAAGGATATTCCTGCAGAAAAGTGCTTCATGTGTGATAAGATTTTTTTTTTTTTAAACTATCGTCGAAAAACAACTGATAAAATTAATGGTTACAAGTTGTGCAAAAAAAAAAAAATGCACTGACCGGGAATCGAACCCGGGCCTCCCGCGTGGCAGGCGAGAATTCTACCACTGAACCATCAGTGCTCATATATTTAAACGTAATTTCCTTCAGTAGATATGATGGCATTATAATTGCAAACAAAAAAAAAATAGCCAAAAACAAAAGCGCTGACCGAGATTTGAACCCGGACTTTCCGCGTACTAGGGTTTAAAAAATAAATAAATTTAATAAAATGCACTGACCGGGAATCGAACCCGGGCCTCCCGCGTGGCAGGCGAGAATTCTACCACTGAACCATCAGTGCAAACATACCTTAACGTGCATTATATTGTTAGCAGAAAATTTCCTTACAGTAAAAAGTCTTTGAAGTACTGATGCAGCTGGTGGATGTGAGCGCTTGGGAACTGTGCTTTAGAAAGGAAGTGAGGAAACTTCACAAAAAGCCTCAGTAGATGCTCTACTCCATACACACTTGATGGTACATGTGTGGGTTGCTCAGAGCTCACACTGTTCTCAGCCAGGGCCTCGCCAGTGGTAATGAGATTGATGCCATCAGGGATATTAAGCTGGGGGCTGACTTCCAGTTCTTGCTGAGGAAAAAACTGTGCATACTGCTGCCTCTCTTGTGCATAAAGAAGGTGGTCAGACAAAACGAAGTCAAAATAGATCTTTATACCATCCAGTACCTCAGAAGTCAAGGCCAAACTGAAGGAGAGGCAAAATAAATCTTAAGCTAAAATTTATATTTTAACACATTTGTAAATGTGAGAAAAGGAGCTATCAATACCAATACTTGTTGGTTCACACCCACACAGTTGTTTTGGCTAAGCTGCATTGCCCTCAAACCACCTACCACATAGTGTGGTGCTGATGTTGTAAGTTATTGCTGTGTAGTAAACAAATCTGTGTGTGTGTGTGTGGGGGGGGGGGTGGGGTTTTCCGACGCACATCCATATAAAATGTAAATATGCATAATCTTATTTTCTACACACTGGACATTTTTTACTTGGGCATTGCTTAATGGATATATAATCAATAACTGCATCTTTCCCAACCCCAAATTTCCTTTTCTACTTATCCCCTCCCCCATTCTCTCTCTCCCTCTCTCTCTCCCTCTCGCTCTCCCTCCCTCTCTCCCTCTCCCTCCCTCCCTCCCTCTCTCCCTCTCTCTCTCCCTCCCTCTCTCTCCCTCCCTCTCTCTCCCTCTCCCTCCCTCTCTCTCTCCCTCCCTCCCTCTCTCTCCCTCTCTCTCTCTCCATCTCTCTCTCCATCCCTCCCTCTCTCTCCCTCTCTCCCTTTCTCTCTCCCTCCCTCTCTCTCTCCCTCCCTCTCTCTCTCCATCTCTCTCTCCCTCCCTCTCTCTCTCCCTCTCTCTCTCCCTCCCTCTCTCTCTCTCTCTCTCTCTCTCTCTCTCTCTCTCTCGCAATAAGGCTTACTTGGTTTCTTCATTACTGTTAGACACACAGTAAGCAAAATAGTTCCTCAATATGACTTGAACATTGGGCTCACGTGGCAACTTCAAAAGCTGCAATGAAATGGTCCCCCCATTGCAACAAATAAGAGACATGCGTATGCACACTTACTAGAGTTACTCACCTTTCCTCGTTTTACAATCTCGACACAATCATCTTCAAGATGAGTCTTAAGAATTTGTGGAATAATTATAGCTACCTCCTCCGTGTCACACATAATGGGAGTGCTCCTGGCATATATATATAAATAAATATCCTTAGTCATATGGATACCGGTGGTAAGTTAGTAAATAATGATACAGTACAGCTTTCTGTTACAGACGAATGTGGTTACGTACTTAGTTACCTTACAAAGGTTCGAGTTAGAATAACCAGTTGTCCCACAAATAATATGGATGCAATGCGAAATACCCACCCAAAAGGTAAATTACAAAATCAGCCAAATAATTCATGTAGGTGCGCTTCTATTCGAAATAAAGCGAATTTGTTTATATAATAATTAATAGCAAAAATCAGGAAGCCAACTTGCTTACTATATGTAAAACCCTTGTTCCGGATCAATGGATCTTAAAATGGCGCAGTTCAATGATGGGGACGTACAGACGAGTATACGCAAAGTAGTCAACAATTTTAACACAACGATTTACTCACTGGCGAACGAGCCTTCGCTAGGTATGTACCGCATTCAGGAACACATATCGGTTGCAGTGCCTCGCGTCCTTGGGCAGAAGCAAACTCTGGACCTTGTAAACAAACAGGTGGAAGGGGCGTGCTTCGATATTGAATACGATACCCGAGCCGTGTGTGACATGAAGAAGAGCATTAAAGAATTTGAATCCGTTAAAGAGAGCCTGAAAAGGGCAATAGAAACGAAGATGAAAATGGAGGAAGCTGCAGCGCGATACAGAAGTGTTGAGCCACCTCAAGGCAAGGAGAGCAATCCGCCACCACAGAGGCGAAACTACGGTGCTGTGGCCAAGACTACTACACCTATTTTGGCGAGCAATCAAGCGCAAGTGTCACAACCTGAAGCGATAAACTCTGACCAGCAGAGAACACGAGCATTAGCCACCAGCGCTGACCAGTTTCTGAAGCCGAAAGCCTTCACATGATAAATACATACGGAATTTTATAATTTGCGTGCGTTTGTATGCTTGTGTACATGTATGTATTCATTATGTATTTGCATGTGTGTGGTGTCTGTGTATAGATAGTTTACATGCTTCAGTGTGTGTATGTGTTGTCTACAGGTACACATTGATATTGTTTTCAAACCAGCAGTGATGGTTAATGTTTCAACTGGTTGTCTCACTTTCTATATGAGCACTACAGCTCATGCAGTTTTATACCCAAAGCACATGGTGTTCTCATAGCAACAGCATATAACAATGTTCCCCCTACATCTAAAAGATCTCAAGGCCTGAGGAGACACGATTGTTGTCTTGCTGGTGTGGGTGATGTATGATGTGTGGAGGGAGGGAAGTATAAGTGATGGGGCAATGTGGAGATAGGGGAAAGTAGTGCGGAGGGAGGAGGGAAGTAGAGTGATGTGGAGGCAAGAGAAGTAAGGTGATGTGGAGGGAGGGAGTCCACATCACCTATCACCTACACTTCGCTACCCAAAGGCCTTGTTGCATATTTGGGCCTGTGTACTTTCACCTTATCCATTCTCAACTGCATGCCAACATCGATATCACACCCAAGCATATGGGGTGTTTTTTATGTACAAACCTTGAATAGTTCTTGAAAGTTCTAAGTACATGTACACAGGTTTCCTAGGTTTCAACTGTGTCTAATGTTACAAATGTTCTATTATTTTTTACCCTTGTCATGAAGTATGCATGATTAGTAACATTTCGTATTGCGCCGTACTTGTATTTTTAAAAGCACCGTTGACAGAATCCAGTACTGTTTGATGAGATTTTGAATGTTCACACAACAATGTGTGTCTGATAACGGTAAAACACATGTTAATGGTTTCATACCTGGTGCTGATTTGCATTGGTGCTACATGAAATATGAAACACCCATACAATTTCATGTTCACACCATTTGAGGTATAATGAAGTACACACCACACAATTGTACTATTGTATCCTTCAAAGGACTAGCTAGATTGGAAGTCCTTTTAAAAATGCCAACCTACCCACAAAAGATATTCGATACATGTACTATGTGTGCATCATTGATTGCCCACAACCACCATATAAGGATCTACAGCAGGCGCATAAAATTACCAATACAAAAGTGCCATTCTCAAGTGTGGAACAAGCGAAGTTCTTTTCTTTTCTTACATGCAGAGGCATTGACAGTGTACACAAGAATGTTGTTCACGGTGTGATCAATTACAGGATACAGACGCAGCTTGTAGTACTTGCCTTATAGCCATTACATGTAGCATAAGTATAAAAATCAAGTACAATGCAACTGAATAAATTTATGACTGAAAGCAAGCCAACAAGTAATGATATCAATAGCACATCCTATGCTATTATTATACTTGTGCAATTTATTTTTAAAAATGATTAAAAAGATATATCCAAGCTTACTCAGATAATAACACAGGTATACATGACAGCTGTTTTCTTCTTCAGAGGTGACACGACTCTAATTGAACGCAATAAGCCAAGGCTTGCATGAGCGTCGTACCTTGACGTCCACCTTGAAGAACAGTGTGTCATCCCTGAGAAACTGGTTACGTGCGAGCCTCTTGTAGGGGTAGAACTCCCGGTCACCCCACCCACTGGTGCTCCTCTCCTGGTCTACCACTCTGCAGTTGTAATCATCACTCTTGAATGAGTCCATCTCTATCAGCTTGGACCAGTGTCCCTCATCCTTCTGCTGGTTGAGGAGGGTAATGGTGAACTTGGCCCTTAGCGGCCAGACCAGCTCTTCATCGTTCTCCCCTCGCATGAGGTACAGGTACACAGAGAGGTACTGCGTGCTGTTGTTATCCCGACTGCGATTCATGGAGACGTTCAAACAAAACCTGTAACCTCCAGAGTGGGAGCAGAAAGAGGGACTGAACCAACTCTTGCGGTGGAGGCTGAAGTCTCGCATCTTGAGCACAACGGGCACCACCTCCACCCGCGGCCTGATCATGTTGGCTATGAGGTCAATGTGGAGGTCCATGCACTCCCTCTTGTGCCCTGCCAGCTCTTCTCTGAGGGACGCCCAGGTGCACCCAACCTTGGAATTTGAGCAGGTCACCATCTCCTTGGGGCATTCCAACCGGTGGGATGCCATGTTCTTCCTCTCCGTGTTGAACCCACATCCGGGGTTTGGGCAGTCCACCCTGACATCTGGGCACTCGCCCATGTGGCTGCCAGTTACATCGTGATACTTGCCCACTTGCTGACAGTGTGGGCAGGTGTAGTCCCTGAGGGGGCAGCTCTCGGCCAGGTGGGCGCTGAGGGTGCCGCGGAGAAGGGTCTGCCCACAATCATTGGTACACTGCACCTCTGCGTACTCGCATCTCAGCTTGTGTTCCTCGAGTTGGTCCAGGTCCCCAGCCCACTGGCAGGCGTGGTCCCTGTAGGTGCACATCACCTTGAGGGCCTTGACCCTCCTTCCGCTCGCGCGGTCCAGGAACGTCTCCAGCGTCTGGCGGCAGGTGGGGCACCGCCCCGAGATGGTCCGGAGGGTGTTGAGACAGACGGTGCAGTAGATCTTCCCGCACTCGCACGTAGTCTGCTGGGGGTCGCGGGCAGGGAGAAGGCAGATGGCACATATGAGGTCGTGCGGTATGTCGCCCACAAAGTGGCACTCGTAGCCACCACAGAGCTCCTTCAGATCGCTCAGCGACATTCTCGCTAATAAATAAATAAATGAACTGTAAAACACTTTTATGTAAATTCTGGAGAAGTGCAACCTAGTACATGTATTGATCGATTCAGGGCTAACGAGTACGCTTACTGACAAGTACGGATTATGTATGAACAACGGAAAGGGTGCGTTGCTTTATATAAAAGTAAAAATAATACATAAACACAGGCAGCGTCCACACGTAGTTACCTCTGCCCACGAGCCGGTGATGGCGATGCTGGTTTCTTGATAAAATGTTTGCTATTCCTATTATGGAATATACACCTCCTCAAACTGGGCGCTGTGCAAACTGCCCGCCCTCACCTCGACATTGTGTTGCCAAGGTTTTGTGTTTCCGGTCCCTCCCACGAATGTTTATCTTCCATAATTGGAATGAAATATTTTTAAAACAGCGGGGATAATGCAAGGAACTGAAGATATGTATCCTTCGAACATCCTTACTTGGAGCGTTCTCTGTTGCAATATGTTACCATCTTCATGCTAAAACTGCACCGGAATGTGATATAGCACTGACTGAGCATGTGGTTTCAGTCCGTTTAGTTGTGATTACAGCGCATAGCGGTGATGTAATCCATCGGCAGATGCGATGCAGTGGTATGGGCACGAAACGATGCCGGATGTGTTGCATGTGTCCTGTTTTAACGTACATGTTAAGGCATGACTAGGCTGGTTTTAGGTTTGATAGGCATGCATATTTTTAAAGTACTGAGTGCATGTTTTAGTGTTCTAGTCTGGTGCTCAGTATAGTTTTGATAGTTAGGTTTAGTAGGCTGGTTGTGTACATGTATATCATTGTGATTCCGCTGTGTAATTATATACTTTTGGATATCTCTGGCAGTCTGGCGCATATCGATCCCTGAATTGGCATCTGTTTTACACAAGCTTCTTTGTTTACATGACATGTCTTATGCACTATATATGCAACTAATAATTAATAATCCATTCTCCACACCTGTTTTAAGGTGTAGGCACATGCATGCAGATACATGAGTTTGTTGCTATACACGAATATTGCATGTTACTACTGCCGGTTAACACTCCTGCATTACTAAATCTTATCAGTATTTTTTGTGACTGCAGAGTACCTCAACACCACCACTGAGTTCTTCTTGTATGACTCCACCATCACCACCAACCACTGTCAGTGATGGAGGAACTGTAAACCCTAAAATAATAATAATAATAATAATAATAGTAGATATATAGTCAGCATTTTGTGTACATTGTGTTTAGTCTAGTTGTATATGTTTATATATCAGTGTATTTGTGCATGTCCATTTATCCTGTATATCTATGTATTGTAATTATTATTTATATTAATAATTTTATTATTATTATTATTATTATCATATGGAGAAATCAACGGACACGAAAGTTGCGGTTTGTAAATTTTTGGATTTCATTCCGCGGTACGTTCCATAGAGAATGTATGGCGTTTTTACTAACTTGATTATTATTTACTTAACTAACAGACCTGCAACTTTTGCCACCCTCTAATACTACTCTAAATGATGTTTAAATGTAGTAAATTTCAAATTTTATACCTTGTATCGTCCAAAATTCTGGGACCATTTCTGAAAATATGATATTCCATAGACTTGTACAGAAAATGGAAAAAAATCATGCTAATTAAGATATTCCATTAGTTATAACTAATGAACAGAGGGGGGTTAGAACTTTTGCCACCCTCTGAAACAATTCTGCAACTATCCAAATAATATAATATATGAAAAAAAGTGGATGTTGTCGTGAAGAATTTGGGGACCATTTTTAAAAATAGTAAATCAGTTTTGGTGCAATAAGGCGCCATTTTTAAATGGCGTTTCTATGTGTTGCCATAGATATTTAGTAAAATCAAGGATATTCCATAGTTAATAAAATGAGACTAGGATCTAGGACATGCCAGCATTTTGCAAAGCTGGAGTCGAGCAGAGGGCGTGGTGGGCCAGGTGCCGCCCCGTGCCGGGGGTAACTACTAGTACATGCCATGGAATACTAAAAGCTTCGAGTCTGTGTTTTCTGCAAGACAGATCGATGTATTGAAATGATGTTAGGCTGCTTACCTCGACCGGCTGCTCAGACAAGAGATGTAGGCCTACACGTAGCTGTAGCTGGATCTGAGCTATCCGAGTGCATCCTGAGGTCTACAGGGCGACGAGGGTGCATGGGATAGCTAAGAAGGATGGCAGGGGAGTGTGATGCGTCAACGGAAGACTGGTTGAGTTAATACGTCGAGCGGCTAGAACATTTCTTCCTGGCAAATAAAGTGGAAGCCGAACAGAAAAAGGACGCTTTCCTCGCCTGTATTACATTTGGCCTGCTCCGAGCGCTCGTAGCACCCCAGAAATTGAAAGACCGAACGTACGAGCAACTGGTCGCAGCCTTAACGACACACGTAGCGAATAAACCTCTAGTCATCGCAGAACGTACGGTTCCACAAACGGGACAAAAGGAGGGAGAAAGTGTGATATGTGGTATGCAGCAAGTTTGCAGAACTGTGCGTTTGGTGCGACGTTATCAGAGACGCTGAGAGACAGGGTGTTCTTTAGTATGAGGGACGAGGGGGTACAGAAGAGACTCCTCACAAAGGCAGACCTCACTTTTGCCAAGGTGCTGGAGACAGTGGAAATAGCGGAAAGGACGCGCAGAACAGTTGCAGAGTGTCACAAAACAGGAACAAGACTGAAGTATATCAAGTGGCAGCACCACCAAGAAGGGGGAGACCGTCAGGCCTAGGGGCTTGCAACAGGTGTGGAGGAGCGCATGATACTCAACAGTGCAGGTTCAGAAACAAAGTTTGCAGGAAATGGGGGCAAATTGAGAGGGCGTGTTGTGCAAAGAAAAGGGCAGAAGGAACAGTTGTTGGAAAGGGTGTACCCACTAGAGACCACTCTGTGAAGGGGACGATGAAGGCAAAGAAGAATGGGACAGACTGAAATGGGGATTACTACATGGCCTAGCAAAAGACAAGAGATATGGAATGAAACAGAGGACAATGGGTAAACCTATATGTATGTGGAGTTCATCATGAATGAACAACTGCTATGTATCAATACAATTGGTTGTACCCCAAATTGTACAGGCCTGTACAATTTTATAGGCCTGTACCACTGTACAGGCCACTACCCCTCCCTGTACACGCCATTACCTTTGTACAGACCTGCACCCCTGTACAGGCCTGCACCCCTGTACAAGCCTGTACCATTGTACAGTCCTGTACACTCCCCCCCCCCCCCCCAAGTACAGGCCTGTACCCCTGTCCAGGCCACTACCCCTCCCTGTACACGCCATTACCCTTGTACAGGCCTGCACCCCTGTACAAGCCTGTACCCTTGTACAGTCCTGTACCCCCCACCCACCCCAGTACAGGCCCGTACCCCTGTCCAGGCTTGTACCCCTCCCTGCATGTACACGCCTTTACCCCTGTACAAGCCTGTACCCACTGTACAGTCCTGTAAACCCCCGCCCCCCCCCCCACCAGTACAGGCCTGTACCCCTGTCCAGGCTTGTATCCCTGTACCCCTCCTTGAACATGCCTGTATCCCTGAGCAGGCCTGTACCCCTCCGTGAACAGTGGTACAGGCCTATACCTCTCCCTGTACCCTTTCACAGGATTGTACTGCTGTACATGTATAGTTCATGTCTCTACTCAAAGCATGGCTTTATAACCGGACCTCTTCTGTAGTTTTGGGTGGCCATCCCTCCTGAATAGGCTGAAACACCCTTGCTAACACCAGGTCCCTTAATTGTTGTTGTTCTTCCTAATTCTGCCACTGCGACCGGGAGAGTTTGTAGTTGGGAATGTCCCTCCTTCCTCCTCGTCCATTTGTGCCGTCTGCATGTTGGCCACCACTGGGAGACGTGAAAGTGCATCAGCATTTGTGTGCTGAGTGGTACTCTTGTACCTGATATCAAGACAGGGCTAGCCTACCGCATATACCAATGCAACCGTGCTGCTGTCACTGCTGGTAATCCCTTTTCAGGGTTGAGAATGGACAACAAGGGATGGTGGTCTGTCACCAGTGTGAAATGGGGAGGAACTGTGATGTCTGGAAACATTCAGTGATTAGAGATATATAGGATCATGTGTGTGCATGTGATTACGTGTATGATTCAGTATAATGAATGAATGGTTGTTGATGTTGTGAGCTATCCGAGTGCATCCTGAGGTATCGAGTGTCTGAGAAACAAACCAGCCTAGGACGCCATTGCATGTGGTTGAATCTTTTGAAACATGATCACATGTACATGTACAACAGTAACGCTACATTACATCCATAGTGACATCCATGCACATGCACTGTTCCTTCTGATTGTTCCTGCAGCTAGTGAGCGTTGTATGCAAAAAATCAATTTAAGCTGACACTTGAACTCCCTGAAATAAAAATGCAGTGATTACTAGAATACACCTGAACACACATATTGCATACTGTAGAAGAGAACAGGTTAACTTACGTCCTTTTCTTCAACCCAATATAAGTGTCTTCTTAAAACCACTTTACAACACTGGAAAGCATGGTTTTATTTTGTTTTTTAAAAACAAACCCAGCTAGCTTACCTTTTTCCTTTCACACACGATCCTTTCAGCCGGAAGTCCTTCATTTGACATGCGCTATAAGATGAGAGCCGGGGCCAGCGGGGTGAATCCATGGGGATAATGAGGAGGGAGGGAGAGTGGAGGAGCGAGAATGATGGGAGGGAGGGGGAGGTAGGAAAATTGACAGGATGAGGAGGAGCGAGAATGATGGGAGGGAGGGGGAGGTAGGAAAATTGACGGGATGAGGATGGAAGGAGATGGAAGGGGAGGTAAGGAAATTGAAGGAAGGAGGAAAAGAGAAAGTATTATTTGGGTTTTTTTGTACAGGTTGTGGTGGCAGTTTGTATATGCCAAAACATTGAGTGTCTGACTGGCTAAATACAATTGAGGGATTCATGAAAGTTTGTGTTATGATGTTCTACTTCCATTGCTGCAGTATTACTGTAGGAAGTCTTCCCTTCATATGTACAGTTAAATGGCATGTTTATGAACCCTGGATTAATTGACAGAACAGCAAGTGACATGCCACGTGTACACCAGGGGGTAGGTGCGGTAAATCCCTGGTGTTATAGGAAGTACTTGCATGTAATGGTGTGCTTCTTGTACACGTAACATCTGTAGCAAATGCATGACTGGAAACCATAAGTGATACTGGCAGATGTTGCCTATTCCTGCCTCCTCCTCAGCTGATGTGTGTGTGTGTGTGTGTGTGTGTGTGTGTGTGTGCGTGTGTGTGTGTGTGTGTGTGTGTGCGTGTGTGTGTGTGCGTGTGTGTGCGTGTGTGTGTGTGTGTGTGTGTGTGTGTGTGTGTGTGTGTGTGTGTGTGTGTGTGTACATGTATGTGTGTGTGTACATAAACACCTGCTGATCCTATCTTATTTGGATGTTTGTACAAAGTAACAAAGGCCCAATGTTATGAATTGTGTTGTGTGGCCAGACTGTGCTGATAAAAGGTCTAGGTCTGTACATACAGTGAATAATCTCATGCACAATGCCATGCATCTTTGTGCAAATACAACCCCTAGGCTTGGTTTTGCTGGTTGTCCTAGGGAATAGCTGTGCCCTGGAAGTTCATAGTATGTTAACAGATGTGCAGCGCTACTACTTGTGTCCATACATGTATGTACATTTTTGGTGAGCCCAGGGTTATTCTATTGCCTGTCTACTTGTTGCCAGCTAGGCTTGGAGTACTACAGTTGAGAGCCTTACTGTTGACAGTAATGAGAGCAAGGTACTACATGTAATGCCGTGCATACTAAAAATGAAAACCTTTAGGGAAGGCCAACAATATAGGGAGAAGGCCACCTATAGGGAGAAGGCCAACAGTATAGGGAGAAGGCCAACTGTATAGGGAGAAGGCCACTGTATAGGGAGAAGGCCAACTGACCAACAGTATAGTACATGTACATGTACATGTAAGTAGTCAAGGGAGGTGTGTCCATATATGTACATGTATGTACGAAGTGGGCCCATAAGGTTATTCTATTTGTGATAACTAATGCAAACACTAAATGGGCATGGGCCAACCTACATGTATGAAGCTTTGGCATAGCCCCAGAAACGTTATCCCTTCTTAGGCCAGTAGGGGCCAAAACCAGCTTAAGGCTGGCTTGTGGTTTCCTTGTCCACACAATGGATGTGGTTGCTTTGCAAAACTTAGGTAACCACTAAAATCACTACCTACCACTGCATGTACATGTAGTGACCTACAGCCAAAAAAGTTGCATGAAGGGCATACGATGACTTGGCTACATACATGTATAGAAGGGTTAAGGTTACCACACGTACATGTAGGTAACATGTTGCATGCAACTCAAATGAATATAGCGCATGGTAGCCTTTTAAAGCACAGCCTCATATGCAAATGTAGTAATATTAAATTTACCAGAACTTTTGTGTAGGTAGTCAGGGTTAGGGTTTATACCTGTATCTGGTAGCCACCAGATGAGAGCATTTTTGAAATTAGTCCTGGGTACATATACTAGGTACAGGATTATGTAACAGTATCTAGATGGTGTCTATAAAGATAGACAATAGTACATGTAACAAAGAGTACATGTACAAGTTAATGTACCTCTCCAGGCCCTTAAACAGAAGTACTTTAACATGCATGTTCAAAGACTTCTGATGGAGCCGTCACCCAAGTGATGCATTTTATGTGTACAAAGGATACCTCCCCCCTTCTGGGGGATTTGGAGAGGTGATCCAATGACACCACCAATACCCCTCCAGGGGAGTGAGGAAGTGTTCTCAACACCAATGCATGCAAAAAAAATTAGCATGTCCAAAAATACCATGCGTACTCTAGTGCATGTAACCACCATCACAATAGCCCCCAAACAGCCATTCACACACCTGTTATCTGTCGTCACTGTGTTCAAAGGACTGGGGAAGTAGCCAGACCAGTAAATACTTTGGTTTGTAGTACTGCAGTTAGTAGGTCTTCATTGATCCTCTGCTCCTCCAGTAGTATGGTAGCTCTCTCCTGGTAGATTGTTGTGTCTTGTTGTGGTTGTACAGCAATCTGTGTGTGTGTGTGTGTGTGTGTGTGTGTGTGTGTGTGTGTGTGTGTGTGTGTACATGTACATGCATGTGTGTGTTTGTGTCCAAATTATTATTATTAATATCTGATGTATATGGATGTACATGTAAGTACCACTGTGTACAGGTATATGTGTGGACATCATTGGTGTGTGTGCCCATGTTTGAAGCACACAATACACAGCTCTACATCAGCGTGTGTAGTGTGCACATGATGGAGACACTTGTGAATATGTGCATCGCCACCAGTAGAGCTACTACATTGAGTGTCCACACTGTAACTGAGCGTGCGTGACTTGCTGGAAGTGTCCATGCACATGTGTGGTGTGTGTGTCCCACAGGTCAGCTATACACATGGTAAACAAAGGGACAGAGATGCTACACAAATGGACAATGCTCAGTGGTTCATATAGGGAGAAAGCCTATAGTATAGGGAGAAGGCCAACTGTATAGGAAATAGTATAGGGATAAGGCCAACAGTACACATGTAGGTAGAAAGTCAACAGTATA
Organism: Spongilla lacustris; assembly: GCA_949361645.1. Classification (NCBI taxonomy): domain Eukaryota; kingdom Metazoa; phylum Porifera; class Demospongiae; order Spongillida; family Spongillidae; genus Spongilla; species Spongilla lacustris. Next base: position 4,443,716 of record OX442429.1, on the reverse strand, counting down.
GGGAGAAAGCCAACAGCATAGGGAGACGGCCAACAGTATAGGGAGAAGGCCAACAGTATAGGGAGAAGGCCAACAGTATAGAGAGAAGGCCAACAGTATAGGGAGAAGGCCAACAGTATAGGGAGAAGGCCAACAGTATAGGGAGAAGGCCAAGAGTATATAGGGAGAAGGCTAACAGTATAGGGAGAAGGCCAATGTATAGGGAGAAGGCTAACAGTATAGGGAGAAGGCCAATGTATAAGGGAGAAGGCCAATGTATAGGGAGAAGGGCCAACAGTATAGGGAGAAGGCCAACTGTATATAGGGAGAAGGCCAACTGTATAGGGAGCAGGCCAACAGTATAGGGAGAAGGCCAACAGTATAGGGAGAAGGCCAACAGTATAGGGAGAAGGCCAACAGTATAGCGAGAAGACCAACAGTATAAGGAGACGGGCAATTAACGGTCCGGGAGAAGGCCAACAGTACAGGGAGAATTCCATACAGTACTAGTATAGGGAGAAGGCCATATCTCCTCCCCCTTCACTGCATCGAATATATGCCTGTTCTGCACATACTAAATTCACACAGTATACTCACCAAAACACCTGAATCTCAGAAGTTGAAATCATGCAGGGCAATCCGTTTATTGCTGCCTCCACATCTTCAAAGCTACGATTGTGCATTATCGTTTATAATTCATCTGCAATTAACAGTTAACTAGTTGCAACGTACGCAATAACTGTAACTTAATCCCAGATGACGCAAGGTATTACGTTATGACATATTGTTTATGAATAAATTATGCGCGGTAGAAATTAATTTTTTGTCTTGATTTTACTACACGAATGGTTCATGTCGTAATTATATAAAACACAGATTCACAATCAGACCGATTTATAGTAAATTATAAATGTCTTTAAAATTCAATTTAAAAATAAAAGCATGATGACCGCCTATGTATGGGCCATTTCTCCATATGTTATTGTTATTCAAACTGATTAACACAAATACAAAACATCAAACAATAAGTACATAATTATTTTATAGACAGAATATACACAACACTTAAATCACACTACAGTTAATTAAACTTTAAGATGGGAGCCACCTGGAGAGGATCGTTGTTGCATTCGCTCTCACCAAATGCAGTTTGAGCCTACTGTACAGCTCAGACAGCACAGCTGATTTTGTTTTGCCCGATGTTATAGCAAGACGGGAGGCAAGCATTTTAAATGAATCTATGGCTTCTTTTCCCCAAGCAACATACGACTCTGCAACCAGAGGTATACAACACCACCCCAAGGCATTGCATTTGGGGTCATTTTCCATGTGTTTGCGCTCTTCAGTGGACAACGCAGCTGCCCCAGCTGACAATCCCGCTACTGATAAAACGTTAGGATTTAGCGGTGATGTCACTGAGATATCAAAGGCAGCTGGTTTACCAAGGGCCCAATTGGGTAGCAAAATGTCTGTGGGGCGTGAGTGGTCATGGTCTGAAGTAAGGTTGCTACCCATCTCCACCTTCACACTCAAGTGGGCTCTACGGCAAGTCTCCACCAACACATTGCGCAGATGGTTGTGACGGATGACCACGTCTCCTCCTTTTTTGGATGTTGTGGCATGGTGACCAAGGGGATCTAATGTGCTGTTTGGGCATAGGGCACACTGGGAACCATTAGAGGTGTCCAAACCAAGCCACCACTTGACAGCTACCTGGAATACTGAAGGCTCAAGATGAAGGCCGAGACCTTCAGAAGGGACTACAGACAGCCATGAAGCAGCATGTGGGGATGAGACAGACAACAGACGAGCCTTATCAGCAACAGAAGAAGCAATCAGGATGCTATTGAACTGATGGATATCAATCTTGCTCGAAAGTTGCTTTTGATGGACTGGAGATGAAACTAAACCATCTGTCTGAATTGCATCAGAATGAAATACGGATGCATTAAATGTCTGTACTGCATGAGAGAGATGGTGATCTGATATGGAGCCATAGCCAGAGGAGCATAGAGATGCAATGAATGCTGCAGGTGAGTGGCCGGACAGAGACCTCATGCCCAACCCTCCTTTGCTTAGGCTTAGCTGGGCTTGCTGCCAGGCAACATCAGTTGTATCAACTGCAGTGCATGATGAAAAATATCTACGAACATCTTCATCAAAAAGCTCAAGAGAAGCCATAACAAGCGAAGGAGGAGTGGCACGGGCTAGATGTGCAAGCCGACAGAATCCGCCACACATACGCAAGAGTGTTAAAGCAACCTGAGGGTCCACTGCACCAACTTCCTCAAGTCTTTCCAGCAGGGGTCTGGCCTCTAACCTCTTCCTGGAGACAAAGGCTGAGCAAAAATCTTTGTCACCTATTGGAATTCCCAAGATCTCAATGTTGGGATTGCGAGACTGTTTCATGTCAGATGGGAAAGAGCTCAGATCACTTTGGCTGAAGAGCTCACATTTTGACACATTCACAAAGAGGCCAAGTGATGGACCAATACCTTTGATCAATGCCAGTGCCCTATGTACTGCAGATATGGGACCAGCCAGCACTCTATCATCATGATACCAGGCATGGAATTGAAGATGTGAACAAACCTCATCTTTAGTGATAGCAGAAATTAGTAAGTTCAAGACCAGGTCAAAAAAAAGAGGTCCTAGTGGATCCCCTTGCTGAACTCCAGATTCAGACTGCAGATGACCCATTGTGTGCCACAACAAAGGATGTTGCCCATAGCACCAACAGGCCCAAGGGAGTAACTCTGGAAAGTGATTTTTAACTTCAATCAATAGAGCTTGACGTGACACCAAATTAAATGCGTTCTTCAGATCTACCTTAAGAACAGCAAATTCAGTGTCATTCCAATGCTCCTCAACACATCTCCTCAGCCCATGAGCAATTTTCTCTGTGCCAAAAGGGCATGCCACACCAAATTGATGTGGATGAAAAAACTCTGCTGCCTTGCATTTCACTGCAGCACACAGACACTTTCCTGTCAGGCGGCGGAGGGTTTCTCCAACCGCAATGGGCCGAACATCCAGGGGGCAATCAGGCTTAGATTTATTCAACGCAGTCAGGTTTCCACCAGCGAGGAAGACAGACAGTTGAGATGGGGCTCTTCCTGATGCAAGAAGATGAACAACTGCCTTGAGAGAAGACAGAACTGCCGTCTGAAAAGGAGAGTCTGATGCATCAATGAGATGCTGGACACGAAGACCAGTAGGCCCAGCAGCAGTGAGTTTAGGAAATGATCTCAAAATTGCCATTATGTTAACACTACTGAGAATGCTAACATCAAATTCAGGTGTAGTAGGTGTGATAGGATGTTCACACTTGGGGTGCTTTGAAAGTAGCAACTGCCATGGCTCTTCAGAATTTGGTGCAACACCTGATGAAACTAATGCCTGACATGCCTTGCCATAAAGACCATCTTGGGCAAGGGAGATTGCTGAGATCACCTGTTGTTTTGAAGAGCTGTCCTTGGCATGATACAATCGGTTGGATGGTAAAGCACGGGCCCTTGCCATCCTCCACAATTCACTGAAGCTATCCTTTAACCAAAGGTCACAAAGAGCCTCAATGGGGACTGGTTTATTATGACGGCCTCCTCGCTTAGCACTTGGAAGGATGCACTTTTGAAGCATAAAAAGCTTCAACCAGGAATCTAAGGAGTTCTCAGAAACAACCCTCTGTAAGGATGAAGAGAGAGCTCTTGCGAAGGCATGCTTAGCTCGGTTAGGAATAAATCGTATGGTGGCACATTTGAGGCTGAAAACCTCCTCTAGGGAAGGTAATACATCTGGTGGAAGAGCAGCACTGGAGTTTAAATTATAGGACTGGCTACCAGGGGAGGCTAATACATATTATTATATATTATATTTATTACAACATGTAATAACATATATATATATATAGCAAGCATGTAATTAGGTTTAAAATAGTAATAGCAATAATACTCGTATTTGATTCGAATAATATGATTCGTATGTCATGTATATCTACTTGACAATTATAATAATTTATTATTATTGTTATGTAAAATTATTAAAATTGTATTAATGTAGATATCCTTGGAAAAAATAAATAAATAATAATAATAATAACAATAGTAATCACCCTCGAAGCCGGTAATTAATACTTGCACGCGCTCGATCGAGACTCAGGCGGCTGGTATTACATACTGATACAGTCAATACAATACATGTATATTCCAGGCAGTTACCGGTTTTTTTAAAAATGAATATTAACAATAGTGCCGATCCGAATGTAGGATCGGAAAGATGCATAAACAGCTCCCTATTGATCTAGTACCCCAAAGTCCAATCAGCTTGTCCTAAATTACAAAGTACCAGATGATATTCATCAACTCCTGCATTCTCTCCATTATATATGATTACAGAGCATACATTACTCCATACAAAAAGATGCCCGTTACTGTTCTTAGTACAGTTCTCGTCTGCTTGGTTCTGACTTGTTTCCAAATGTGAAAAGACCTTCACTTTAAGAGCTGGAAGGGCTCTCAGACAATCAGATTCACTGTTCAATGGAATTAATATACAACGTTTCTTCTTAAAAGTTTTATATATTAGTTTTATGCATCGTTGGTTGCTGGGGCTCCGCCCCAGACCCCGATTGGGGAGCTTTCAGCGCTCCCCCTCAGAGGCGGATCCAGGGGGGGGGGGGGGGGGGGGGGCTGAGGGGGCTATAGCCCCCCCCCCCCCTTTCCCTTAGAACACGCCCCTTTTTACTTTGTACCACGCCCCTTCAGGCTCCCGAAGTGCCTCGATCTTCGTACTTATGAAAACGAGTCAACGCGTGACGTACGAAAAGAAGTCCCAATTAATGACGATGAGATATTCATAGCTGAACGCCACAAAGCGGTGGATCCAATCACTAACGCGAATCACGAATAATGACGAATTGCTGTCAACATCAATGAGAATGTAAAGTACCTTGAAGACACAGACCTGCTAAAATTTAGGTGTGATGCTGGGGACACTGTTTTAGCTGATCATGAGCGTTCATAGGCGGCCGGAGAGGGCGCCCAGGGGGCCTTAGCCCCCCCCCCCCCCCACCCCCCCCCCCAGGCTATGGCGCCCCCCACCTCCAATCCCTAATCCACAACATGCGGAGCATAATTTAGCTTCTAGCGCTCGCTCGCATGCATTATTAGCAACAATCCAGAGTCAAACGGTTACGCGCGCATCAGAAGTATCGTAAGCCACGCCCCTTTTGGCGCCCCTCGTGTTTGCCCCTCCCCTCGATAGATGCTGGGGCTCGTTTAAGCAAATGGACTAAAATTGCAACCTACCGTTCAAAGGTGTGAAAAAAAAGTATCGAAACCAGGAATTCAATGCTCAAAAATTTTTCCGGGGGCAGAGCATAATTTAGCTTCTAGCGCTCGCTCGCATGCATTATTAGCAACAATCCAGAGTCAAACGGTTACGCGCGCATCAGAAGTATCGTAAGCCACGCCCCTTTTGGCGCCCCTCGTGTTTGCCCCTCCCCTCGATAGATGCTGGGGCTCGTTTAAGCAAATGGACTAAAATTGCAACCTACCGTTCAAAGGTGTGAAAAAAAAGTATCGAAACCAGGAATTCAATGCTCAAAAATTTTTCCGGGGGCAGAGCCCCCGGACCCCCTTCCTAGCCCCCCCCTTTCAATATTCCTGGATCCGCCCTTGCCCCTACCCCACGCCTAGCTGCATGAACAGGAGGGGTGCCACCCTCCCGCACTGACCCTGGCCTCTCCAGGCTTTCTCAACTTCAGAAAAATCCTAGCTGCATCCAGTAGCGGATCAAATTATATAGTAAAAAAAGGTGCTAATAACGTGCGAACCGTCCAAAAAATGCTGATAGAAGAGGCTCTGAGTCTCATGCAGTGTTGTTTTTTTCTAAATGAATGAACGGTGAGTGTAGATCACGATCGGCGCATCGAGCATTAGCTATAGGGGCTGGATCCATAATTTTTTTGCGTATAGTTTTAGAGGGTTTTCCAACGCAAAAAGCTTTGGCTTCGGGGCTCCGTCCCAGACCCCCATGGGGGAGCGTACAGCGCTCCCCCATACCCCCTAGGGGGTGCCCTCACCGGGACGGCTCCGCATACGGATCAGCCCCCCTAACTTAGGGCCGTAGGAACGAAAGAAAAAGTGGTCCGGCTAATGCATACGTAAGTAGGGGCGGGGTCCGCCCCCAGTTTTTTTTGTTTGTTTTTTTTTGTTTTTTTTTGTTTTGCTATTGCGAATTGATGAAAACAGATGTGTAAATGCGAGATATACAATATACAGTAAATGGTACATTTCGAACCTGACAAACTTCAGTGTTGAAGCATGGAGCAATGGACAGAGCATCACTTCTCTCTTTGTGAGCATGTAGAGCTAGCAGATTAAAGGTATGCTTTCACTCTTCTCAGCGGAACTGAAGCACTGCATGCGCTCACTAATAGCTTAGTCCCGTAATGCAACCAAGACTACTTTGTAGCCTATGATTAAAGGCTCTCTTCACCCGGCAGTCTTGATGGAAGCCAGAAGGCTCTGCTTTTCCAACAGCTGGGCAACCTTTTGAGCTAGAAGAATGCGAATAGGAAGCTCAAGAATTCGTGGATATAACGCTGAATGATGCATGCAATGACGGCGCGTCTGGCAGTTTTATCAGTATACAACAATGACATCCATGATTGACGCGACCGTACCGGTACGCGTACGCAGCGCGGTTAATGGTTATGCATGAATTAACAAATTAACTATTAATAATTTTTCATTCGGGTAAAAAACTGGTGACAGGTCCGGCCATGGCCAGCTACCGGCCGGATCCAAGCTGCCTGTCTCCTCAGTGTCAGCCAAATCCGGATTGACGCGAATGCAACAGTAGACACCGGGCCTATTTACACTCGGAACCTTAAAAAAAAAAACCGCCATCAGCACCGCACTCGCAGGCTGTCACGCGATGACCAAACGCGCATGCGGGTTAACGTAGATGTAGGGCTCCGCGGGCCATTAACCTCAGTTTAACAATCGTTAACCTTTATAGTATACACTGCATGGCTATATGCCGGTAGCGGATCCAGCAATGAGGATGTACAGTTTATTACAGGGCCGTAGCAAGGATGGCTCGCCTCGTGTTATAAAGCTGAAGTACAGATATCTAGATATTGGAAGACTGGCACGCTAGATCTACCCCCATCAAGGATTTTGCCGGCAAACGCCGCGACTGGTAATTCAGGTAGGATCGAGTCCGTGTGGGTGCTGCGTGGCATGCCAGCTGAGCATCCCTAGTGCGCGTATTAAATTCGATGCTGTTTCTGTAGGCCCTATTAATGGTTAATTTCCTCGGGCGCTGTGGCTAAGGGTTAAGAGTTCAGCCCACGGCAAACGAACGCAGTGTCACAGTCTGAGTGTGGTTGCTGTGTTCGGTGTGGGCAGAGATCATGTGTGGAGGAATTGGAAACGAATCACGTGCGCCATAGACATGCTAGGTACTTGACAAAAAAAATTCAAACTTACGTTCACGCGTAACTACATGAACCGGTGTAAAGAGCATATTTTATGATTTACAAAACTGCTTTTATGTTTTCTGTAGCTTTTTCCTATCTGGAGAAACGGATCGTTAAGTACCGAAAAGTGAATGTATAGCGACCAATGCGGTAAAATCAGAAAAACTGTGATCGCTATGACGCCGATCTTCAAATTATCATATCTTTATAGTCTTTTAACATTTTAATTCGAAACTTTCAAATCAGAACATTAAATTATAGACTTATACACAGAATACACATTTGTGAAATGAAAATAAATACTTACTGGAATTTCCGCTACACTTGTATAACTAGGTCATCATGCTTGCACAATATCAGCTAACACTTTATCTAATGTTCACTACTTCTGCTATCCCAGGCTCAAGGTCAGGAAAAGTTTCATTTACATTACATTTTTTAAACATTACATCTCTAAAGTTCTTTTCAGGCTATGATGTTTTATCACGCTTCTGTTACTTATGCATAAGCCTTGCATGTTCTATTTCTAACCTTAGATTATCATTACTGTAGCTTTCTGCTGCTGTCGAGCATATCTAGCTCTTCCTATCGCAAATGAGACCAGTTTTTCTTGACTATGTTTATCCTTTTCTTCTAACCACTGTAGAGTTCTGTTTCTTTTAGATTTTACTTTGCTGTCAACAAAACCAATGGTTGCATTTCTCGCACGTCGTATTTGATGGTCAGTTAGAGCAAGGGTTTACTCTGAATGCATGTTGTGGATTGGAGCACCTTGACTTCTGGATAGATTTCTTGAGAAGGGTTTGATAATGCACCAGTTTGTCTTTGCAGAACATCAAGAACACATTGTAATGCCATAGTCATTAAGATGTTGAATTGCTCCTTTTCAAGAGGTGGAATCTCATTCTGCAAGCACTTCAGAGTTTTATCATTCTCATTCAGTTTCTCTGCAAACAAATCCTCAGATGTGGTTAAAAATATTTACAAGGTATTGCAATCTATTGACACTTTCCTTAAGGCTGGAAACAACTTCTAAATTACTTTTACCTTCATTATTGCAATAAAATATCTTCATCCAAGGTCCTGTTATTACCTTTCCAATTAATCCAAGTACTCTAAGCTGAATAAGTATGCCATTATATTGTAAGTCCTTTACAAGAGATGTTCTCAGAGTGGTATTATTGAGGCACATATTTTGCAGGTAATATAATAATTTATCTTTCAATTAGAAAAATATTCCAACAGAATATGAAATCTATTGCCTATACATATCGCACAATCACACCAGGCTTTATATTTTCTTGGTGAAGAAAATGCTTGAATCCTGCAGGATCACCCTTGCCTTGCTTATATCGCATCTTTGTTAGACCATATATTAAGTTACCAACCCTACAATCACTACCAAATGTGCTGCTTTCTATGTTGTGTTCTTTATCATATTTTTTAAACGCACCTCTGATATCAGTTGATATACTATCTAGAGGATGAACATTGCATCTAAGTTCAAGAGATAGGAAAAGGAATTGAATAAATCATGACTAATCATAATTCATAAAGCTACTGATGTTAGAAGTCTAGCAAAATCAGCCTCTGCGATGTATTCCCAACTAGACTCTAGTACTTAACACCATTACGTTGGCATGCACACGCAATGATGTCCCGCTATTCACTAACGTAACGTCCAGCAAAAAATAAAATATTGAGCACAGTCCAAAAATTCTGAAAATTGCATATTATTACACCAATAGATCAATGAAATGATGCAAGTTGTTTAAAAGGTGGTACGGATAAAATGTCATCAAAAACAGGCATGATTATATTACTGGAAGGTAGAATAGATTAAATAATTTCACACAAAACAGTGTTTTAAATAAAGCAACCACATCTTCTAACAGAGGATTGGTTACACACTAAGAAAACCAAATTCTAGCTTAATGTGACATGTAATACCATAGTTGTTACACATTTAATGGCGTGCTGGAAACGGACCTTTGCGCATCGTTAGATCGTCCTGAAAGTTTCATGGTACATAGCAATGGCATGTCTACAACCTTTTTTGACGTTTTCAAGAAGGTACAATCATGGGAAGAAAAAATATGGCAACGTTTATTGTATACTCTAATTAGAAAGCAGTACACCTTAAAATTCGTATTGCGCATGGTTATATACATAACACTTTGTGAAAGAGCGTACAAACCTCTACGATTGGAGCAAATTTGAAGTTTTATCATCCTTAAACTATCGAGAACAACATTTTCAAAAAGACCTATCTCTCGTAACCTTCCCAAAAACCAGTCACAATTTTTGACGTAATTTTTGGGTACGCAGATTTAACGTTACGTGCAATGATTTCCAAGTACCTACTTATGCAATTTTAACATGCGCGATGCTCGCAAGCGAGAATCACACTTAAGTAGACCAAAAACAGTGGCGGATTTTGTACTTTGAATACATGCAAGTCTTGAATGCCACAAGGTAACCAACTACCCTTTTAAAAATCTTAATACGGGCAGTGTATAGGGTTCCTCTTTACTTTACCCCCTCCCCCCCACTCAAAATTCATACCAATTATATTTGCAACTTATGAACACGTCGTTAGCACATCCAGGGGCGGATCCAGGATTTTGGGAAAGGGGGGTCCGATAAATATATTCATAACTGGGGAGGGTACGGGAGGGGGCATGCCCCCTCCCGTGACAGCAAGGGGGTCTGGGGTAGCGCTGATAGCTGCCCCAGTGGCCAGCCGCTTTGTTGCTTTTGCGTTTATTTAGCATGAAATTCACAGTGATATCCAATACTAACATCATGCAGAGTTTCCCACAGAATGCTTTTCAAACAGGGCGCTCATGAATAATTAATGAGCTGATATAATAACATTAATAATGCATATACGTAAAACAACAAAAGATCACTGAATCCTACAAGTTAACTAATCAAAGATTCTTCGATTTGATTTTGAAGACCAAACTTTAGCTGCAGTATTATAGTCGAATTCATTAATGCAAGGACCCTCACATGAAAGTCGTATTTATCTGTCTAGTGTTTCCGTATTGAGTCTGTTCCTGGGTTCAGTCTTAATTCTATTCATAGTTGAAAATCCTCTTTCCACATCAGCTGTAGATACAGGTATAGTCAGGGCAATACATGCTAATTTAGAAATTGTTGGATAGAGTTCAACCAAAGATGAATTTTCACACATTGTTTGCATAACCTGAGTGGTCGACATTAGCTTGAATTCACTGACTAAAATGTACTTGAAACCTAGCCATTCAAACTTAAGGTTTTTTTTAACTATTGTCGTTTTGAAGTATGTAGAAAGGATTTCTATGTCCTTGTTTCTATGCAATTCAAAAATGGTAAATGGAGAGTGTTGATTGATGTCAGTTGTTTTGGGGTCAAAAAGAGTGATTAAAGAATTCAAAATGCTTAGATCTTGAAACCTATCTTCCAGGTTTTGTACCAGAAGATCAATGTACTTGTTTCTAACATTGCTTTGGAAGTTTTGCTTTAAGCGCTCAGTGACAGCAATGCCGAAATCAGATGAAAGCTTACCTAATGTTTTATCTAGCTCTTGCATATGAGGTCCCTGATGATTGCGAAGTGACTTCAATGATGCAATTGTAGCTGATACTTGAGGCTTAATAACTGATAGGTCAACATCAGCTGTTTGAAAGACAAGACTTAGCTGGGTAAGTACAGGATGAACATCACTCAGAAGATATACTGTGGCTATGAAGTTATAGGTTTTAATTTCACGAAGCAATCCACGAGCAACTGCTTCATCATTTTCAGCTACTTCACGTTCCATCACTGATGAGAGTGTGCGTCGCAGTACAGTGATTGCCTGGTCATGTGACAACCACCTTGTGTGCACTGCCTTTTTGAGTTGCAGCATGGGGTCCGTAAGCAATTATTGTATGTGGTGGAAAGCTGCTTCTCGAACAGGACGATTGGCAAAGAAGTAGTACAGAGTTGTGAGATAGGTGTCAAATTTTTTTCACATATGGAACTTGAAGAGCAGCTTGTGAACATGCTAGAGCCACTCTATGTGCTCCACAGTGAATTGACAACATTTCACTATTGTGGGCCTTCATGCGTTTTGCAACACCTGTTTTTCTCCCAGTCATAACAGCCGCTCCATCACTGCCTATGCTGAAAATGTTAGCCATAGGTATTGAACACTTTTGACAGGCATCAATCAGCTTTTGCTCGATAGTTTCAGCTGTGCCATTGAGAATATCTATGATTTTTAGAAAACAAGTCTTTGCCTTACCATTCAAAACGAAACGAACATATACTGCCAACTGTTTCAGATTAGACACATCAGTGGATTCAGGATTCCAACTGCGGGACTTACAGCAACCTTGGAGAGGATATCTTGCTCCACTAAATCTGATAGTACCACCAAAAATTCATCAATAATACGATGGGAAGTATAATTTGTACGTTTGCTAACTTCTAGCCCTGATAAGTAGTCACAACCAAGCAGCTTACCAAGCTCCAACAGAGAACTGAATTTTGTGTGGTGTGCAGTTTCCTCTTTGGCAAGCCAATAAAGACATTTCATGGCACCAATTACTGCTTGCCGCTTAATTGATATTCGTTCCTCCATCATAGCACAAACACCACCAGAGCGGTGGGCAGACACAGCCGATGCTTCAGCGCTGACAGCATCAACATGACTTAGTGTTCGTTGATGCTCAATGAGTTTGTCTTTGCAGAATTGCTGACATGGAATTGTCACCCATACCGCTTTCCTGATTGACTTCCTGTACTTCTGGCAGATCGTACAAAACATAGACGGCCCATCGTCATGATTTGGTTCATAGCGTAACCAAGGAAAATCGATCTCCCAGTGCAGGTCATAAGAACCTCTGTGGCTACTACGTTTCCATGAAGTGTGCTGGCTCCCTCCAGCAGTCAATGTGTCACTACTAAGAGAAATCGGCGGTTCAGGTGTAGCTGGTCCAGCAGGTAGTGTGTCATTGCTAAGGGAAATCAGCGGTTCAGGTGTAGCTGGGTTCTTGCGAAAGGCGGTTGTGATTGAACACTGTTTCTGAGCGGAAGCCATACTCGCGCGCAATCGTTATTACTATATCGATAAAATTAATTATTGTAGGATTACGCACGCGCGCATACTAAGCATCGCCTCCACCATGTACCAATGGATTAATAATTATGCATTTAGACAAGCATAATCATTAATTCACGAGCGCGAGTTAACCATTTCTGGAAAATTCGAACAGGGCGGAGCGCCCTGTTTTTGGTATGCTGTGGGAAACACTGTCATGCGATATCCAGATTACTAGAACCTGCATGGATAGCAACGAGAAAACTTCAAAATGCTATGGTTGCTACTGCTACTTTGTGACGCAAAGCTTTTGTGAATATGTGACCGAAGCGTGCACATGGCCATGCACCAGCTACATGTCGGTCTATAAACGACTCATGTATGTGTTAGTACTTTTAGTTTGTTTAGCTCTATAGCTAAGGTAATGATGTATTTTCTGAGGAAAAGAATCTGAGATCCATCCCATTCACGTCTTTTGATCGCTTATGTTAATAAGTTGCTATAATTGTGAGAGGGGGAGGGGTAAAGTAAAGAGGATAATTCACCCTCAAAAAATGTTCCTTGTCTAAGACTTGCCTCTCTTCTACAACCCTTGCGAGGACATCTCCACCCTTTCTCTTCCGATCCGACCCCCTTGCGTTTGACAGGGTGTATGCCGCGTCCACATGAACAATTCTTGCTAAAAGCTAGTAATCGCATGGTCTGACACCATTGTATGGTATCCTCAGCATCCTTAAGCTCACGACATAAATCACAGTACGTGATGGGAGTAACAAGAGGAAAAACTGCTGGGAGAGGCGTGTGTTGCGCCATGCTTTCCGCTCAAACTGAATGATAAAAACCTGTGTTACTCACCTTTATAATTATATCCCCTGCCTTTTATATCATATTTCACTGTAATTAGATTCGTTTGTCGACGGTAAGTGATATCAGGTGTCAGGGGCGGATTTACGGGGGGGGGGGTCTGCCTTTCCTATACGAAGAATGACGTAATGCATAAGAATGACGTAATGCATACTGTAATCTATGCAGCATTCTGCATGTTACCGTCCTTTGGATTTGCAAGCTTACACATTGCTCTAGCCAAGCGGGGTCTATATCAATCTAACTAAATCCTCCTTTTTACGAAATTTAATTTTGCATGTGTGCATGGTTCATTAGTATTTAATCAGGCGATACGTGATCGATCGAATGGTGCATGTGAGCAGGAATTGAGGTATACAACCATACATATTGTTGAACCTAAGCTAAACTAACCCCAGCTAGATGGGCATACCCTAAACTAAGCCCAGCTAGATGGGGGAACAGTCTGCTGATCCGCCAATAAATCTAGCTAGACCGGATGTGTATATGTATAGCATTCTTTTGACCGCAATGCAACATGTTATATGGCTTTTACACTTTATGAAAGGTTAAATATGTAAGGTCTGGGTACGAGACATGCGTAGGCTGCCTTAACACCCCTGAGCAGTACTCGTCGTAGAGATGGTCATGCGTGATTTGGGGATGCTGCAGCATGTGAGCTGAATGGATACATATAAGTTGTAATGGGTGTATGCACACAGGCAAACTTCCTGAATACCCAAGGTGTACATATTGGATTTATACCATGTACATTGTCCTGTTTTCTTCAGCATGCTCATCTTGTTGCTTTCGAAACTGAGTATCTATTCTCAAATCAGGTTTTTGTAATTCATTGTGAACAGATCTGCTTGTGTTGTGGCATTTTACTTTTTATATTTCTTTTTAGAATGCCGCCATCCTTACCCTAAAGCTTTTTGATATGGTTATTGGTATGGAGACAGTGCAATACACCTGGTATTGCTCCACAAAAACCTCCTCTCTCTGGTTGCTGAGGAAACAAGATGCAACAGTGGCAAATCCCTCCAGAGAGTACATTACATTACTGTACAGCAGCCAAGGAAATTGTTGCAACCATTTGCTCTGGAAGGTAACTGGCCAGGTTTTTCCACATTTAATTACTTGATGAGAACGAAGGGTTTCCATAGATGCTGGTTTTGAGTGATGCACATTCTCTGAACATCACTAATGTCCTTAACAATATGCCTCAAATTCTCCCATAAGCCTCCTGCTGCTTTAACAAAGGTACCCAAATCAAAACTTCCTTCGACATGTCGAGTGACATGAGAACATTGGGAAAGACCAGCTTTGTGATCAGTTTCATTACTAGTGGCATGTGAAAGGCCAGCTTTGTTACTAGTGGCATGTGAAAGGCCAGCTTTGTTACTAGTGGCATGTGAAAGGCCAGCTTCATTACTAGTGGCATGTGAAGGGCCAGCTTTATTACTAGTGGCATGTGAAGGGCCAGCTTCATTACTGGTGGCATGTGAAGGGCCAGCTTTGTTACTAGTGGCATATGAAGGGCCAGCTTCATTACTAGTGGCATGTGAAGGGCCAGCTTTGTTACTAGTGGCATGTGAAGGGCCAGCTTTATTACTAGTGGCATGTGAAGGGCCAGCTTTATTACTAGTGGCATGTGAAGGGCCAGCTTCATTACTAGTGGCATGTGAAGGGCCAGCTTCATTACTGGTGGCATGTGAAGCGCCAGCTTCATTACTGGTGGCATGTGAAGGGCCAGCTTTGTTACTAGTGGCATATGAAGGGCCAGCTTTATTACTAGTGGCATGTGAAGGGCCAGCTTTATTACTAGTGGCATGTGAAGGGCCAGCTTCATTACTAGTGGCATGTGAAGGGCCAGCTTTATTACTAGTGGCATGTGAAGGGCCAGCTTCATTACTGGTGGCATGTGAAGGGCCAGCTTCATTACTAGTGGCATGTGAAGGGCCAGCTTCATTACTAGTGGCATGTGAAGGGCCAGCTTCATTACTAGTGGCATGTGCAGGGCCAGCTTCATTACTGGTGGCATGTGAAGGGCCAGCTTCATTACTGGTGGCATGTGAAGGGCCAGCTTCATTACTAGTGGCATGTGAAGGGCCAGCTTCATTACTGGTGGCATGTGAAGGGCCAGCTTCATTACTAGTGGCATGTGAAGGGCCAGCTTCATTACTAGTGGCATGTGAAGGGCCAGCTTCATTACTGGTGGCATGTGAAGGGCCAGCTTCATTACTAGTGGCATGTGAAGGGCCTTGGGAAGGGCCAGCTTCACATACATGTGCTTCCAATAGAGCTGAATGTCAGGATAAGCTATTGGCAAGCATTTCATGTGGTCATTTCTTTGATGCCCAGTCATCTGAACAGGTCCTGCTACTTCATCAACCTCTATCTCTGGTGGAATTGTAAGATGACTAGCTGACATTTCATCAACAGCTTCAAGAGATCCAAAGTGAAACAATTAAAAGTCATATGCTGTTGTATATAATTAAATGGGGTCAGTTTTTGTACAAGATTCAGTGTGGTTTAAAACAAAAGGACGGCAGAAAATTTAGTGCTTTCCCATCCTAGAATTGATCAACTAGGACGAGGAAATCAGAACATTAGCATGAAAAAGTTTAAACCATCTATTCGATTAAGCCAATTAAGTTCACGCTTGACAATCAATTCCTGATCTGGATTGGAAAGCACTGACTTGCTGGCTTTTTGAATCACCATGGGGTTAACCCAGTAGGAAGTTTGATGCTTTTTCGGTACTCAAGCATAGTAAGTTGTGAGACAGAGTGTGATTTGGCCATGGCCAAGGCAACGTGCATGTTATTTTCATGACTGTGACCTTAGGTCCTACCTTTGTGATAGGGGTGTACAATGAGTTTAATTTTTTTTCTTGTTGTCACGATTCGGCATTGATAGTTCTTTCAGATTATAGAACTTCCTTTCACATGATCACCCATTTGGATAAACCGTACAGGTAAATGAAATGTATCGTTAAAAAGTATTTTAGGACAAAAGGGGGGGTTTCAACCTCCAAACCCCGGATCCGCTCCTGTAGAGGGATTGAAAGCTAGATAATTAACACCTAATCCTGGTCTATCTGCATTTCCATGTTCATGTGAAGCCTTTATGATCTGTCACTAGGATACACTTACACCCATATAGATATTGATGAAATTTCTTTATACCACATATTAAGGCTAACGCGTCTTTTTCAAGGTGAGCAAGTGATGTTCTGCTGGTACCAGTGTGCGTGATGCAAAGGCTATGCTTTCACTGCCATCAGCCACTCATGTAATATGAGCGCTCCAAGTCCATGCATACGCTGAGGCATCTGCTGCCAGACGTAGCTGTAGCTTAGGGTCATAAGGAATAACAGCGGCGGTGGAAGGTATATAAGATTGGGGGGGGGCTCTAAAAGCGACAATAATTAAAGTCATTTAAACTGACCCAAAATTTGTTAAACATCTAAGTGATAATGATGTTTGTGTACATGTGTAAATGCATATTAAAATGCGCACAAGTTACACAGTAAATGAGCCTAAATAATCACGACTATAAATTCTTTTGTGACGTCTTGCAAATTGATGCGATCTGTTAAATCTCTTATTGCTATAGGCCTACAGCACGTACCTCGACAGTCGGAAGCTGTCAAATCATTAGCAGGAAGGATGCACATGCAGGAAAAGAAGCGCGCAAAATCATTATGGAATCATTACGTGCACAAAAATCAATTTTTATAACTAGGATAATGTTCAATCACGCAAGAAAACCCCCTTGTGGTGAAACCCTCATAAGGGAAAATCCACATGTTACGGAAAAATAACCTCAATCCTAGCACCACCCAAGCACATTCAGAAACAAAGAACAAGTGTACATGTACATAACATAAAATTCAGAACAACATCTGTCGGTTGCTGCCGGCTATCATCTGGTTCTGATGTTAAGGAATGACCCTGTCTGATTGGATAACAAGTGTATAGACCATAAATACACAACTACAAAATACAGTACTGAAAAAGTCCACTGGCTCTGCACGACACGTAGACTGAATATTCATTGCTCACTCACCCCTTATATACCTTCCACATGGCTATATGTCATGTGCATAGCACCTATAAATCACTCCGGAGGGAGCATAGTTTCATCTAATCTGATCATTAAAAGTGATGTCGTTACACTTTAGCTTTATTAACTCGTCACAGCACATGAACCCCGCAAAAGCCCCACCAAAACGGTTGATGCTAGCCCTCCAGGCCCCATTCACACCTTGCCCAGGCTTTGCCCACCAAACACAGTTGATGCTAGCCCTCCAGGTCCCATACAATTGTTTATTAGTTGGTTTGACAAGGGTTTTAACCAGTCTTTTCAAATTAGGCCCCTTAAACACCGTGGTGTCCAAAAGTCGATTTGTTCACAGGTAAATTTGATTGTCTCATAGACCTCATTAATTACTTTCATATTTGTGCTGCCATTGTACACTAGTAGAAAATATCATAAATGTATCATTTCCAAAACAGAATTTTGTCTGCTAGGAAAAGTAGATGTTTGTCAACATCTCCCATAACATCTCCCATAAAGATGCATGCATATGATGGGAAGCACTTGCTTCCCATAGTACGTACATCCTTGGAGCTCAAGAAAAAATTTCCCTTCAAACTCAATGACATTGTGCGTCAGAATAAATCTGAGCATATCTCCAATGACCTTGGGTGGAGGTTGGTCTTCATTTGTAGCATATGTACTATGAAGGGCATTGATTGCACTCTCTATGCCATCTCCAGGAACAATATTTGTGTAAAGGGGTGAGACATCAAAGGATGCTAATAGGCAGTCCTTTGGGAAAGGTGTTTCCTCAATCATTTTTATAAAATGAGTGCTATCCCTTATGTATGAAGCCGGCTTTTGCATGAGTGGCTGCAACCATACATGTATGTCAACAAACTGACAAAAATTCCGTAGCATAGTTAATGCCATTTACAATTGAACGGATACCCATCGGGTTCTTATGGACTTTGAGCAAGACAAGAAATATATTCTTGATGTTCTCACTCTATTAGGAGAAGTACAATACTCCATCATTTCTTTGTTAATGAGACCCTCATCATAGAGTCTTTTTAAGGAATGCATTTAGTTTCATGCAGACCTCAGGTGTGATGTCTACATTTAATTATTTGTAGACTTTCTCATCACTCAGATGTTTAAAGCCTGCCAAAGCATAGTCTTTGTGATTTTGTATCACAATAGTATTACCATTGTCAGCTTTATTATTGTCTAGGGAGTTATCCTCCATATCACAAAAGTATTACCACATCAGAAAACCCTACAACTCCAAATGCCACTAACAGTAACACAACAACCACAAGCCATCATCATCATCACCACCTACACCACACTTTATGACATCCGTGGTTTTTTCACTCCCAAGGTTTGATCTGCTGCTCGTCTCTTGCCTTGCGGACATCCGCCCTCGGCCGCAGCTCTTGGTGTTCTTGGCAGCCTTGGCCGAGAGCGGAAGTACCCACCCCGCTGTCTTGCATATTCTTCTTCCTCTTCCCAGGTTAGTACCACACTTTATGACATACGAGGCTTTTTGGATCCCATGGTTTGGTCCCTGCTCGTCTCTTGCCACACGGACTTCCACCCTCGGCCGCAGCTCTTGGTGTTCTTGGCAGCCTTGGCCGAGAGCGGAAGTACCCACCCCGCTGTCTTGCATATTCTTCTTCCTCTTCCCAGGTTAGTACCACACTTTATGACATACGAGGCTTTTTGGATCCCATGGTTTGGTCCCTGCTCGTCTCTTGTATATCAAACAGTGCAACTGTTTGGGGCTGCCATACCCCTCAAATGCAGTGATCTGCTACCAGAGAAGCTAAGCCACGCATTTTTGGCTTCTTGAACTATTGTTTCTTAGTGCCAAGGAGTCACGAAATTCAGTTGCTGACAGGTCAAAATGAATGGGCAAGACTGTTAACCACGATGAGAACTTACTACCAACCAATGTGGTTTGTCTTACTGAAGCTGGTTTGTCCTCATCGTTCTGCACGATGTTGCCTTTGATTTTGTTTCTACATTACTCTAGGACTCCATGATATTCGTTACATACTTTAAATTTGTACACAGATTGATAGAGTGAATGCAAGTCTCAGGGGCTTTAAATAGAAATGGAATGAAACACCATACAACTGATCATTTTAATATGAAGCCTACTTTTCCCCCAGTATGAACACATACTGACTAGTTGCATCTCTTACTTGCTGACTTCACAATGTTCATTGTGTGTTATACTCAATAGCCTTGATGCTTCTTTTACATGATGCACATACCACTATTACATCATGCAGCAACAGTTGCACCATTCTAGGGGCAGGCTGACATGTAATGAGTGCACATTCCAGAGGTGAAGTCTTGTAACAACATGGATAATGGGCCCATTGTATTAGACAGGTGGCACACACAAACTTACCACATGCATGGGAGCTGTATTGCTTAAAGGCAATAGGACATTGCAGTTCCTCAATGGCTGATAATAGCTGTATGGTAGCTAGTGGAGGTTCTTGTGTGGGACTATGTATTATCACTGCTTTTATGTGCCTGCTGGATTACTACCCAATTCCTGTTTTCGTCTACTGTGTTGTACAAAATGACTTATGAATATTACAGCCCTATATTGAATGATAACAAGTGGAGCAGCTGATAGAAACAATAATGGACAGCATACCTTGCACCTCTGCATGGGATAGCTAAACCAATCATATGCTCCACTGAGCACTTAAAAGATGTCAGCTTTAGAGCAGCAGCAGTATAGGGGCGACTAGCACATTGTAAAGTTCCATGCCTTGCTCAGGGAGAAAATATGCAACATTCATTGCACCTTTTAAATATAACCATACAAACTTCATTATCGCTTATACTTTTCATTGGACTGTTGTGAGTATATAGCGTTTTGTAATCCACCCATTTTCTCCAACCACTAAAGATTACATTTCCTTATACACCTCCTGCCTACTTCTTATGGTGGATTGATTGTTTAATTTATACTTGGTAAATCATTTGTACATGTCAATGGATATGATAATATGGTGTAGCTCAGTGAAAATAAGGGGCAAAACCAAACCATTCAAGTATAACTAATAGGAGATGTAAGTTATATGCACATATGAACACAATTATCTGGCAGTTTCCATTATCTTGGTGTCATTTCGTTTTCACACCAACTAAATTTAATCCATTCACATGCTTGAGTAAGGAGTGATACCTTTCCTGTGCCTGTAACTCTGATTCGTCTTCATATATATGTCTTCTTCATCTACATCTATGCCCTCAGTTTTCTTCATTCTATTTTCAAGCTAGCATCATTGGTGATGCTAGCATGTTTGGTCAAACTACACTGCTGTCAGTTCATGTAATTCAGTGCATCGGTTCCAATGTGCTTATTATTATTACTGCTTCTTGCTGCAATGAGGAGATGTTGTCCCATGCATCTTTAAGTATGACAAGAGCATCTCCCACATGTAGTGGTGCGGCCATACTTTAATCCTGCAGGATGTTGATGTGCCAAAGATTAGAGCCTGCAAATGTACTTATCCTAACCCTATGCAACTAAGGTTGGTGAATGCTTGTAAAATTAGGAGGCAATTAAAATATATTTTCTTACTAAAGGGAATCCATACAACCTTCATCATGGCCACTGATGCCATCCAATACTCTCCTGTTACCTTTGAACTTTTGATAAAAATACTTCACGCCACCACCTCCTAAATATAATTTTGTCACACCAAATGCTTCGTTGGGAAAAATAGGGAAGACATAGCCACTAATACAATGTGGATCTTCACAGTACCATTAGCGTTTGACAGATCACAGTTAAGCAGGTCTTTGCTTTCATTCTCTTTTAGTACCCCGGCCACGCTGCCTTTTATCTCCTTCATACTGAAGCAAATAACTTTACTGTGGGATAGACTTGTAAAATAGGCCTAGCTCATGCATACATTGTTGGGATTGTATATGGAGAGAGAACTACGAAGGATCTCAACTTCCTCATGAGCCGTATACCTCTCCATATGACGCCATCGGCAGTGACCAATCTGGTCATTTCATATCACAAAACCAGCCCTTGGCCTCATACATGGCTTTAGCACATATTAATTCTCAAGACACAGATCCAGTGAATGTTTGCAAGGAGCAAAACCATTCAAAAATGGCTTCAGCCATATCCTTATGTATTGGTTTGTTTACTACTATCTTCGACTGAAGTGTCAAAAGTATAATATTCTGACATAGCAACCTTCCCAGGGAAATACTTTGATACTATTTGAATTCTGGCAAGTGACATGAATATTTCCACTGGTATCGCTGGCAACGCATGATGGAGATAAAAAACCATGGATTTGGACCAAGCCAGTGTCTACTAATTTCTTTAGATTATTTTTGAATTTGAAAACTTTGTACGCCTGAGCTTTGCTCACACCAAAATTAATAGCTGCATCCTTTTTTGGCTTACCTAGCTTGATTTAATAAACTAGCTTCAATTGTCCCGAAATACTGAGGCATTTCCTAGTCTTGATCTTTTTCTCCATGACACCATGTGACACCAAATAATGAGTGCAATAATGGAAACACATGCGATTAGAATTTCACTTTGTGTCACAATGGAATCAAAACGCTGAACGTAACTAACTGGCTCAGGTAATACAAATAAGATAATCATGTAGTAAGGAGTAGACAAATACAAACATGCATGTAGTACAGAGTGGGCACATACATTTTTATAGCCAATGCCTGAAGCTAAACTGGTGGGTACGGGAGGTGATTAGTGCCATAATTAAGACCACAGAATCACGTGCAGCGCAGCACTCGGTGACGCAGCGCAGCATCTCGTTCCCAGATCAGAATGGTGTATTATAAACAAAAACATTTACACACACACTGTATGTTTTTCAGTGCTCTACAAATAGAACTATTTCCACTAGATCAGCAGTTCATTGACCGGACAGCTGGATTCATCGGATAGGTCTACCATGCATATTTCAGGTAGGTGTATTCCAATTTCTTTTTTGCGCTATATATGGCAAGCAACGAACCCTTTCTCCATTCCAATCCTATGCCGTTTGTGCTTCCATCCATCTTAACCTGCACTTTATGCCGTTACGAATTGACCTCACTGGTTCTAGATCAGCGGTTCATTGATGCGTACAGCTGGATTCATCGGGTATGTATTACATAGCCGTCAAGTCTCATGCCTCCGGTGTGAGACGGAAGTAGCCCCCGTAGAGTTTACTAAGCTTCATGGCTTATACTTGGCGAGTGTATTCTGTCTTGTTGGTGGGCTATGCCCTTAGTCCCTGAAAAGAGTTTTATATTGTCCAATAGCTGTATTTCTGAGGGGGCATGGAAATGAAGTGCATCTTTACGTTTCAATTCTGTATTGATAATTGGTGAAACTGATAGACCTACGTACACAAAAACAAAACACTGAAGATAGTGGACATACGAAAAGAAAATGATGAGTTGACTACTGTTCTATTGATTATTGGTGAGACATACATACACAAAACAAACATTGAAGATAGTTCTTTCAAAGAATATATTCTCATGTCCAACAAAGGAAATGATTGATGGACACTGAAATTCAAGTCACGTCAGTCTGAATCCATCATTCCCTTTGATGGACATGAGTACATGCTCTTTGAAGGATGCATAATCTTCGTGAACAGTCAGCAACCTCAATTGGCATCCACAGGCAGAGGCTGTAACCAATGTGTTGGCGTTTGCCTCAAATTAAATATTTGGATTAGCATCAAACCCAGTTCGTGGCACTTCAGATGCCCCAGTGAAAAAAATGAGGATGTCTCCCAAACTACATCCAGGTACTTCATCAGCTATAATATGTATGAGCAATTCTATTTACAACTATACATTGAAATGTTAACATACCTTCACACTCATCTACAACATTCACGAAATGGATGTACGCCTGCTCCTGTTTCATTCTCCAAGGTGATTCTTTGTTTGCGAATCTTACATCCATTAACGAGATAAAAATATCTATGTATGTATATAACATAAGCAGAACTCAACACTGATAATTGCTTAATGCAAAGTGTGTTACCAATTTGTTATACTGTATGTACCACACTAGTAGTTTTGTACTAGTTAAATACTTCTAATGTTGGCTGCTGTGCCATTAAAATACATTGTGACAACACATCATTAAATTTTTAATAATGTGTAAAAATTTAATGTGTAAGAAGTATACAAAAATATCTACCTTGCAGCACATTATTTACCACTTGTCAGTGCGGCGGCTTGTGGGACAAAAAAATCTCTCATCTCTTTGGGGTACTCCTTTATGTAACGATGTACTTGTAGACTATGGAGACCTTGAATAAACTGGTCCATCATGGGTGTCACTTTTACGAGGAGGTTGTGTGTTAATACCAATACAATAATTTCTTCTCAGGTATAGTTTCTATGGGTGAGTTTAAGTTCATTCACAATGTCGTCATCGTAAACATCATTTGTGCTCCTGATCTGCAAGTACACAATACTGTGCGTCTCTAAATACCTGTGAATTGAGTACTCAAAAAGTTAGAAAGTAAATTTTGAGGACTCAAAAAGTGAACAAAAAGTGGGAGGGGCGATTGGCTTTGGCATGGCCTAAAAGAGAAAGAAAAGCGTTTAAAAGGCTGTCTTTATATGCACGTGCAATGGCAGCGATTAAGCACCAGCAAGAATGAATACTGCCACAATCCTTGCCCTTAAGCGCGTATCAAGTTGCAACCCGGCCGATCGATACGCTTTGTCAGAAGAAGATGGCACGAAGGACAACGATTGTGGTAGTCTTCATTCTTCATACCGAACTTGTTACTTGATATTTCTTGGCGGTGCAGCCTCACTAGAGGCAGTTCTTGCCGGCATTCAGCTCAGTGTACGTTGGTCCATACCTGTACGGCTGCATGTGCTCGCAGCTGTTGCTGAATCGCTGCCATTGTGCACATTAATGTACGAACGAGCAGCGGGAACGGGGCGGGAACCTAGGTTCCCGCCCGGGAACCACATTTGATACAATGCTTGTAAAAATTTACTAAACAAAAGATCATTACAATAGTATAGATAAATAGTACAAGGAGTTCTGTTTACTACCCATGGATGTCAGCCTCATTCATAAGGAAAGTTGTAAGATATGTGAGCACTTAAAGGTGAGCCTATGCGATGCGAAGACTACTTTTCGATGCAAATATACGTACGGTTCCCGGGAACTGGCCCACTTCAAATCATTGGAGATAAAAATTTAAGAACAACACTTTCATTCCACGTTTTCAGTTGCACAGGGAAAAGGTTGCTTGACGCTGCCTATCGGTTTCAAGGTGGCTTGATTGCAAAATGTGGAGATGTAGCTGCAAGAACAATATATATTTGGTTCCCGCTAAACCCAAGGAAAAAAAAAAAAGCTCGGATGGACGTGACGGGTGGAATAAGAGAAGGGAAACGCGCGATCCCTGCACCCTATACCTAAGTACTAGCTACGTATATCATATACTTTACTAGTTGCAGCTAGATACATGTACATATTCTAAGGAATCGAAGGGTGCATGTGCTTCTGAATATGAATGGAACAATTGTCTCACTATGTACAGATGCACACATGTTCTCCGTCATATTAATTTCAGTAGTAAATTAAAACGTTTGTGAAAATAAAGTGCGATCAGGCCTAGAGTCAAAAGTAAACATTTTATAAAGTGATACAAGCAGTATCCAGTTTGATCTTGAAATGAACTACTTGGCATTCAAACAGTGAATTGTGTGGCAGGTAGTCCCACGGAGGGTGCCATGCCCACACACAACAACAATGGAATTGCTTGACTCATCAGAACATGAGACGCAGTAATAATGAGTATTATGCCTCTCCCCTTGAGTTGCGCACACAGAGCATTTTCGGCGCACACCTTCTTTAGATCCTTTCGTGCCATCGTATGCTTTTAGCTGTGACAATCGCCTCAATGGGTGAGCACTAAATTGCACAGGAACTAATGCAACAGGAGACTGCAAAAAATCAGATGATCGTCGCCTCCCTTCTTCCACATCATGACCATCAAGCTGGTTAAAAATCAACAACATAGCAAGATTGCTAGCAAATTCAGTAACAGACAATGAAGCATTCTGCTCATAGTTATAAGATAACATTGCATCAACAACAGTCCCTCCAAACATTGTTGCCACCAAGCGATGCCACCATGTTTGAGTACCCCATGCCTCTTCAACACCAAGCAATCCTTGTCGAAGGTGATTATGTGTGTCAATTTTGCCTGCTGCACTGAAATACTGCGAGGCAAGCTGTGGGCGTTGTACTTCAGTGGTGATTATGGCACCACTATGACTGTATCTGTGCTTTTGGTGTGGCTTTCCTGGTAGAGTTGTACCACATGTAGAAACAAATGTTTTCACCGTCTTATCCTTCCATCCAAGTGCAATAAGTGAACAGCCATCAATTGTCGACGTCAGGCAAATGTGATCACCCCTGCTGGTGTATTTTGATGTATCATTTAGATAGTCTCTTGGATACTCTCGTGACGCTGTTTTCAGGACTCCAGTATAGAACAGACCACACTTATAGCACTCAATTGCAGTAGTCACAGATGAAAATGCAGAGTCACCAATGACAATTCTTTCTGAATTATGCCAATGTTCAGTGAGCCTCAATGTTTGTGCAGTTCCAGAAGGCAAATGGGACCATTTTTTCCTTGATTCGGCTTCTT
This sequence comes from Spongilla lacustris, assembly GCA_949361645.1. Classification (NCBI taxonomy): domain Eukaryota; kingdom Metazoa; phylum Porifera; class Demospongiae; order Spongillida; family Spongillidae; genus Spongilla; species Spongilla lacustris. The sequence continues at coordinate 4,417,576 of OX442429.1, read as the reverse complement.
TTCCTTCACACACTTCAAGTTGAAGCATAATTCCAGTCACACCATCAGCAATGCACTTTACTTCTGTCCCAACTCCTTTTGGCTTTCGAATTATTTTAGTGAGATGAGGAATTCCATCCGTTGTTCTGTCTTGCTTCCTACTGATCCAGGACGACATTAATTCGTCTTCAACAAGGATGTAAGATGGAATTACTTTCTCCTGTCGTCTCCTGTTAAGAGCTTTGATAAGGGGTCGAATTGGTCCCCAACGGTCAGCAGGATCATCATCACCAAAACAAAGACACCTCAAAATATCTTCAAAGCGACGCAAGCCCATTCCAAAACGTGAACCAAATGCAGGGGGTTGGAAAAGACGGGCAGACTCACCTTCAGACTCCTCCATCCAGTACGCACGTCTGTTCTTTTCAGACCCTATGCTAATGGCTAAAATCACACCCCAAAAGCGGAAGTACTCTGCTGTACTGAGAGGCCTGCGTTTCAGCTCACTTAAGCGGGAATTCGTCTTCTCAATCCAATCTGGAACATCACTCATGGGAAACATCAAACAAAAATAGTCATATGGATTTTTGTGTCCATCAGGATTTTCAGAGTCCCAGATAAGCTTGAACATACTCTGAGAACCTTGGAAGTAGTCAACAACGACTCCATCAGGCTTGACCTCCCAATTTGTTCCATGCGGCTTCAATAAATCAGACTCCACCTCCTCTGCCGGCTCTGGAACGCCCAAATTGTCTTCCGATTCAGAGTCAGACCCAGCGTCTGTGTCAGAATGGGTATCTTCATCGCTGTCCTCTAAAGAAGCCGTGTCATCTAGTTGCAAAGCACGTGGTGCCAAAATGAAGACGCCGTCGCACTCATCCCACTTAACCTTGAGTTTTCGTCCCCGACCACAACCTACTACTTCCACAATGTATCCGTGTACCTCCTTTTGTTTTGCCCATGGTCCAAACACGCTTCCTGCTCGTCGAGCACCGAGAACAGTGACCGCGTTTGCTTTCACACGATTGCCACACTGTAGACCAGGAGCCATTATCACGTCATAAATAACTGGGAACGAGACTTTTTTTTCTGTAAATTGGCCGTAAATCGGCCGTAAATGTCCCTTATTGGATGGTTCCCTAGCGGGAACAGAGGTTCCCGCTTGGTTCCCGCAAATAAAAAAGAAAATGGACATTAATATCAAAATATCGTTACTGGCAATGCCAAAAATAGTTTTGCAACCTTGAATTTGAATTTTACAAATTAGCTTAGGTGGAAATAAGGTTTGTTTGATGCGGGAACTTTGCGGGAACTAAGCCTGCGCGTTCGTACATTAAGATAGCCGTTTACATGTAAACGCTTTTCTTTCTCTTTTAGGCCATGCTGAAGACAATCACCCCTCCCACCTTTTGCCCTGAAAGTGGGAGGGGTGTTTGTCTTCTAAAAGAAAAAGAAAAACGTACGTTTAAACGGCCTTCTTAATATGCACAATGGCAGCGATTCAGCAACAGCAGCGAGCACAGCCGTACAGGTATGGGACCAACGTTGACTACGTACACTTAATGCAGGGCAGCGCCGGCAAGAACTGCCTTCTAGTGAGGCTGCACCGCCGGGAAATATCAGGGAAATCCGCAAAGCTGCTATGCACTCACACAGCTCCTTGGCAGCATAATTCTGACATTGGGATCTGACTTGGTTAAAACAAACTATTCAAACCAGCATCATTGGGTTCCTACTTCAAAGTTTAAATATTCATGCTTCAGGCTTTAATAGTCCTCAACGAACTGCGCAAGTACTGAAATGTATACCTGGTGTCCACAATAACACGCAACACTTTTCAACATAATTCCTTGATGTGATTATCACTCTAAATGAATTTATGAATATACAATGACTAAGGTAGGCAAATATGAAATAACTTGCTAGTAATTAATGTCACACAATAATGTATGACAACTTTTAAATTAATTGCAACATTTATAAATCTTGACGTAAGTTTCAAAAAGTATGAAATTTCATAGGCATTTAACTACTTTCAAAACAAAATTGAAAATGCTAAATGACCACTCCAATTGTAATGAACTTTGGGTTTTAATAACTCACAGGGTGGTTAAGATCTTTTAGATGGTAACCATATCCTCCACTTTTTAATACATCCCTCCATACAACTTCCCTAATCAGTGTTATCCCAGAACCAGGTTCAATGAGCATTCCGGTTAGTCTCTCTGAACCTCTCCCTGAATCATCATAGGTGAGCTTACCGCTTGCACGACACCACGTCGTTTCAAACAATCACACTGAAGATGCCCAGACTCACCGCATCCCCAACACTTTAACTGCCTTCTGCGTGCATTCTTTGAACAATCCTTTCTTAGTGCCCGCGAGACTTGCAATTCCAGCACACCGGACCCGTTTCCCCCATTCTTCGCCCTTATCCCCTGTTCCCCGCTGCACACCTTTCAGCTCATCAGAATACCTTTGTACTTCTAGTCTCAGAGACTCTACTTCACTTCGTTCTCTATCCCAGCTCAGTGTAGCTGTAACCAATTCAGAATTAGAGCTCTCACCTTCTGTAGATGCCACAACTTCTTTCTGCCTCATCGCATGCAACTGCTTCTGTGCCATTTCAACCATCTCGTGCTTACAGGCTAATTTCAACGCATCGTCAGCGCTAGTTGCGCCGATGAAGAAAGAACACCTTGAATAAACTGATTGCGCAGGCGGTCCTGCAGTTGTTCAGCTGGCCATCCAGGAAAAGCTTTATCTGTCATGCCCCGCAGGGCGCCACAGACCTCCATTAATGACTCCCCGACTTTCTGCACCCTCGTGCGCACCTTCAACTGCCACTCCAGCTCGCTACCTAAAGGAGCGTAAGACCGCTGAATGCAATCACATACCGCATCGTAGTCATCCGTCTGAGCTAGCCCGTGGTGCGTAACCACGCGGTAAGGTTCATCCTCTAACAGCGAGAGTAGTTCCTTTGTCCAGCTGTCCTTCGCAATCTTCGCCTGAGTAGCATACATTTCGAACCTTGATAACCAGTTTCCAATCGCCTTTAGCGCTGAAGCGTAGAGGCAGCCTAAGTGCCATTCTGACAACCCTTTCAACAACAACATTGGTTGTCCCCGCAGAACCCGGTCCCCCAGAGGTCCTTTCACCGACAACATTGGTTGTCCCCGCAGAACCCGGTCCTCCAGAGGTGTCCATGTTATCTTCTTCAGACATACCACTTTTGACACCAATTGTAGCGCAGTCCAGTCTCAAACAGACTATAAACTTGATGATAGCTTAGAACACACACACGCATACAATACATGCGATTATGTACTGTTCTGCCTATTGTTCATTAATTCACATGGCACTACAGCTCACGAAAGTTCTGCCATCAGGCTGTTGCCAGCTGTTGCCATCGTTACAATTTAAAAGAAAACCTCGCCGTATAGACAATCGTATTATATTGTTTTCATCAAGATTCTTCTTCAGAATATGTATTATTTCTGCCAGACTCAGCACAGTGCTGTCATTCCTAAGATGCATGAAAGTGCATTTAATGAACTGTCACCTTCTATCAGTAAAACTTTGCCAAAAATATTGTACTCACAATATCTAGCTAGTAAAAAAGGAAAAAAGTTGAAGCGATAATGTATAATAAATTCCTAAGTGACAGGAATTTAGACAAATTAATCTGTCACATTTTGCAAGGGTGACGCTGTTAAAATTTTTCACATTGGTTTAGAGTATAAGGATATTTCTAATTGAAGCACACCAAGTATAACTACCACAGCTGTAATGAATTAGTGTACATCGATTAAATTCTGTTTTGCATTTTAAGATGCACAATATCAAACTAACATAATAAAAGATTAAGTATACTGATTTTAAAACTGCATAACAAGATACCCTGCAATAGTTAACTACAGAAAACTAATTCTCTAAGTGCTGAAATAACAGAATTTCTATTAATAACAAACCAATGTAATCTAGTATACGAAAATGTAGTTCAATAGAAAGTTTAGTTATTACTACAAATATACTCAGGACTCAGTTTAAGGTACACTGTTTAAAATGCTGTCACTAGATGCTGTGTGAGTTTAAGCTTGTTGAATTGTAGTAGTATCTTCATGTAGCCCTTGATACGTTTCCTCCCCAATGGTAAAAATACGCTCACACAAGTGATCTTCAAATACTAGTGACCTCCAATCTTTTGGAGCAGGAGCAAACATCGTGTGGTCCATTGCAAGATGAACATTTAATCACATGTAAAAGAACTCCTCACTATTCAATCTGATTTGATCCACAGTCTAGGTAACACATCTGTTAGCCTGCTGCGTCGTTTTTCGAGCTAATCTTTTATGTAATGTTGGCCTCGTGCACTTGTAATGCGAGGCGTGGCTTTCCCAAACAAGGGTGACAAGTGCAATCCAAATCTGCCAACATGTACGCACACAAGGTTTATATACAAAGAGTGCAGAACACTGCGCAAGTGCAGCAATACAAGGAAAATGGAGTCCATTACACGACCTCCCCCTGTGCGAGAGCTGCTCATATAGAAAATGGTTGACCATAGAACTGCTGGGGCCTATGGTCCCTCCGTGGGTATCTGTGATTTTGTCTATGTGGTGGTACTGGGGAGGGCACCGGGAGAGCAGGTATTTCATTCACAGATTGGTTCGCGGGCAACACCCCCACTTCAGCCTCTTCCTGTTCCGCTTGGTTCATGGGCAACACCCCCACTTCAGCCTCTTCCTGTTCAACATTTTCGGCGTCTGGGTTAGTGTCAACTCCAGGGTCAGTCTGTTATAAGTCCTCTCCGTCAAAAAATTGAAGTTCTGATCCGGGTAGGTGGGGTGCTGGTTGATCGGTGTATTCCGGTGCTGCGGTCTGCTTTACCATTTGTTTCTTAGGAGTAGTATGCTCCGGAGGGAAGCAGACGGTAGACGGACATGGCTTTAGTCTGTCGAAGTGCACCACCTTCCGGCTTCTTCTCCCACGTCTTACGTCCTGGATTCTAAACACGACAGTAGACAACTTTTTCACCACTTGATATGGCCCCGCCCATGGACAGCGTAGTTTCCACGATGCTCCTCGGGTCACCACAGGATTATGGAGCCAGACCAAATCACCGACCTTGAACTTACCTCCATGTACCTTTGCATCGTATAACTCCTTTTGCCTCCCAGTAGCGCTGCCCATGTGTTCTCTGACCATAGTGTATGCTTCGCCCAGTCAGAGTTTGGTGAGTTGGTTCAACAATGGAAACATATCGTCTGTGTACCACGTTGTTCCGTAACACCAACTGTTTCCATTGTTGAACCAACTCACCAAACTCTGGGTTTCCCCTTGATGTCTGCTGGGTTTGGCGGTGCTCCCTAGCTTAGTGCCTGGTGTATGGGATCGATGACATCATCCTTTTGCTGCAACTGCTGCATGTTCATTGAACACCCCGAGTCCTTAGCAGCTAGTAGCGTTGCTGTAACACATGGGCTGTTGCCTTCGCCTTCATCTTTATAGCAAGAGAGGGCATCCGCATTGGTGTGGCAACGCCCACTCCGGTGGATGACTTCAAAGTCGAATTCTTGGAGGAGCACCAACCATCATTTGTCCTTCCGGTTCTTGAAAATTGTAGAGCCACTGTAGAGAGCCATGATCAGTTCGCAAGATAAATTGCCGGCCTAGTAGATATGCTCGAAAATGTTTTACAAACGTTACCACTGCGAGTAACTCCTTCCGGGTGGCACAGTATCTTTTCTTGGCTTTGCTCAGTACACGGCTAGCGTAGGCTACCACACGTTCGTTTCCTTCATGATCCTGAGATAGTACTGCTCCTAATCCCACGTCACTGGCATCTGTGTCGAGGATGAATGTTCTTGAAAAGTCTGGAAATGCCAGAATAGAAGCGTCATGAGACGCGCCTTCAGCTCATCACATTCCGATGTCCACTTAAATTCATGCACTTTGTCTGTCAACCGATACAGAGGTTTAGCGATGCCAGCAAAGCCACTCGCGTATTTTCTGTAATAACCAACCAGTCCCAGCAACCCTTGGAGTTCCTGTGTTGTCTGGGGAACAGCCCATTTCTGCATTGCAGCCGTCTTGGCCGGGTCAGCAGCTATTCCTTCTCTCGTTATTCTGTGACCTAGGAAAAAGGCTTCCTTGCGACAGAGAGAGCATTTGGTGGGCTTCAATTTCAACCCGGCTCCACGTAACCTATCCAATACCAGCTTCAAATTAACCAGGTGCTGCTGGAACGTCCGTCCCATGGTCACAATGTCGTCGATGTAGACGATGCAGCTGCTCCAATGGATACCTGCTAAGACCAGATCCATTAATCGTTGGAAAGTGGCAGGGGCGTTACAGAGCCCAAACGGCATCACTTTAAACTCGAACAAACCATCTCGCGTCACAAATGCCGTTTTCTCTCTATCCTTTTCGCTCATCTCAACCTGCCAATAACCCCATAAGGAATCCAGTGTGGAGAACCACTTTGTACCTTCCAACGCATCTAAGGTGTCATCCACTCTTGGGTGGGGGTAGGCATCCTTACGTGTTATTCTGTTCAATTTCCTATAGTCAACACAGAAACGGTATGACCCATCCTTCTTCTGGACGAGTACCACAGGTGATACCCATGGACTTGAAGATGGCTGGATCGTAGCATATCTTGAACCAGCTGGTGGGCCTGCTCCCCTCTGCTTGCTGGTATGTGCCTATAGGGCTGCCTGATAGGTGGATGATCTCCTGTATTAATAACATGCTTAACACAATTTGTCTGCTCCAACTTATCACTCCCATCCACGAATATGTCTGCATTGGCCAGTAGCAGATGGTACAGCTGTTCCTTTTGTTCAGTAGACAGATTCTTCTTGCATTGTTCCACCATCTGCCATAAGATCTGCTGCTTCTGTGCTGTTACTGTTGCATTTTTGTTGGGAGCACTCTCTGCTTCTGTTATAGAAGCAACCATCCACTCCTCCATCTCTTCAGCCATAGCTACTCTTGTGCCTTTGTAAACAGTGACTTCCTGTCCATAGTTCAAACTTGTACTTGTCTGCTCCACCTAACAATTGCCACTTATCTTTCCGGAGAAGACTTACAGCTGCCCCTGTGTCCACCATTAAACATAAAGGAACACCTAGAACATGTGTTGTGACATAGTAAGTCAATGTTGGGTTAACTGCTAAACTTAACACACTATCTGTATCTCCTAGGACCTTTTTAACTCTACCCCGCATGCACCTGGTCCGCGGTGCCGAGGGTAGCTAGTTTCCCTGAGGTTCCCACCCTTAGAGGCACACTCCCTTGCATAATGACCTTCTTGGCCACATTTGAAACATCTCACTGATTGTGTGTGCTCCTTGCCCTGCCTTTTGCCTTGCGAGAAACTGCTGTTCCCCTTTTCATGACCATGCTCCCTGGAATCATCCACGCTCTCCAATTTCTCCAATCTTGAGACGATGGCTTCCAAGAGCGGGATGACGTTCTGTTGAGAGCGGACCATACACACGTCATGCTCTGTTGCTTCTTCTACAAACGACACTTTTTTTTCCTTTTCTTTTACACATTGTGTTGAGTACGATTCCATCTCCAGGGTCGCTGCTACAGCCTCTTCTACCATCTGTGGCCTCTTCTGTTGCACTGCAAAAGGAATATTGGGGTCAATTGTATTGCTCAAGTACCTGTCAACTGCTAGTAACTCTCTGGCTCTTCCTCAAGGGTGGGGAACGCCTTGTCTGCCAAACAGCGAAGTTGGTCGGTGAAGTCGCCCCATTTCTCATTGTCATGCCTCTGCCTAGAGTGGAATTCCGCTGCATACTGCTGTCTCTTGCTGTCTGGTTCAAAACGCTTGCACCGAGCCTCTTTAGCAGTGTCGTAGTTTCCTTTTGCATCAGCTGACAAGCGTCTCCAAGCAACTTGTGCCTTTCCGGTCAGATGCACTGGCAACCACTTCAGCTTGGTGGGGTTGTCCCACCCGTTCATGGCAGCAGCTGCTTCAAAATGGTCAACCCAGTCAGTCCAACTACACTCACCTGAAAAAGGTTCTGGAGAGATAAGCGGTCGGGTTGCAGCCATTCCCGTAGCCGTACTCCCAGCGCTCGTTCCAGTGGCCTTGTTCATTCTAGCAGTCACCTCATGCCAGTATCCTCCGTCATAAATCCTGCCGACTACGCCAAGTGTAATGCAAGGCGTGGCTTTCCCAAACAAGGGTGACAAGTCTGCCAACATGTACGCACACAAGGCTTATATACAAAGAGTGCAGAACACTGCGCAAGCGCAGCAATACAAGGAAAATGGAGTCCATTACACACTGTATCAGAGTAGAAGGATCAGAAAACGGGAATTTTGTCAAGTGCAAACACAACAAGAGACCAAAGACGAAATCATTGGACGTCGGGCTGAAGAAGCACATCAGTTACATGAATTTGCATCAAGTACAAACACAGCAAGAGACATACAAGACGAAACCAGTCAACGTTGGGCTGAAGAAACACAACAGATGCTTGTACTTCCTCAACGTTCCAACAGATTACTTGACGCTTACCATCATGACAACTTTGACAAGAACAGAGTGAAGATTTGTAATTGTGGCCTGATGAATGTTGAGTGCAAATTTTATCAATCTTGTAATTTTGCTGATGAAAAAATCATCTGGTAACACATTCAATGATTGCTGTCACAAAAGAACTGTTCTCCTGGATGATGAGAATAAATCCCATCGATAGTTCCCTCCACTTCTGAAGGAGTTACTTAGCAATCCAAATCATCCGGGCATTCCAACTTCAAAATAAACATCAACTCCAGTGTATCATTTGCCTCAATGGGAGCCCAGGTGGATATGGCCCATACTGCTTCAAGTTTCACAGTCAAGTTTATCACCGTACGTCTCACATGCATCCAGTTGAAGGTGCAAGACAATATGCACAGATGTACATCATTGATTCGTGTATGGTAAGTGACTTGCGACTCTAACACCCGTCTTGATTAGACGGGTGTTAAAGTCGCAAGTCATTTTGCTGTTCAGATCCTTCACAGCTTGGATCAATTAATTCAGCAGGTCAATGTCTGTGCAAAAGTGTACAAGATGTTGCATGCAGTAGAAATTCAAGAAGAAACCCTTGCAATAGAAGTTCACTCGGTCCTTACAGTGAGCACATTATGGCCTTCTCAGCAGATAGAAACATGAATCAAAAAAGATACGCTATGATTTTAATTCAGCTGATGGAGTTCTTCCGTTCGAAATGTACTTCAGAGTTGATGCAAGAGATCCTGCTCACCCTCATCACATTGAACATTCTCAGCCCTCATCTATATGACATATGTTTAGTATGTTTAGTTCTACCCATATGGTGAACCTGGATGGTAACCAGATATTCCCGTCAATTTGCAGAACCACTCTCAAAGATAATAAGTACGTGTCACCAAGCTTCGGTTGAAGATTGCCCAAATAGCAGTTAGAATTAACCACTTCAATTCCATTCTAAACGGAGGAAAGCTTTATCAACAGTGTGCTGACGATTCATACGCACAAGTGGAATCACATAATCTCAGCATTGTGAGTCACCAGCAAGGAGACTGTGTGGAACAGTACCGTGGCTTAATGGATCACCTCAACAACATTGCAATTTAGAGAGGTGCAAAGGTTGGTTTAGCAGTTATTAACCCAAGCTCATTTGAAACCTCTCTGTGTAATATTCATGACAAAGAGATGTCATGATGCTAAAGCAATTGTTGCAAAATATTGCAAACCAGATCTCTTTATTACAATGACCTGCAATCCAAATTGGCCAGAAACACAATGAATTTATCATTTGGTCAACAAACCTGCAACCGACCCAGCCCAATTTGGTGGTAAGAGTGTTCAGTTTGAAATCTTTCATCACAGATATGACAAAGAATAACGTTTTTGGAGCCGTTTGAGTATATGTGTACATAATTGAATTTCAAAAACATGGTTTGCACAAGTGAAGACCGAGTTGACTTAGTGGACAAGATTAACGGGTATGTCTGCGCTGAAATCAAGTGCCAAAGTTACGTTAAATCGTTTTGAGAACAATCATTCATGGTACTTGTGGTATTCTGAACCCATGAAACCCTTGCATGGAAAAATAACATGCACAATGAATTTTTCAATCCATTCCAACAGCAAACAATTGTTAAGATATCCTCATTATCGCAGAAGGCCAGGAGTTGAAGAGTTGATTGTTCCAGTCTTTCTACTTAGGAATTGAAATTCTCTGTCTGAGGGTTGAAGGGTTCCAGACTCCTTCCGATGGGTAAGGACACCTTCCCACCTTTGTCGCCACTTCGTAGTGTCTCCAAATTTATTTCAGTAACAACTGAATGAATGAATGCCTAATCACCTGAGAGTGAGTCTTAATATTAATTTCTACGCATGCACACATCCTAAACTAAATAATGCACTACGCACCGTCTGGATGAAAATGTCTCCATGCATTTTATGTATCTGTCTCTATCATCCCAAGCAGAGTTGAAAATAAATGATGTTCCCACTTCTGAGTCTTCCAGGCTTGCTCAAGTGCCAGGCCACCTTTATTTGCAATGTCAAACTTTAGCACACTGAAAGCAATCCTCTACCACCTTTGGTTTGGTGTACCTAATTAAAACTTCAGTGCCAAGAGCATGAAATCGCAGTCTCTTACCTTGTGGTGTACCCTCTCCAGACACTCCATCGGACGGGTGATGTCTCACCCACCATCCAGCAGCAAATATACAATGCCCCTGAACTGTAGCAACCAAAGTTATCCGGTCTCCACATTCGGGTTACTAAACTGTATCAGGATATAATGAGAATGTGTAGTTTTTACTATTCCTTTGAAAAACATATGGTGCATTTAGAGCTCCACAGCAGTCTGAACTGAAGCAAATGCAGAATCCCAATTGGCTGTGCAACCAGAAAGGTTCAGTCAACTGAAGGATCTTTGCAGTCCCCTTACTCTTGACAGTTATCTATGAATGTCTATGCTGCCATAAACCCTGCCCCTAAGTGAATGATAATGTTGGTCTCAGAGTCAGCTGCATTCTTTAGTTCAGTACCCACTCCTTTGGGCTTTCTGGCTATCTTTGTAACATGGGCATGCCATCACTACAAAAACTTCCATCTTTTCCACGCCATGCAGACATGGACTTGTTCCACACAAATGGACCATTATATATATATATATTGAATCAATCCAAAAATATTCCATATGCAGGATCCCCATCTACAGCCTTTCCACATGAGATGTGCTGCATCAGCTTGTCTACTTGGTGCTGATGTATACCAAACCAGTCTCCAAACTTTGGTGTTGGAAAGAGACCGTTGGAAAGAGACCGTCACAAACAGAGAATAAATCACAACGAATGTGTGGATGTTTAACTTCTGGTCAATGCAAGCGGACAACCTAGCAGTTTGAACAGCTCCCCTCTACTCACAGGGATTGCAGATGGCTTTAATTTTAGTGTGGAGTTCGTAGTGCACTCTAGAATTTCCCCTACTTCCTCGTCTGGCAATGACCACGCAAAAGTAATCCATTTACCTTTTATTACTCTCAGAATCCAGTTATTGTGTTTACTTCCATAGTATGTGTGCATGTTGCTTGGGGATGTAATGAACATTGACCAGATTATGGTTCATTTGTTACCTTTGACCACTAACAGGTCGATTGATGATGGTTCCCCACCTTCTTCCAATTCTGGTTCCGTCTCCACTTCTGATGGCAGCTGTTCATCTGAATCATGTTCAGCCATGGCGACATCATTTTTTATCTCCTCAACAGACCCAGCTTACTCCAGTACCCTATAACTGTGAACAGACTCACCGATTTTGACATCATTCCATCTGTGCCTAGGTCCAATACTTTCTGAAGTTATAGTTTCACCTGAAAGCTTTTTGGCCTTTGCATCAGCTCCGTAGTGTTTTGTTGCTACCTTTTTGCTTGTCGCCACTGCAGCAGTGGCCTGCACTCTGTCCTCAACCTTTGGCACTTTCATTGTACCCAAGTGTAAATTTTCAGTACACATGTTTAAAGCCGGTTCATCTTCACCACTTGTGAACAAGTGGAACTCCATGGAGGATCCATATCACGACTCAAGGAGATGAAATTGGCAAAACACTTCCTGAATATGGTCGCAAGTAAACTAGAGATGGGGTTTTAACACATATCACCCTATCTCCACACAAGGAATTTGAAAACAATAATTATCAATGTATGATTAAAAAAACAGATGACAGCAAATGGTGATGCTTGAATTTTGGTTATATTGATATCATGAGTGTGATGTAAGACATAGGCCTGTTTGAGCACCGAAGGCCTCTTGCAACTTTTTGCAGAGTTATATTTGCTTGCCAGTGCATAATACTGTGTACACAATGGCAAACCTTGCAGACTGCCATGCACTGGTCAAGCCTCATTGAGTACTTTGATAAGTTGGTGTCCTACCTTGCGATCCCAGTACCACAGGTACGGAAGCTTGTTGGGTATTCTGAGCCCACATACTGCATCTTTTGTTAAAGCGTTAGCTGATGACTCCATTGTCACATGCATATGAAGATCATTATGGCCTTCAATCTGCAAATCGACAGTCACCATGCAAAGTAACTATATTGTGCTTGCATTCTGCAAAGGTACCGTTTTAAATACAAGGGACGTAAATTAAAGCAGAAGAAAAAATTCAAATCGGCTGTGTATTTTTAAAATATACATGTATAACCATTCAAAGAAAAGCCTTCTTGTTGAGCCTTTGTAAGTGTTGTGGGGCTCTTCTGAAGACATGTACTGCCAAGTCTGCAGTAGTAAGATGTGGCCAACACCTTGCATGATGCCACATGTGGTGTTGAGCTGACAGGCAATAGTCTGACTTCTACCCTGGACCCTAAAGGGCACCTTCACAAGAATTATGCTTTTTGCTCACTTTTGTCACAGCAATCAAGCATACAATCTTCATCAGAACAAGACCGAGTGTATCCTCTTCCACTAGATGTGTGGGGTGGCTCAATAAGCACATCCTCACAAAATGGTTAGGACCATTACATTGGTCACACATTTTTCCGTAGGCTGGACACTGCCGAGGTTGGTGCAATAGTTCACATCTTGAGCATACTGTCTCCAGGTCCTCACCTGGCAATCAGATTATAGCCCCATTTGGCTGGGTCCTCTCTCTTAAACCTTTCTTGTTGCAGCCTTCTCTCTTCACAGTCTTTCGCTCCAAGGGCTGCCACACTTAATTCACTTTATGTAGGCTTTGTTGTTGTTAAGAGCTGCAAGTCACAGGTCATAGACTCCATAGTTTGGCACATTCGAATTCATTGGTCAAATCCAGCTTTCGGTCTCGAACAACCTCCGCTGCACCCTATTACTATCTACACTTCATATCAGCACATTCAGCATCAGATCATCTTGCCAAACTGACAGTCACATGCTTCTCATTTCTGTTATGAAATGATCACTGTGTGTGCGAGATTGCCCACACGAATCTTATGCCCGAAAGAAGATTCTTACATGGTCCTTCGACTTGGGGAATTTGGAAGGATGTAAGATGGGTGAAGAACTGATCAAAAAGAAATGAATTCAAGCAAGACATAGAGCCTCTGTTACTCGAATTAATGCACAGGTCTAGCAATCTTTGGAATCCGAAACTGAAACAACTGTGCAAACACTTCGCGAGAAAGTAGATGTCCTTCGCAGGCGTGAGCATTCCAATACAGAATCAGCCAGAGCTCATGAATACAAATAAAGACTACCAAAATTCACATTGAAAAAGTTTTGGTGGGGACATCGATTTGTGGCCTTAATTTTGAATCATCAATACACAACAATCCAGATTGGCAGATATACATACGTTCAACTACTTACATTCACTTCTGGAACATACTGCTGCTGAAGTTATTGCAGGTCTCACACTTTCGTCATATAAGGAAGCAGAGTTGCCAGAGTTTTATTTGGGGTGGCTTCAAGTTCTTTTCTTCTTAATGCTACTCTGAAACATCACATTGAAAGTTTCGAGCTGTTAGATCTAGAGGTCATGAAGAAATTCCAGAGGTTTATATATGTTGATGACATTACTTTGGAGCTGGCAATGTGAAAAAGACATATGAATTGTGCAAGAAATTGAAGACATGTTTAGCAGGAGATTTCAACCTCGGGAAATTTGTCAGTAATTCACCTGAACTGCAGAAAATGATTGACATAGAGAAGTACTTGAGAGAAACACCATTAGCAGTGAATAATTTGCATTTGTGAGCAGAATATCACCTCTGAAGACAAGTCGTATACAAAGTCTACACTTGGTGATAAGCAGAACAGCCCAAAGTCCTTGGCTTGCAATGGAGGTCCACAAAAAATTATTTGACATCCACCATTTCAGTGAACTAGCTATCTCATTGGAGCCTACGAAGCGAAATGCAGTCAGTCTTGCTACCAGAATATATGACTCACTTGGAATACTATCTCCATTTGTTGTGTGTTTCAAAATGCTATGTCAGCAACTATGTTTGCGCATCGTGGGGTGAGCATCTATCTGGGGAATCACTGACTCAGTGGCAGCCCATGACAGAATGTGTGCAGAAATTCGTCAAACTGGTAAAAGCCAAACTCAAGGACAGAACAGTGGATCCAGAGTTGTCTGCATCTGATAAACAGCAACGGAACTCTACTGGATCAAAGTTGTACAGAAGAGCCTGATGAAAAATGATGAATTCAGCTTATGGAAACGGCAGTTTGGCAGGTACTTGGATCAATCCTGAATGTGGAGATGCAGGGGCAAAATAGAGGATGTTGATCTTGAAATACAAGTAAAATGTCCAATATTATTATGTCCTGCCCACACTTCTGCTGAATTGCAATGAAAAGGTCATGCATGGAATCATAAAAGACACACTCACTGAGTTAAGATCTTGGTTTTGGGTGGTCAAAGAAAGGAGTTTTGTGAGAAAACTGATACACCGATGTATGGTGTGTAACAAGCTTAGTAGTAAGCCATACAATGTACTACAAGAACCTCCATTGCCTTCCTTTTGGGTGAGGGAAATACCACCATTCACTTATATGGGTGTTGATTATGCAGAACCACTGTTTCTGAAAGGGTCACAACCACAGGTGTGGATCTCATTCACCTGTTGCGTAACTAGAGCAACCATCTGGAACTCGTTTAGGACATGTCACCTTAATTCGATGCTTTAAACGATTCTCAGCATGATGAGGTCTGCCACGCAAATGATATCAGATAACAAAGACTGTTAAGTCTGCAAGCATAATCTTCTCCACTATACTGAGTAGGACTAGAGTTGCTCATTGTGCTGCATCCAAGTCGAGTGTTTGTTTCATCTGGAAGAGGCTGCATGGTGTGGAGGATTTTATGAGCGGATGATAAAGTGTGTATGAAAAGGGTCATAGGCCATGCTAGACTTACCTCTGATGTGTTGATAACCGTTGTTATTGAAGTTGAGGCCATCTCAACTCGCGCCAACTTTCAAATGTGTCACCTGATGATCTAGATAAACCACTTACACCAGCACACCTGTCGTTGGATACGTCTACCTGACCTACTTACCTTTAATGAGGACACTGACTACTCTACACCCACCTTGCCAGGTGACACCACTAGATGAGTGAAGCGTTTGAACATAATATTGTGTCATTTCTGGAAGCACTGGAGATGAGAATACCTATCTGAATTAAGAGATGCTCGTCGTTTGTCATCAAAGGTGCATACTGGTGACTGGTCTCCAAATGTAGGTGACATCATTGTTGTCCATGACGATAATCACCCAGGTTAATGTGGAAATTGGGGAAGGTAGAAGATCTCTTAGAGGGGCATGATGGAGTTGTTCGGGATGCCTTAATCCGAGTACACTCCAGGACAGGATCTGTTGTGTTAAACCATTCAAGTTCTGTACCCACTAGAAATTTGTGATTGTGAGAAGAAAGCGGGAAGGGTTGTAAAGTGTAGAATTGAAAATGGAAACTCTTGTTCCTGTAGCACCTGTTAAACGTTCTACAAGAAATGCATCCCATCAAGCGACAAAAAGGCTCAAGTGATTGGTGGAGCACAGTGACAGTGAAATTGACTAGTTCTGACTAGTCAATAATGGGGAGTGTAGGAAATTACGCATGTCTATTTTACAATTAGAGCTCAAAGACTGGAAATGTTCAAATGTTGGCTGAACACCTCATCCGAACCAAGCTATGAAAAGCTGATTGGAGTCTTGAGAAAAGACAAAGAGAACCTATCGAAAGTAAAGAGACATGAGAATGAAATTTTTGATACTGATATGTAAAGTAGTTGTGTACTCTTTTATGTCTTGTAATTTTTAACATCACTTTTTTGGTTACATTCATTGATATATATGCACATTGTCCCCCAACTCTCTATAATTTTTGCACTCAGGAAATTTATTTTCCAAAATCTGTGCTCGCCAAATTAAAATATCAGCATGAAGCTATAAGCATCTGATTTACACGGGGTCCATTGCTATAAAGATTCATATTGGGTGCTGTCAATCATGTATAGCAGATCTTCAGAAATGCTTTTTTAATGGCATACTACTTCCAATTATGGTATTGCAGAGGCATCCATAGAAGGACTTCTAGTATTGTTTCCACCAACCAATCTGTATGTGTTGTACAAGATATGAAAATTTAATATAAATGAAAGTTGAGGATCTAGGATTTCTAACAATCAATTGTGTGAAAAATAAGCAAACATGCCAATGAATTTATGATCATTAGATGCCTACATTTAGCAAATTTGTGTAAATATAGGTATATAATAATTATAAATTCGTAATGGCATAATTTCTGTAATCCCTTGTTTTCTTACTTTTTATACAATTGATACTTCTAAAGAAATCCTACATTACACAATTCCATTTATAGTTTCACTCATTTTTATGTATGCAGCTGTGTGTGGGACAACAACATATATTAACCAACTAAGCTAATATATGTTGTGATGTCATGATAATGCTAATGGGTGAGAGTTTTCGCGCTAACAATGGTGCTTGTGGATTTCATGTGTGTAACTGACTACTTGATCACTGAGCTAGAATTCTATATATGGAATCTTTTCTGAAATGGACCCAACTATTATAGTTTCTAAGAGCGAACTAGCTATAGTAGTTATTACACAATCATTGTATGGGCTACTAGGGTAGGGCCATGAACACTCAATATATGCTAGCTGGTGATGGACAGATGGGCAGGGTGAATAGGACTAGCTGGAATATCTGCGGATTATGAGGTGTTGAAAATTGAGAATATGTATGTCATGGTGCCCAATGAATGTGTTCACCTACCAACCCCGCACTTTTATGGTTTGTTCTTAAGAGACAAAGAGAACATGTTGAACCACAGTCCCCACGTTTATGGTCACAATGACACTCGAGCTAGTGCTTTGCTATCGCTATCGCAAATTCAAACTTTTACTCCCTGATTACAGAGCATGTATATTACACAGCAGCAGGGTATTGGTCACAATTGGTATTCAAAATAATATAAAGTGATGCTCTATAATCTGTATACAAATTAAGTTCTTTCCTTGTGAAGCCATTTCTACATGCATGCTTATTTTTATATGCAAGATGAAATGCAAACACCAAGTACTGTCAAATGTCTTATTAAGTTTAGATGTTAGTGAAGATGAGTTGGAAGGAGCAATATCAGGTGACTCCGGTATACTTTGTATCGTGTAGGCTTGTGTAGTATGTTGTGCAATAGCTGCAAACATCTTTATAGTTTAGAAGAGCCAAAATACACAAACTTAGTAATTTGGCTCTAAATGTGGAAAATATGGTAAGAAAACCTTTTCCAGCCATATGAGGTGTATTACTTGATTGCACCCTCTGGTGCTGCTTAGGACTATGTTCCATAAAAAAGAATTCAGTGGCCTGTATTACATGAATCAACTTTGTGTATTCAGTATGCATGTGATGCAGATATTTGGAAAACCTTTATATTCAATCCTCTTATAGCACAGAACCTTTTCTTTCTTATTCAACTTTTGCTCAACATTGACTAGGTTAAACCATATCTGAATACAAAGTTTCAGCTATCATGATGGCTATACTAAACTTACTCCATTTAGAGATCTATGAATGGGATGCTTTCTGATGTTTCCAGTAACAATAGAAACAATGAGCTTCAAATACTCAACATAATTTTTCAAAGGATTTCTTTAGATGTTGGTGCCTAGGCACTCTGCCACAAGAATGTAAAGACGACTCATATTTAAAGGTATTGAGATGTCTTACAGTTTCAAATGCATGGGACAATCATCCTGATGATGTTGTAAAGTTACTAAAGAAAAATTGAAGCAGCTGAACAATGGAAGCATCCTAGCAATTACATATGAATCGCATGAAAATGAGAAAAGATTTACTTAAAGAGTTTTGTGCAAGTGTCTATGACTATGAAGTATAATTGAGAGAATACATTTATAAAGTTGCAACTTGCAAGGTGCAAGGTCAATGGAGTTATACCCAGCGGATTATTTTGCAAGAGGGCCGATAATTAAAGCATGTTTGTTTTAAGTGGAACAGCTGCATCCATATTATGGAGAGGACCAGTATATGTATTATTGAAAAACAATTAAATGTTCATTATAATGCTAGTGTTGTACCTGAACTTGAATATTTAGATTGTCTTTGGCTAATGTCTATCCATATCCAATAAAAAGCAATAAACGTTCAGAGCTGGGTTGGGTGCATATCCCACTTGTGGTCAAGACCTATGGAAACTGGGGAAGGGAAGCCCAATCTACTTTCTCCTCACCTGGCCATCACCACCTCTTCCCACAAAGGTAAGGTGCTCACAGAGCTCTACAGCAGGCTGAACTTCACCCTGGTCAGGGCCATGGCTAGGGCCTTATTGGCCAGATGTGCACCCTCCCTTGGCCTCCTGGACATCCCTTGAGTATTTCTATGTATGGTGTTAACAGTGGTTGATGTACTTTGAATAAAAACCCTCCTAAATGATGTGCATTGTGAAAAAAAATCTTGATTTCAATTGTAAACCAAGTAAATAAAAACATTCTCTATGATAAATTTGGTGGTATATAGGATTTGAAGGCAATAGTGGTATAAAAAGCATGGAAACTAGATTCAAATCATAACAAAAATGTTCACAAATTTAATACCCCCGTGCATGCATTTTCTGTATGAAGTGTAGTTATGAATACTGTTACTGTTAATATTAGCATTTCACCATTCATTTCGTACCGTAGTAGTGTTCCCTTTAATGAAATCTCTGTTTAGACTAGAGTGAAGCCTTTTTTAACTTGTGTAATTTACTTATTCAACGAATTCTTTGATTATTTGGAAGTCTGAAATGTACTCTACAATCTGCAAATTGGATGCCTGTCAATTGAGCTGAGTTACTGATTTGAATCATTGCCCATTTTTGCTTCTCTTTAAAAATACTGTCAGTGCAAGTGGCCACAAATCTCCACAATTAATACAAGTACAACGCTTGTATCATGCAGTTAAATTATACTGCAAATATAAAGTTATGACCATACAAAAGGTTTCAAAAAAGATAGTTGGAGAGAATTGTCTTCTACCTTGTTCTGATGTTTCATATTTTTATGCATTAAAAGTTCTGTTTACTAAACTAAGAACAGTTGAAGTCAGCTGATTTAGTGACCCTGATTCAACCTGGAACTCTATTCAGAGATGCATTTATATCGTTTCTAAGTTGTTCACATGGAACTAGATGTAAATTTTCTACATAATAAAAATGGGTTATATGTATAGTGATTCAGCTTTTGTTGCTTGCAATTCTGTGCTTATTTTAGAATCAGTCTTATTGGTAGCTTCATATGTACTGCTTTCCGTTACAGGGATACTTTCATTCAATGAAGGACCTGCATGTAAGTAAGCTTACATTATGGTATTCTTTTGTAATAAATCCTGGACTGTACTTTTGTGTCTTCTCTTCATTTTCACGTACATGCACACACCTCCTATGCAACCAGTCATTCCAATCACCAGCAAACTATATGCTATAAATATAAATGCCATTAATGTACAGTTCATACACAATTTACCACAGTACTCAATGATCACTATATCTTACCAATGGTTACAGTTGCTATTTCATTAGATGTTGCTTCATTGCTAGTTGATTGTGCAATGGCATAAGTTGAAGTTGCTGCTGTTGTGATTATGGTCCCAGATGATGTCACTCCTTGCAATTAGAAAGAAAAGTATGCTATTCCTGTCTAAATAAATAATAGACACCATTTATATGCATGGCTGCTTCAACTACTTTAGGGGAATATATTCATTAGCAGCCTTTTTTAACTTGTGTAATTTACTTATTCAACGAATTCTTTGATTATTTGGAAGTCTGAAATGTACTCTACAATCTGCAAATTGGATGCCTGTCAATTGAGCTGAGTTACTGATTTGAATCATTGCTCTTTAAAAATACTGTCAGTGCAAGTGGCCACAAATCTCCACAATAAATACAAGTACAACGCTTGTATCATGCAGTTAAATTATACTGCAAATATAAAGTTATACGACCATACAAAAGGTGAAACCTTTCCGTTTCTGTTATGTTCATATTCACATTATTTACTGGTCTCTATCTCATCCATCTCCTGAATATTTAAAATCCAATTAACCTACTTACGTCTGAGAGTGGGTCACAAAAATTACGTACATTACAGCAGCAAGATAATTATATTTATAATTATAATATATGGGACAGTGTCCAGCAAAATCGGGTGTGTAGGATAATAATTTTATCACTATAAAAATTGCACATTATACTAAACAACACATCTTCGCAACGGAACAACATTTTCCTTTCAAATTTCGTACACGTTCCTACATCATTTCTCTATATTCCATTTTGGCGCTCTAATAATTTTACATACCGTTACTGCGTCAGTGCAAAGATCGCTAATCCAACAGGTTAGAATTTCACATTTCTCCACGTACGAGTGTTGAAAACAAATTCGGAGTGTGCATAGAGGAGTCCTGTAGCTATTGATTTCTTCTGTTCGTTAGTTTCTGTTTCATCCGTTACGGAGATACAGTTGAGCAAACTACATGCACGTTTTCCCGCTTGATTCGCGCCAATGATATGATCACCGCCTCGATCCCCATACACTGAGCGGTACGCGAATCAAGTGGGAAAACGTGTCCGTAGTTTGTTCAACTGTATCTCCGTAACGGATGATACAGAAATTAACGAACAGAACAAATCAATAGCTATAGGACTCCTCTGTGTACAACCCGAATTTGACGCACTCGTACGTGGAGAAATGAGGAATTCTAACCTGTTGTGTTAGCGATCTTTGCACTGACGCCATGGAAAATAATTAGAGCTTCAAAATGGATGCGAACATAGAGAGATGATGTGGAAACAAGTGTACGAAACTTGAGAGGAAAAAGTTGTACGGTTGCAAAGATGTGTTGTTTAGTGTAACGTGCAATTTTTATAGTGATAAAAATGATAACCCCACAAGCCCGATTTTGCTGGACACTGTCCCATATAATTATATAGAAAGAGTTATTTGTGATTTGAATGTTTTATTTCTGAGAATGCAAGTAATTCAAAAATATCACAATTACATTTACAGTGCACAGTTGATGTCAAAACTATGTTGTAATGTGTCTGCATGCAGCATCATTTTTTTCTATGTAGACATTTGATTTACCAGCTTTGTGTGACTTCTGCAGCATTTAAAACAATAACCAAAAATATGCATGCCTACCTAACATCATGAACTCAAACTAGCTATTAGATTTGAACCAGGCTGGTTTATTACATTGAGTATACTTAACACAAACCTGTTCTCCTCTTTACAGTGATTACATTGAGTATACTTAACACAAACCTGTTCTCCTCTTTACAGTGATTACATTGAGTATACTTAACACAAACCTGTTCTCCTCTTTACAGTGATTACATTGAGTATACTTAACACAAACCTGTTCTCCTCTTTACAGTGAAGGTGTTAGCAGTGATGTTCCCATTTCCAGCTCCATTGACAGCGAAGAACGTGAACTCAATCGGAATACCATAATCCATAATAGCCTTGCCTTGTCCATTTGTACCATCCAGTGATGAAGAGTCGGTTAAATCAACTGATGAAGTGCATGTCCTTGGGAAGATGCAGTATGGGTCACTGGGGATAGTCAGACATCCATATATGGTTATATTAATACATAGGATGTAATAAAATATTTCAGGAGAGTAATCTGTGACATCAAGAGAGAACGGAGCACCCCAGGAAAGTATACATGTGTTATTGGACAAAGTGACGTTAAATGCGTTTGGTGCATGAAGAAGACCTGTGAAATGAAGTACTTGTAAATAGATCTTGCACTGTACTAATCGCAATTTCAATTTTGTATTCCTACCTTGAATACTGAGAACAACTGGCATACTAAGTTGAATTTGTGCAGTTGCATTGTCCACCACTTTACAAATCACTTCAGTGTTGTTGTTGATATAAGTATTTGGGATAATGAGCTTAGATGAGATACGAAACCCAGCAATGGGAGGAGAGCTGACAACTTTAATTCCTTTTTCTAATACATATTCTGAATTGGTATCATTATTATCCACAGTCCAAACAACAGCTGATCCATTGGCAGAACAGTTGAATATAACAGTTGGAGGATTGTTCTCAAATACAGTGTAATCTTTTGATGGTGATAAAATCATCGAGCTGTTAAAATCTGGAAAATAGCAGTAATAAAATCAATCTTTGATGTGGTGTTTGTAAAATTACATGTAAGCCTTTCAGTTTTATGTGCAATACACTTCACATTGTCCATAAAGTATCTCACTCTAATTGAAATTCATTCGTAGTTGTATATGTAGGGAAAATGGTTGCATAATCACAGAACGTCCCCACCAAAACCTCTCTAGTTGTCTATTTCTTTCATTTGCTACACTCTAACTGTTTGTCCTACAGCCTGGTCATTTTATTTGTCCTATGCCAAAGCATACATAATATTGACAGTATACAGAGATATCCAAACATCTGTATAGAGGTTATGCATCTGCATATAATTGGTATGCAGACTTTGCACAAGTCTGCATAATATATGCATTTTTTATGTGCAGTTCATACTATCCTTTGTTTTATCCCTCACCAATCTATTCACTGTTGCTGCATAATATGTCAGGAATTAACTTTAGAGTAATAGCAATAAAATCATGAAGGCTGGTACATCTATTTCCACTACTAAGCATTGCCCATTTTTTTTAAATTCACCATTGCAGGCATATTCAGAGAGGTAGTATCCAGGCTGACAACTGCAAAAAAATGATCCAATGGTGTTGGTGCATATATCCGCACATGGGCCTTTTCCTCCATTCTGGGCACATTCATTTGTATCTGTTGCAAGAATATAAATGACATAACAGTTTTTTTTTTTAATCAGTACTAATGATACTGTGTCTCCATATTTCCAAGGGTGACTGCATTGGTTGCATCTAAACTTTATGCATGCTGTGTTTTTTTATTTTTAGCACTTTCAAGTTTACGAATGCATGCAGCTCATACCATTGCAGAAATATCCTGGTGCAGACAGAGAATACCCAATGTTGCAGCTGCAAAAAAATGATCCAATTGTATTTGTGCATATCTGTGCACATTGTCCCTTTCCTCCATTTGGTGCACACTCATTGATATCTGAAATGTCAATTGTATCATCACTTCTAATTTTATATTAACCACATTGTCAATGACATTGGGAATGTCTAATATCTTTGCACATTATAACGGTTTGGTGGGGAGAAAGGAAATAAAAGACTCACCATTGCAGTCATATCTGGACAAAGAATATCCTTCCTTACAGCTGCAGAGAAATGATCCTGGTGTATTGGTGCATATCTGTGAGCAGGGATCTCTCCCTCCATTTGGTAAGCATTCATTGACATCTGAAAATCAAAATTGTGCAAACATATGTATTTTTATGCATTTAAACCTATAAGATCTGCTCAGGAAAGTATGACATAATTGCAAGGCAACTATAATAATGTGTCCCCATGCTATCATTAGTAAATTGGAAACTAGATCAATGTACATAGTACACTACACTTACAGCAAGCTCATAACATTTATAATTACATTTGCCTTTCAAACCATTATGGATGTGTATTTTTTGTTAAAAAAATTCCAATTTTCCAAAAGCATGTGCAAATGTGCAATGTTCATGCAGCTCTGCAAATTGTTTATAAATAGCCATAGAGATGTGCCGACATTCTGCAAGTGTTGTTGTATTAGAAAGTCTACACTAATATTGCATAGGCACAGTTCTATGTACATTTTGGTAACATTGTGGCCTGCTCTACTTAAAATTACCTCATCTTTCTGGAAATCAGATGAGGTATGCACTAGCATGGACTAGCATTAAACTTCAATGTCCCAAATGATGTTTTATTTAGTAGTAACTGGCCCGATAATTATTTCTTAGCTAGCATGGGAAGCCAAATACATGCTTCATCAAGGTATAGCTTAGTTTTTATTTATCAAACTCTAGAATATGTTTTTCCTCAGCAGCTAAATATTCACATGAAACCACGGGACACAAGACATGCAGACTGATACAATTTGTTTCAGAATGTCCTTACCAATGCAGCTGTGCCCTGAGAGTGTATATCCAGTTCTGCAGCTACAGTAGAATGATCCAAAAGTGTTGGTACATATCTGGTCGCATGGACCCAATCCGCCATTAGACAAACATTCGTCTATGTCTAGATAACAGATGTGTTTTGTTATGGACTGAAGATGCAGTGAAAATTTCATGCAATTTTTGGTTATACAATTCTATATGGTTAAAGAATGACCTAACATACATAACTTTAATACACTCATTCAATTGCACACACACAAACACATACCATGATCATTTCAGTTTCACAATTGCAATCATGCACATAATGAACACTAACACATGCATGCACAAGCACTAACACGTATAGTTGGAAATTATATTGCTAGGATATATTGACATAGCCGCAACTTTAATTTCTTTTTTCCAAGCAACCGAATTACAAGTGCACCACACAATGGACATCCAGAGTCCCACATACTGGCATGTTATCACCAAACATCATTTACTCTGCTTGGCTGATCATCATAGATAGTGTAGCTCATCTCTTCCCATAAATCAAAAAGGGGTGTGGAGTTATACTAGACGAAGATAAGTGACGCTTTGCATGGTGCCAAGTTCTTCACTATCCCACATTAGCAACGTCAACCAGATCATATTTATGTCACTTCTTACGCCTGAGTCATAACTTACTAAACCGAGCATAAGCCCATCAGTATATTTTCCATAGTAATTCGAGCACCAATATGGAGGGAAAAAAAAAAAAGCAATCAACGCCATACTTTGAGAGGCTCGAACACAGATCGATGCGGCCAAATTACTGCCGGCATGCTGGAAAAAGAATTTTTAAAATGACCCGTCGAATCCAAGAAACATGTTTTGAACTTGGTTTTGCCTTAGTGTGATGCTGAGAACATCACTCATGATGGAATGTTTGGGCAAATAAGTCCTTTGCAATTCTGGTAAAGGTGCTCTTTGCTTCCGAACCGCACCTACGAACCCACATGACCACCCTCTGAGTATTATTCTTGGTGTGTTTTCTATGTCCTCCCATCTCTGCTAAGCATCATGGATGTGTATCCTGAGCTTACCCCGTTGAAGTTAGCCGCACATTCCTCAGCCGCACATTCCAAAATGAAAAAATTAACATTCCACAAGCGGCGGCCGTTATTGCGCGCCCTTGTGGATATATCCGGATACTCGATACACAACACGGGCGGTACTGAACGCTGGACCAAGTGAGAACGTACGTAACTAAGTGTACACATGTACATGCACATGCTGATAGCTATACCTACAAATGAATGCTACTCCATCACACGGTACGGTGTTTTGTGCTGATAAAATCTTATTATTAGCACGACTTTAGGACCGTGGCCTGGCTACGTCCCATGCTAGCCTACCAGGGTGACAGCACAAAAACACCAAGGTACCAGTATACCTGCATGACAGAAACATCACCCATGACCCACTTGACATATGTTATGGGTTTGGCCCCTCCCACTTTAGGACCGTGGCTACGTCCCTTGCTAGCCTACCAGGGTGACAGCACAAAAACACCACGGTACCAGTACACCTGCATGACAGAAACATCACACATGACCCACTTGACATATGTGAGCTCAAGGTATGGGCTTGGCCCCTCCCACTTTAGGACCGTCCCTTGATAGCCTACCAGGGTGACAGCACAAAAACACCAAGGTACCAGTACACCTGCATGACAGACACATCACCCATGACCCACTTGACATATGTGAGCACAAGGTATGGGTTTGGCCCCTCCCACTTTAGGACCATGGCTACGTCCCCTGATAGCCTACCAGGGGTGACAGCACAAAAACACCAAGGTACCAGTACACCTGCATGACAGAAACATCACACATGACCCACTTGACATATGTGAGCACAAGGTATTGGCTTGGCCCCTCCCACTTTAGGACCGTCCCTTAATAGCCTACCAGGGTGACAGCACAAAAACACCAAGGTACCAGTACACCTGCATGACAGACACATCACCCATGACCCACTTGACATATGTGAGCACAAGGTATGGGTTTGGCCCCTCCCACTTTAGGATCGTGGCTACGTCCTGTGATAGCCTACCAGGGTGACAGCACAAAAACACCAAGGTACCAGTACACCTGCATGACAGAAACATCACCCATGACCCACTTGACATATGTGAGCACAAGGTATGGGTTTGGCCCCTCCCACTTTAGGACCGTGGCTACGTCCCTTGATAACCTATCAGGGTGACAGCACAAAAACACCAAGGTACCAGTACACCTGCATGACAGAAACATCACCCATAACCCACTTGACATATGTGAGCACAAGGTATGGGCTTGGCCCCTCCCACTTTAGGACCGTCCCTTGCTAGCCTACCAGGGTGACAGCACAAAAACACCAAGGTACCAGTACACCTGCATGACAGAAACATCATCCATGACCCACTTGACACATGTGAGCACAAGGTATGGGTTTGGCCCCTCCCACTTTAGGACCGTGGCTATGTCCCTTGCTAGCCTACCAGGGTGACAGCACAAAAACACCAAGGTACCAGTATACCTGCATGACAGAAACATCACCCATGACCCACTTGACATGTGTGAGCACAAGGTATGGGTTTGGCCCCTCCCACTTTAGGACCGTGGCTACGTCCCTTGCTAGCCTACCAGGGTGAGAGCACAAAAACACCAAGGTACCAGTATACCTGCATGACAGAAACATCACCCATGACCCACTTGACATATGTGAGCACAAGGTATGGGTTTGGCCCCTCCCACTTTAGGACCGTGGCTATGTCCCTTGCTAGCCTACCAGGGTGACAGCACAAAAACACCAAGGTACCAGTACACCTGCATGACAGAAACATCACCCATGACCCACTTGACATATGTGAGCACAAGGTATGGGTTTGGCCCCTCCCACCTTAGGACCGTGGCTATGTCCCTTGCTAGCCTACCAGGGTGACAGCACAAAAACACCAAGGTACCAGTAGACCTGCATGACAGAAACATCACACATGGCCCACTTGACATATGTGAGCACAAGGTATGGGCTTGGCCCCTCCCACTTTAGGACCGTGGCTACGTCCCTTATTAGCCTACCAGGGTGACAGCACAAAAACACCAAGGTACCAATACACCTGCATGACAGAAACATCACACATGGCCCACTCGACATATGTGAGCACAAGGTATGGGCTTGGCCCCTCCCACTTTAGGACCGTGGCTACGTCCCTTGCTAGCCTACCAGGGTGACAGCACAAAAACACCAAGGTACCAGTATACCTGCATGACAGAAACATCACCCATGACCCACTTGACATATGTGAGCACAAGGTATGGGTTTGGCCCCTCCCACTTTAGGACCGTGGCTACGTCCCATGCTAGCAGACCAGGGTGACAGCACAAAAACACCAAGGTACCAGTACACCTGCATGACAGAAACATCACACATGACCCACTTGACATATGTGAGCACAAGGTATTGGCTTGGCCCCTCCCACTTTAGGACCGTCCCTTAATAGCCTACCAGGGTGACAGCACAAAAACACCAAGGTACCAGTACACCTGCATGACAGACACATCACCCATGACCCACTTGACATATGTGAGCACAAGGTATGGGTTTGGCCCCTCCCACTTTAGGACCGTGGCTACGTCCTGTGATAGCCTACCAGGGTGACAGCACAAAAACACCAAGGTACCAGTACACCTGCATGACAGAAACATCACCCATGACCCACTTGACATATGTGAGCACAAGGTATGGGTTTGGCCCCTCCCACTTTAGGACCGTGGCTACGTCCCTTGATAACCTATCAGGGTGACAGCACAAAAACACCAAGGTACCAGTACACCTGCATGACAGAAACATCACCCATAACCCACTTGACATATGTGAGCACAAGGTATGGGCTTGGCCCCTCCCACTTTAGGACCGTCCCTTGCTAGCCTACCAGGGTGACAGCACAAAAACACCAAGGTACCAGTACACCTGCATGACAGAAACATCACCCATGACCCACTTGACATATGTGAGCACAAGGTATGGGTTTGGCCCCTCCCACTTTAGGACCGTGGCTACGTCCCTTGCTAGCCTACCACGGTGAGAGCACAAAAACACCAAGGTACCAGTATACCTGCATGACAGAAACATCACCCATGACCCACTTGACATATGTGAGCACAAGGTATGGGCTTGGCCCCTCCCACTTTAGGACCGTCCCTTGATAGCCTACCAGGGTGACAGCACAAAAACACCAAGGTACCAGTACGTAGGGAAGAGCTGTGTCTGTAATTCTATTTGTCTGTACTTGGTGAAGAAGAGCTAGTGTCGTACGTGTACTTGTACTTATTTTTTTAAAGTCTTGTCTGTATGTATGTGTGTATGTGTAAATATTGAAGATATGTGTGTATACATGTATGCATTCACCCATGTGCTCTGTCTCACATGCATGCAGTTCGGCTCCTGGACGGTTCTGTGGGAGCCTTTCTCTGTTGTCCTCAGCAGCAAGCTCTACTTGTGAACAAGAAGCATGAAGAAGGAACTTATACCGTTCCGAAACCGGTCGCGTATGGAAGTGATTGAAACCCACAAAAGATCATCGGAGGAACTCTAAGAAAGATGGACGATAGGAAGCGTATGTTAAACATACTCATTGGTAGCGTGTACTTTTGTAATTTGTGCCTTATGTAAACGTTAAACCAATGGAATGCCAATCAGAACCTTCTTATACATTAAGCGCTCAGCTTGATTTATACATACAAAAAACTAGGCAGAAACAAGCCTAATAAGATGATGGTGAAAGGTTTGGTCAACCATAAGCCCTACGAGGTTGAAGGGCCAAAAGGACCAAAAGGATGGTGCAACATTTTGCCATATCATAAAAAGCGGAGTTAGTTATGCAAACTGCACATAAGGTGTGGATTGCATAATCATAGAAAAAGTTATACCTAAATTTGACTCCCACAGGAAGGGAAAAATATCATGTGTTTTGATCCTTCATTTTTGCCCTCATTTAAGTCTAAGGGGTATCAAGGTGTGAAAGGGTATTCCAAGGTTTATATCACATTTAACTGAGTACCATTGTTGATTTCCTGTTTATATGAAGAGGAAACGTTTATTGGAGGTCGAGTGTGATGTCCTTATGTTTCCAATACATAAACCATTGCATTGGAGCTTAATAGTATGTATATAATAAAAATTCTTTGTTTGGTGTTATTTTTACTTGCATCATAGGTAGTGTACCCACAAACATGCACCATTGTAGGAATTGATTCCCTCCACAACAGTGATGAGGATCTGGATATGGTAAACAGATTATAAACGTACTTGAAATATGTTGTTAGTAAGATATTTTAATCAGGTTATACATCAACAATGATGTACAATTCTACAAAAAATGGTATTTTAGCAAGCTCTGACTGGATTTATAATGATTCATTGGTATGTAATTTAAATCTTTGTAGTTTGAGTACATATATGAGTGATTTATTTTTATATAACTACTGCATGGTGCTAAGTCTACATATATGTTTGAGCATTATACATTTTCATGCAGAATACCAATTGGCCCAAACAGGAAAATACAAAGGACTGTGGTGTGTTTACATGTCTTGTAAGTGTGGTTTAAAAGGGGGGCTATATGAAATGCTTATGGCTGTGTCCCTTGCAATTGCATGCATATCTCACAACAGGCAGCTAGACTTGTTGCAGAAAATACAGCACTGCAATATACCCAGGTATCCTACTATTGTGAATAACAGCTTATTGAATTTCTAATATATACATCGGCTTACAGAACCTGGTGCATAACTTTTGGCTTCAGATGGTGCATGAGCTTTCAGAAGGTGTCTTGTACCCACTAAGGACATTAACAGGTCAGTATACTGATCACACCGTAGCAGTAAGGCCCATCGTTAAATTGGTTTATAAGAGGAACCTAGCAAGTTGACTGAACAAGAGGTATGACTAAATGATAACCAGTAATGCCTAAAACAATGCTTAATAACTGCTTATGTATAGGGTGACACAGCTTCATTATCGTCAAACAACACCAGTATTTATAATGAAGCCATTTTTACACCAAAAAATGGAAAGAGACATGCAACATGAAGTACATGGTATGTGTTAATTCGTATTGCATATATATGCATGTAGCAGACTGCCCTTCTGTTCAGAGTGACGACCAAAATAGTGACAATCCTGTTGATGATGTTGAAACTGATAATACAAGTTCTGACATTGATAGTGATGGTGAAAAAGGCTGCAATACTACCAAAGATGTGGACAACTTCCTAGTTCCATCATACTGTAATCAACCAGATGTAGATGATATGTATGCTCTTAAGTGGGACCTACACCATTATATGAAGTACTTTCCCAGAATGAAACGACCCCCTTACACGAAATATCAATGAGAGCTTTTTGTATATGTGTGATTTAATGATTCTTCAATACAGTGAACTGCAATTTCCATTCAGTAGAACCTTCATAAGGAACATTGTGAAGGACTTAGAGGTTAGGTTCATGCATGTATTCAAATGACTTCAACCTAAGTATATAATAGGGAAGGATCAGAAACGTAATGATGGGTCAAAGCACATCTGAATTTTAAAGCACATGCACATACCATTGCAAAATTGAACAAAAGTGACATGGACTGGCCACTGCAGAAATGCCTTGACATGGTATGTACATGTACAGCACCTATTTGTTTATCTATGTAATATTCATCCTTACAACACAGGTGTCAGAAATCAATCTGTACATAACAGAGGTGGAAAGCGATGTCAGAGGAGCTGCATCACTGACATTATCAAAAAACTAATCGATTCATAGTTTGGCCTGAAGTGAGCCAAGTTTATGTGTGTATATTAGTGCTACTGAATGCTGTATTATCCCTCCCCCCCCCCCCCCCCCCCACGTGAATCCAGATTGTCACAGCTCTTATTGCTACAAAGTTTAATGTAGCACGAACAGAAGCCATTTCACATGTACTTACCCATACCCTGCCACAATAACTGTACTACATTGTAACTACGTTGTTCATTGCACTGTTGATCCAGCGATAATGTTTTGAATTATAATCGTTCCCCACTAAGTACTAAAAACCTGTCAAGTGGGTCGTTCTATTTGTGTTGCGTATGATAATGAAATATCAAGCCGTTTGGGGACAAAGTCATGGTCCTAAAGAGGGCGGGGGGGGGGGGGGGGGGGAGGGGGGAGGTGCCAAAGCCATACCTCGAACTTACTTATTCAAGTGGGTCTTGTGCAGCGTATAATAATATAATATTTTTGTAGTGATTGATACACTGTTTCAAGGAATAGTGTGTAACTGTCAATTGCAAGCAGTTGATTATTCTTTCCACGTAGAATTGAACGAGTTTGCATGTAGTACACTATAGTATCTTCAATGAATAATTTTAAGTCAGTGATTACGATTAGCCGTACGGCCACGATCGCAGGATAATTACTTGGAATGTGCGGCTGAGGAATGTGCGGCTAACTTCAACGGGGTCCTGAGCTTCAAGTAACCATATAACATGTACTTCTCTAACTGTATAACGATCACTAATATGGGGACTAATGGATGAATGCTATTAAATCAAAGGTCTATATGTACACTGTAAAAGTGCATGTATGTATTACTGTAGCGACGGCGGTTCCGTTTTGGAACAATTATAAGAACGCGCTCGGATTAGTAATCATGCATGCTTTCACTTATACAGATTTAAAACAACTCAGTCATACATGAAATGAGTGCATAGCCAAAGGCTTGCATGGTGGAATTAAATGCTATACTGCTAAAAAAATAAATCAAAAGATTTTTTTTAAAGCCACCGTGCGTGTGCGCCTTCTGTCCCTATATAATGTACTTTTTTTTTCGTAGCCACCTTTATTCAATTATGTGCAACGCAGGATGTTTTTAATTAACGGATATACAGCAGTGATTCACTACTTCCGCCACAACTACTGAAGATTGAAAACATGCTTTTGCAACACGAGCTTATCAGTATTTTAAAATCCATAAGCCGGCGCTGCTATTTTTATTTTTGGTAACTGAGCATTTAATATACATGCATGCATTGATCAAACGTGCCTACATATAAATACGGTGACCATAATTAAATCATAATGGTAGCACTGATGATTTTAACTTTGCTGCTCCTGCGCGCAACATCAGATGCCTGGTGTATGTTGACCTTCAAATTCAGTTGTCTACAGAACGTTACATTATACCAAAGAAAGCTGATGGATGCAATAATTATCATAATTTATAATCTTAACATTATAATTATAATCATTTTATGCACAGAAATCGACAGAAACAACAATTTATCGCAACAAAATAGTTACTACCACAAGTATAATATAAACACATCAGTATAGTTGAGTCTTTTGTATACATGCATGTATATGCATACTGTGCATCGCGTGCATAGGAGATTTGCATGGCCGTTTATGTATATGAAATGTGCTCCATGCGTCTTGCGTTTTAAAACCTGCACACATGCACGCTAACTCAATCTTGTACTTGACGGGCTAATTACCTGAGCATGTCTGTGTGTTGCCGACCTGCGCGAATCCGGAACAACACCCAAAGCGATATTCATATACCGTTCGGGCATTGTAATGTACTGCCATTTGGTATTGAGATCTGCAGAGGTGTATATATACATATATAATAATAATAATAATACATGGGACAGTGTTCAGCAAAATCACACTTCTGGTTTTTAAATTTTATTACTATAAAAAATTCTACGTTGAACAGAACAGTATCGTAACGGTACAACATTTTCCTGTCAAATTTCGTACACTAAGCCACTAAGCCTTGTTCCCACATCATCACTCTATGTGGCAATCGATTTTAGTGCTCTAATTGTTTTCCATGCCGTGAGTGCAACGATTGCTAACCCAACGGGCTAGAAGCCTAGAACTTTCCATTTCTCGATCCATCTACGAGTTTTAAAAACACGTCAAATTCGGGATGTACTTAGAGGAGTACAGTCCTATACCTATTGATCCATTCTGTTCTTCAATTTGTATGTCATCGTTACGGAGATACAATTGAACAAACTACTTGCACGTTTTCCCGCTTGATTCGCGCCAATGCTTCGCGTCCCGCTCAGTGTCTGGGAGGCGGGGATTATATCATTGCCGCGAATCAAGGGGGAAAACGTGCACGTAGTTAGCGCAACTGTATCACCATAACGGATAACTTACAATTGAGGAACAGAACAAATCAATAGGTATAGGATTCCCCTATGTACGTCCCGAATTTGACACTTTTTCAACACTCGTACGTGGAGAAATAGGGAATTCTAACCCATTGGGTTGGCGATCTTTGCAGAGCACCAAAATCGATTTCCACATAGAGAGATGATGTAGGAACAACTGTAGGAAAGTTGAAAGGGAAATGTTGTGCCGTTACGCGAAGATATTAAATTTTTGTACTGCCGTAACTCTCGATATATATATATATAAATTATATATATAAACACAGAGCCTTGCATGCATATTGCCATATCACATGCACAGGTGACTTACTGAGTACAGTCCTCCCATCCCCAACCCAAAGGACTGCAGTCGGCAGTGAAGTAGTAAACCACAGCGAAAGTTTGCTGGTCAAGCACAGTATGCGAGACAACCGTGTTACATACACTACATGTGAACACAGTGTTAGTAGAAGTGTGTTGTATATGATTAAGGAAATCACCGCACTTACCCGGTCTGTGCGCTGCTACGTCGTACCATTATGACCCACTGGAATACACTGAACAATCCGACCGAGTATGCCATTGTCATTGCTCTGTGTAACATTATTGCATACACCTAGTCTGCGGAGGACATTGCCGTACCGGTGTCGTAGTGCACAATGTCCCCCCTAAAATTTGTCCCCCCGGACATTTTGCACTAGTGTACAATGTCCCCCCGGACATTCTGTACTAGTATACTAGGGCAAACTGTCCCCCTCCAGGGTAAAATGTCCCCCCTCATAACATTTTATTTCATCGATGACAAGGCTGGGAAACTTTTACGGCAGTACACGGGATCGCGTTGTCAGTAGCTCCTAACCGTCGCCAAAGCTGCATGTCGTTCCGCCGCTTGAAATGCTCATTGTAAACAATACTGACACACATACACGAACATTTAGAATTTTAGTATTAAATTCCTTAACGAATACACAGCTGTCGGAGGCATGGCTGTCCCCCTGGAAAAAGTGTCCCCCCGGACATTCATGCCTAGGCACGACTGTCCCCCCGGACACTGGTGCCTAGGAATGAATGTCCCCTCTAGGCATTATTGTCCCCCCATGCCGGACATTTTTTCCTAGGCACAGCTGTCCCCCCCCCCCCCCCCCCCCCCCCCCCCTCTAGTTGGCCCATAGCCCGACCTTCGCGTATTGGGTATCTAGCCTATACCTGGATTTGTACACATCTGATAGCGTATGTGGGCTATACTATTATCACATACAGCCCACATGCGCTATTAGATGCATGGGTACAAATCCAGGTATACCCGACATTCCAATACGCGAAGGTACGGTCGGGCTACGCCCAACTAGCCCCCCTCCACGTTTTCTCGTTTATCATAAACGTTCAACCAAACACTTAGCCTTCCAATCCTCGTAACTGCTCTGCCTCATGCGTGTATAAACTAATGTTCGCACGCGTCCGTGGAGGTTTCCTTTTAGAACAGCGAGTGTTTCTGGCCATGGACGACGAAATCGTTTTGAACTCAGTTCTTGTTAAAAGGAAGGTATCCAGGCCAGTTGGATGTTCAAAATATCAGAAACGTTCTTTTAGACGAAAGCGCGTGGAAATTACAAAGTTGACAATGGCGCTCTTTATTTACAAATTGTTCCAAGATATGAGTGGCGATCAACAGTGATCAAATCGAAAGAAGAGCAGGAAAGAATAATGATAGCTTGCCACGCTTCACCACAAGGAAAATCGTCAGGCCTGGCGCGTATCCAGAATTTCAAACCTATTAACATTGTACGTCAATCGAATACGAGCGGGGGAGGGGGGAGGGGGGGGGGGGGGGATCATGCACTCTTGCGATAGGCCAAATAAGAGCGGAGAGGGGAGGGTAGGCCAAATTAATACAAGTGGGGGGAGGAGGGAAGGTTAGTATCAATTAAGTTTTGTAAATATTATTCTATTGGGGGGGGGGGGGGGGGGGGGGGGGGGGGGGGGGTTTCAGGTAACACGGAAACCTCTATGGATATGCTCCTGATCGTTGTATAGATATATGCATGCGACCACCATGTATAGAAGCATGACTGTAACTTTGATATTGGGTGTTCACTTACTTCCAGCAAAGAAAAATCGTACAAAGTTCAAGAGTCAGTTGGCAAAGGTGTTTACAAGGCAAATGGCTCTGCACTGCATGCAGCAAATATCTGTCTGACACATGAAGCATGTTTTTTTTTTTTGTGATATCATGGTACCAATCATTTTTTTATGACCTCACGCGGATACTTGCATGCACACGAATTTTCATATATACGATTTACATTTGTAAACATTTACACAAGAATGCCTTTCCTTGAAATGAGAGCCTTTAGTAATAAATAATTAGCTGCTCTGCACACAACCGAGCGGGCACGCAGACGCATGTAAATGTATTAAGATATATCATGGCATGCATGACGTTTGCTAATACATGCACGTATAAAACGACTAACGCATGTATATCGATCCGATTTGGTTGTATTATACTTACGCTTGTACATTCCAGGCCTGTATTTAAAGTGTAGGACATTCTATCCTAGGCACCAGTGTCCCCCCATGGGGGGACACTGGTGCCTAGGGTAGGACAATTATGCCTAGGCATAAATGTCCCCTGCGGACATATATGCCTAGGCATAATTGTCCGGGGGACAATGGTGCCTAGGAACGAGTGTCCGGGGGACAGCGGTGCCTAGGCATGAATGTCCGGGGGGACATTTTGCGGGGGGGACAACCATGCCTACGACACAGCTCTTATCCTTTCCGTGTCGTCAAAGCACACACACATATACATGTATACACGAACACATTCATTAGTAAAATTCCTTATCATATCACTTCATGGCTGAAATCTCATCAGATGAGTATGAGAGATTGAGGACCATAGCCTGAAAAGTAATGTCACATAAACACAGCTCCACACTGCGTGCACCGCCTGACATATCTCAGGAAAGGCTATCCCATCGTCAGTTCATCTGTTGCGTGATAGTACAACCGATCAGTCGGGTATCCAGTCTAAAACCCATCCTAAATAGCGTAAAAACCATGCATCCTGCGTCCATGCAGGGTGGGAATAGTGTAAAAACCTTACTTGGAGGGGTTTTGTCGAATGTAGACGTATGAATTGAATTATTGCTTCAACATTCGACAGAACTAGGGTAGAACCACATGTATTCCCATCCTGGACGCATGCACAATCCGGGCAGGATGGTTTTTACGCTATACCGGTATAACTACGGGTCTTTGTCTGTTAGACGTTTATAACTCCCTTTGTTATCCTATAGGACTGGTAGGACATTGCGCCCTAGTGTGGAGTGTCCAAGGGGGGGGGGGGGGGGGGGACATTTTGGGGGGACAGTTTGCCCTAGTGCAGAATATCCGGGGGGACATTGCGCCCTAGTGCAGAATGTCCGGGGGGACATTGCGCCCTAGTGCAGAATGTCCGGGGGGACATTCTGCACGGGGGGACAATCCGCCCTCCCACACCGTATCGGTTCTAATTAGTTTCAAAAAAAATTATGATACCTTACGTGGAATGCAATTATGTTACGTGTAACATGCCAGAGTTGAGTGTTTCAGTATCTGAAACTACTACACCTGGAATGATATGCCAGTCATTTTATCGCAGCTACAACAGCTTCCTTTTTGAGGTATTTCTTAAATTTTAGCCGCCACGTCTGCCGCAATCCTTTCCAGTATCGGAAATATAATTGTGGATGCCGGCTTAGTCTGATAGCACCCTCATTGGTAACAATCATTGCCTCCTTAAAACTACACGTATACTGCCAAGACGTTTTGGCGACAATGTCCACCAACCGTGTAATTTTCTCCGCCAACAAGCGTCGCGGAGGGGGGGGCGGGGGAGGAGCATTCCGTACGTAGTTAGCTGTAGACGATATTATAAATCGCCTTAAATTTAATGATTCTGAGACTTCCGCCAATTGAAAATCGCCAGTTAGTTAAAATAAATTGTTTTGGCTCCGCCAAACAGTTCTCTCCGCCATTATGTCTTGGCAGTGTGATATACTGTGTGGCCAGTAGAGGCGTCACGCGCGTCCTTATATCACTATGTATTTGAATATACACCGAGCGGTTACAAGATACACAATAACCGGACGGGAACGAGCATCGGCAGAAAGGCGGTGTCATATTTATAGCACATACCTAAGCCTAGCCTAAGGTACATAACTGAACAATACGTGACGTCAATGCAACTCTATGCTCATCTATGGACAATCGTATAACGAAAGGAGCTCCTCTAATCTCATTTTAATCTCATGTTATGAGTATGTATATCATACGTTTTAGTAGCTCAATACTTTAATACCATAATGATGCATGCATATCAAATTTCAGTTATAAATCTCATTTGGTTTGCTGTTTGGACACTCCCCATACGAGGATCTGGGTATCTATACCATCTGAGATGATGCTGCCAGGGTGAATGTGCAGGTGGTCACTGCTAATCACCTCATCACTGCACAGTGAAGCTCTTCGATGCCTCTTTGACATCTTGAACTGAACAGTTGATACTGATGCATACATACATGTAAATGAGCTGTGCAATGCTAATAGTTAAAGTACTGTCTAAATGTTTTAACCATGCCCTGCAAATTTCACTACTGGTCTCCTTATTTAATTACTGTTTAATATAATTAATTTGCACATAATAGTACTGAAACACTAGCTGAGGCAAAACAACTGTTTATAAGTTGTTCTCAATGCTAATTGCAGGCCTATGACTAAACAGCAAATGTCTCTGAACAGCTGAAGGTATGTGCTGGCTCAAAATATTTAAGGAAGAACACTTCATTTCTACCAAGTGAGATCTTTATCCTTTGTAAACTTGAACTTCTGGCTGCTCTCTGAGTAGAACTGTGAGTACCACCGCCTATGCTCCAGTATCAGGCGGTCTTCCTTCACCAACAGTGGCTTGGACAGGTAGGTCTTGTTGCTCCACACGTTCACGTCCCTATCAATCTGCACCCCCATGCCCTTTAAAAGAACGCAATGCATTTGCTTAAAATCACAGTGCAATCAATATCCTTGGCAGCAAATAGTCATGCACACAATTCTCACCTCCATCCAACAATCCACCACATCCCCCATGCATTATTACCTTCAAAAATGCAGTGATGGCAAAAGTTGGAATCCACCAGTCAGCGAACACATAGTTTGTCATTCTCTGGTACAGTGGCTCTTCTGGAACCACTGTCTGGATCCACACTCCCCTTCCCAAGAATATCTTAAACCTCAATAGGACAATTGAAGGACCGATTTGGTCTGATTCTACGTGCACATCTAGCAGTGGTAGAGGAATACCCAATACGGTGTTGACCATATGTAGTGACATGTGACCTGTGTGGCTATGAACAGGGGGAAAGGTAAGGTACACAAACCAAAATGAAATCCAAAAATGTTTTAAATCCATTGTTAGACGCAGAATATGAAGGCTTATTACATAAATAAAACTGCGATGACTGGCAATGCTGGTTAAAGGTAATAGCATAGGCAATTGATGAAATGATTTACTTTATGTGAACTATGAAATGTGACACTGATGTGGTTACCATGCAGTTAATACAGACTATATTTATTATCAGTAAAGGAAGACATT
The DNA here is from genome assembly GCA_949361645.1 of Spongilla lacustris. Classification (NCBI taxonomy): domain Eukaryota; kingdom Metazoa; phylum Porifera; class Demospongiae; order Spongillida; family Spongillidae; genus Spongilla; species Spongilla lacustris. The sequence continues at coordinate 4,378,161 of OX442429.1, read as the reverse complement.
ATCACATCTGGTTTTATAATTACACCACACATGAAATAAATCCAATAGTTGTGCGCATACATACAGAACAGTGGATATACACATACTAAGTAGATGCACCACAGGAATATTTGCCAAGCCTGCCCTGACTTAAACAACAAAGCTAAATAACACTTCTGCCTTGTTCTTCCATTGTACATACATACTAATTCATACATTTGTACGAAAGTAGAGCTGTCAGCATTTAAGGCTTGCATGGATCCGTATTTAATGCTTGCATGGATCAATATTTAAGGCTTGCGTGGATTACTATTTGTCTTGCATGAATCAATATTTAAGGCTTAGTATTTGCATGAATCATGAATTAGGGCTTGCATGATGAGTACCATACTCAGTTCAGCAATAGATTCAATGAATGTGGATTTCCTTCACATGAACCCTATGATGAAAGTAAATGTGGAAAAGTCTGACTTTGCAAATTGTTTACTTCATTGTTAATCCTTTTTTTTTTTTCATCTGGTGCAGCCAATATTCAGTTAAGAATTCATCCCATCAAATGCCATAACTTCTTAGTTCAAGTTCTGCGACAACAAGAAGAATTTTACAACTCACGGATTAATTCACCCTCTACACTTAGTTGAAGGCCAGTTGTAAACTAACCACTTGAAATTTGCTTAGAGCCATATTCTATATGTACACATGCACATACCTGAGAGATTCAGTTTTGCTCTCCCACTTGGCAGTCCACTTGTGTTGCAGTAGTTTGGACAGCCATGTTTCTGCAAAGCTCACACTACCCCCTGCAGCCACACAAGGCTGATGGAGGGCATTCAGGTGAGCCACATCTGCTCCATTCTCTGATATCTCCTCAATGTGAGCGGCAATGTAGTGCACAACCCTTCCCCTGTGTGTGTGTGTGCAAGTGATGCAAATGTGAGTGAAAATGTAACTATAATGAGCTACATCAACAGATGCAGATGTTATTGAACATTTGTAAATGTACATCAAGGCTATCAACAAAAATTCTATGTGCTTTTAATTGATCTATGACTGATCATCAAATAGATGTCTTTTATTGCACAGAAAATCTAATTCACTACTATAGTGAGCAATATAGTAACAAGGGCAAAAGTTGCTTTAGGCACTTTCAATGTGGAAAACTGAGTGCTGTGGGTGGTAGATATCTAATATGGTGAATTATCTTGCATGTGTTATATTTTAAATGTTCATTAGTCTATGTGTACATGTACTGATGTTGTTACAAATACTGACATTCAGTTTTTAGCTTATGATATAGGAGTATTTAGTGTGTTTTTCTTGTTCTAGGAGCGTAGTAAATTGTCCCTAATGGTGAATATGAATTTCGAACCCATCATATATTATATGTGTAAGTCAAATATTTTCAATAGGAGTGACATTAAAATCGAATGATGCTCAATGTTTAAGTGAAAGTGACCGAGAAGTGGGGTTCAGTAACACTTGATGGTTTGGAGGGTGAGCTTCTTAAATGTAAAAATGACATCAACCAGAATGGTTCTTGAGATATGAGGACATCTGAGGGATCAGAGGGCCACATTTTCTTTCAAGTTAACGGCAACAAGTGCATGGTACTGTATTATGGTACTTCAATAGTTATCTCAAAACCTGAATTAACCAGACCATGAAGTGTGGAAGGGGTCCACTTTACATCCAAAGGTGTCATTTATGGTTGATTTTTAGTAAAAAAAATGGGCTTTGCTGCACCTCTCTGCTCCCCCTCCCCACCTTCCAAAAATATTTGGCCATGGCATTCTTTTTTAAAAGTACTGCCTTCTAACGGGTTTTGCGGCATAATTTGCTTGAATAATGAAGATACTGCTGTCATTTTAGCTTGCACCGAGCAGCTATCATACAATTACTAGGGGTCATTTCCTGCTAATCTGACCCATAAATTATTGAATATTTGCAGACGCTATGATGAATCACAAAATTTTGTTGGCAATGACTTGATCCATGCATCACTAAGAAGGGTGGGATTAGTACCACTGTCTTACATCATTCATTTTATACTCATTCCGCCTGCATTAGTAACTCAGTATAGCTGCTGGGAGTTTTAAGCATGATAATATAGCAGTTGTAAAATACATGTATAACTGTTATCATAATCTACATCACTAAAGCCATCTAGCTATCATAAGTCCCCAGCTAGCCTCCTCCATTCTATCACCACCTGCATATGCCTTGGGTATGACACCCAAAAGATACAAACCCACTGCTAACTACTCCCCCTTGCCCCAATATCGCCCACTCGACCCTTCACCTGCATTAAAAAATTGGAATGCTATGAAAAATAGACAGTCACCCATTATTGTGAGCTGGAGCAGGAGGTATACTCTGTCCACCAGTTAACTATTCATAAGTTAATTGTTTGCACGTTATGAAAAGTTGAAGTGTTTGGTCATTATCCCCATCAGAGGTGAGTCAGTGGATAGTATGAATGCCTTGCCTACCAAAAAATTTTTAAAGATGTCAATTTTATCACCTCTCATTCGCTAAACATATAGTTCTTAAAAAATGTCCACCCTTTCAAAAAATGATTTTTGGTTTTATTTAATTAACAGTTGAGGGAGGATGAGAAGGAGGGGAGGGAGGGAGGGATGGAGGGTAGGTGGGTAGGAGTGGGAGGGAGGGAGGAAGGTAGAGGGTGTAGCATTAGACCTTGACTGATTGTAATTACATGCATCGTACGTGATATACAAACCATTACATCATATGAAGAGGGTAGAGGAAGGGAGGGGAGGGGGAGGAGGGGAAGGAGGGGCAATATAAATACAGTTGCCTCTGGTGCATATGCATGGCATCAAATGTCTATTTTATGTTTGCAGCTAACAGCTTCAGAAGCATAATAACTTATAATGTTATAGGGCATAGTGGTACTGTTTATGAGGGCATAATGCATCCAACCTATGAACCAGCCATAAAATCTACCCCTTCCTTACATACACCATCCTGAAGTATTCCATGTTGACTCACCCACCACGATCAATCTGCCATTGCACAATGTACAATATATCCTACATTGTGGGCCTGCCTGCTGACAATTGCTTGTTATGTCCAGCAAGTCTGTACATTTCGGGAGCTACAAGCTATTAAAATCAGTCACAATTTTGTACGGTTGATTGGCAGGATGAAGAAACAAGTATGTAAATATATGTGAGAAGGGGCCTATGTATAGCACGCTCCCAGGACAAGCAAAAGAAGAGCAAAGCTTGTTAGTGCACTTATTCATGTATATGGTGAAGGGGCTGTAAAAAGGAACACAATTTATATTATTATTATTTTCAAAGATTCCAATTTTTCTGAAGCCTGACTTAACGATGTTCTATTTTCTATACATCTTTGCAAAATGATCAACAACTTCACCTTCCCCACCACTCCCACCCAAGCATTACTGAGAAGAGTTTGGTGTTTACATGTACAGGCATGAAAAGAAATGGAATTCATTAACATGAATATGAGGTTCCAAGGAAACCCCACTGCATGAGGGGCCCATCAACCCCACCCTTTTCTACATTCCATTTACATGTACACTCCCAGCCTCACATGTATGTCCCCAGCCTCACCTGTATGTCCACTGCCTTGTCCTTATCTCCTCTACCTCCTCCAGAGAGTACTTGGGGTCCCTCCCCTCCGCATCATACCACACATAGATCAGCTCATTGCACTCTGCAGAAGGCCACACCTTCGTCTTTGCAAATTTGGGGATCTGGGTTGTAAAACATGAGGAGTACACACCCCTATCACAGGATTTCTCCACCCATCAATTTCATTTGCAACCCCACCCACACAACTGATCTCCACCCACATTTTTATGCACCACTCCTTCTCGACATCAATGTACATGTATGGCAAAGGCTAGCCACCCAGACACACCCTTTTTCATGCAGTCAACACAGCCACAGTACTACGTGCATGTGGCACCAGTAACAAGAATCATAACATAGCTGGGTACAAAAGGTGATTACATATTTTCCATTATTCGTAACCACAACACGCCCAGTTGAGACTATCTATAAGAATTCCCCACTTGTCTCTGTAAACATACCACCCTGGCTTCCTCCTCCTCTTTCCTAAACCACACACCTTATCAGCATAGGGTATTTTGACACACTGGCCGCTTTCGCCATCAAACTGCCAACCATGGAAGGGGCACTCAATGCAGTTGCCATGGACACGACCTCCAACACCAAGGTTTGCTCCAAGGTGGGGACAGTAGGCATCAACAATCGATACCTGCATGGAGAGAAGGCACTAAATGAAACTTTGGAATGAATGATCTTTCAGATGTAATACAGTGATGGTCAATCCACCCTGATTACACCTGTACAACTTAGTGTGTACCATCTTTGTAACTTACTTTACCATTTTCACCTCGAAATACGGCAAAATTCTCTCCAATTATCGAAACAGCTTTTACACACTTTCTTGGAAGGTCACATGACCTCATCACTTCATACCAGCCATTAGGGTATGGAGGAGGAATGTCACCAATATTTCGATGCTTGCGCGCCGCATTCAGAATTTCTTTTTTGCTTTTTCCTAATAGCATGAAAAAAAAAAAACCACCACAAATTGATATAATCATGTAGCGTTGATACTTGTTCTTTAACCTTTGCACTCAAATTATTTGAGTGCAAAGGTTAACAAACAAACTATTACGTGTAAGTAGGTGTGGATGACATTGCTGAAACAAGGATCATTGATAGTGTTGATGACTGTGTGTGTGTGTGTGTGTGTGTGTGTGTGTGTGTGTGTGTGTGTGTGTGTGTGTGTGTGTGTGTGTGTCTGTATCTGTATGTTAGAATGATAAGTACTAAATGTTTGCTTACACAATACATGGTGCCTAATTCATGACCTTCTGACGTCACGCGCATACATTTATATGTAATCTTGCATGCTTCTATGGGACCCATAGCACCCAAGAAAGTAAACCACTCACGGGTGAGAAAAGACATACATGTATTGTAATGCCCACCGGCGGGAACTTTGCCCCTTCCTCCCAGGACTTGATTTCACTATTGTACCGATACAACAACGTGTGGGTATAGGCGCCGTACCCCGCCAGGGCATGCACATTTGCGTGCGCGCATGCACATACACGTACGTACGTACGCGCGAACAAACGAAACGCGCCCGCGTGCGCGCGCGCGCACACACATGCACGCACACACGCGCACGCGCACGCACACGCACACGCACACACAACAATACCTGTAAACACGCACGCACAACAATACCTGTAAACACGCACGCAGGCACATGCCAATACACGTATTACAAAGCTTACCAGGTGCAACGTGATAACCCATATCTCTACCGCTGATACCGTGAACATAATTCGCCTCAGCGAACAGAAATCGATACACCTTGGCAGAGATGTAAGTACCGTATAGGACAGCTGCAAGTAGCAGGATGGATCTCAGGGTCCAGTCAACCTTGGCGTGGAGAAAGATGTCGGGAAGCAAGTCGGCTAGCTCTTTCTCGGCAACGGTTGCATTACGATTTGTAGCTATGCTTGTTTTCGTTGCGATATCCCGATTCAGAACGTAACACAACCAGGCGAGTGTTGTTGAAGCTATGATATGCAACGCGCAGCTTTGTAACGTCTTTCGTTCCATTGAAAGTTATTATGAATGTATTAAGTGTAATTAATGCTTTTATATTTTTTAAAACTAAACTTAATTTATTTAATAGTAAAGCGCGTGGGAAAATTGTATCGTGGTACATGTATCAAAATATCTTGCAGTTGGGGAAGGGAGACGATTGATTTCCTATGTGTGGGACTGAGGTGGCACTAGTTGGGCGTAGCCCGACTGGTCGGGTAATCGTGTTGTAAGCCATTACACCCAAACGACTGATGTGACTTAATGAAGTGGTTTTCTTTGTTAACCCTCGCTTATAATTTTCATCAGTTGGGCTACGGGGCCGTTCATAAATTACGTCACGCAAAAGGGGGGGGGAGGGGGTCTGAACAATTGTGACGGTTTGTGACGGGGGGGAGGGGGGGGGGGTTTAGGCTGGCGTGATGTCACATTTTGAATTAAAATTCATTGTCGTGATCTATGATGCACGATGGTGTTTAGCGGTTACTAAAATTGATTCATGTCGTGGGTAATATTGATCTACGCGCTCGATGATGGCATCAGTACCAGGCAGCCACTTGCATTTGCTTTTTCGGCCGGTCGTGCAAGATCTGCTCTCTCTATTTCGCTTTAAACGTGATGCTGCAGAAACATATGGTGATTCATAAGCAAGACAAGCCAAATAAGAGCTAGTTGATGCCTAGTTGGGCATTGCCTGCGTTTGACCAAACCGAGAAATAATTACATTAGAGTCACACGCATCAAGTTGCTGCCCTATCTGAGGCACAGAGATGAGATAAAGTTGACTGCCTGAAACAGGCTAGGTAGTCTGTATTGGTAAAAATCGAAGGAATTATGCCGGGTAGCCACGCGGCCTAGAATGAAGAAGACCTTCATCACGCTTCATGCTTGCGACGATGTATGATATATTATTGACAGTAGTGTGGTCGAATTCAATGGAGTTGCCCGCATGCGAAAACTGTTTCTTTGAGCTTTGCTTGCATTACGGCGCGAAACTGGCCAAATATGCACGCTCGAAGCGATTTATGATTATTCATGAAGGGGAGCAAATGTGACATAATTAAGAGGGGGGGGGAGAGGATTATTGTGACGGTTCCGTGACGGAGGGGGGGGAGGGGGTCCAAAACAGCCTTAATTTGTGTGACGTAATTTATGAACGACCCCTACCCCCAGAACAACTGGATTTAACTATGAAAGCAAAGCGGCATGGCTTTGGAAAGTATTTGTGCTACGGCTGCTTGCCAGTGGCTTCGATAAGATGTGATATTTGACGTCATATGAAAGGGGGTCTATAAGATAATCATTGATCTGGATATGATTGTTTACAACTTTACATTCCAAGGTGCACAAGTGCCACCGTCGCATATATAAGTCTGGGTACGAGACTATACGGCTCCTTATACATGTATAGGATTTGAATCAGATAAATCTTGACCCATATTTTTTAAAAAGCGGCCCACTTTTCTGACGATCGGATCGTTCATATCGAACACAAAAACGTGCAGTTCGTGTTTGTTTGATGTCGCATGCAAATTTAATGCAGTAGGCTGTCCTCGTTCCCGATCCCGAATTTCGTAACCATATTCATCTTCTTGGGTAGATGTACACATGTTCAAGGAATGCCAATCTTAGGATGTGACGGGAGAGTGCATGCCCACAGTGGTGAGATAATACCTAGGAATACCTAGGAACTGAATATCCCCAAATAATATCACATGAATAATAACAAATAATAGTATATTTTGGTGAACACGCATGTTTACACCAAAATGGCAAGTAATGGCATATAAGAATGCACTTAAAAAAAACTGCCTGTAACTTATAATTAGATGCAACAATCAGACACTTGCCAATAAGGCGTGCTTTGAATTGTACGTGCCTCTACGCACGTTTTTTTTTTTAAACCCACAATTTTAAATTTATGTTTTGTTCCCTACCTGTACAAGCGCTCAAATGTAATCTGTGTAGTAGCTATCATAAGCAAAAACGATAAATAAAAACATTCTCTACGAGAAAGTTGGTAGTATATAAGATCTGAAGCCAATTAATAGTAAACAAGTGTGCAATCAGGAAAAATGAATATTTAACACATTGTAGGAGACTATGTGCTAAATATATGATTACCTTATGGTTTTAGACTTGTTGTTACACCATGCATGCACTATTGCCTTCAAATCGTATTTACTGCACCACCAAATTCCTCGGCATAGAAAATGCCGTTTTTATTTACTTGTAATACATGCATAGATATGTACTGTTTTGTAACCCTGATCTCCTTTTTAAAAAACCCTCTGGTACATATGTGAACTTACTTACATTTGGGCTAGTAGTATGTAGATGCATTACAATCACAGCAGAGCTTGGAGATGACCTTTCAGCAGCATGTGTACTTTACATTTAGGCATCTGAGTGTGTGTGACTGTGTGCATATGTATGTCTGCATTTTTCAGTGTGCTGAGGTACATCCTTGCCCTCACCTAGCGACATAGAAGGGTCAGTGTACAAAATAGGTAACTTCTAACAAGCAGACATAGGTGCTGAGTCATGCTATTGCAAATAAAGCCAGCACATAAATTATCACAGAGAAAACCAGTAATCGTATCCATATGGAGAAATGGCCCATACATAGGCGGTCATCATGCTTTTATTTTCAAATTGAATTTTAAACATATTTATAATTTACTATAAATCGGTCTGATTGTGAATCTGTGTTTTATATAATTATGATATGAACCATTCGTGTAGTAAAATCAAGACAAAAAATTAATTTCTACCGCGCATAATTTATTCATAAACAATATGTCATAACGTAATACCTTGCGTCATCTGGGATTAAGTTACAGTTATTGCGTACGTTGCAACTAGTTAACTGTTATTGCAGATGAATTATTAACGATAATACACAATCGTAGCTTTGGAGATGTGGAGGCAGCAATAAACGGATTGCCCTGCATGATTTCAACTTCTGAGATTCAGGTCTTTTGGTGAGTATACTGTGTGAATTTATATGGGATGTAATTCGTGCCAAAACTACACCACACATTGTTTACGACGCACACCATACCCAAAATTGCACAGTCTGGGGACCCGACCGATGCAAGTCGGGTCCCCATACCGGTCTCATGTGTCGATCGTGCCAAAACTCGCGTAGACACACCGATGTCATTTCAAAATTTCTCTACTTTTTTATAATAAGACGTTCCTCTTTATTTCTCGTATACAACGACTTGTCTTCGAGGAAAGTTTTTTATCTTTTAGTATTGCACCCTAGTATGACCAACAAGCTCAAGGAAGCTGGTGGAGGTGAGGCTAACGTTTAGAATGACGGTGTAAATTGCATTTCATTCTGAAGCTGCCTGTGTATGCTAACACGCGTGCATGCTACTCAGTAGTTATCACTAGCTAATAGTTTATGGTCACTCAATTGTTCTTTCCAGATCTCCTGAGTGATGACAACCGGTCTGTCGACTCCAACTCTCACGTATGTTTTGATCAGTCGTCTCGGTGCACTAGGTAGTGTTCGTGGGCGTTTTAATTTACCTACTTTACGGGGATAAATACGCAGAACCGTAGCCAGGGGCGGATCCAGGAATTGGGAGCGGGGGGGGGCAAAGGTGAGGGTGTGGCAGGGGGGGGGGCAAATCAGGAGGCGTAGCCACCCCGGGGAGGGTGCGGGAGGGGGCTGTAAGCTCCCCCAGCGGGGCCTGGGGCATAGCCCCAGAAGCCAACGCTTTTTGCGTTGTAAACCCCCCAAAAGTACGTAAAAACTGCACCAAAAACGTTATAACTCATCTACGTAGATAAACTCTATTATCTTTGCGTGAAGTGACACCAAAGTTGGCTGGTGGTGTTATCAGCATTGTGTACAAACGATCTATAATACCGGTATCATGCATCCAATGGCAAACCTACTTTGCTTGGTCGCTTTCGACTCCGAGGCCCTATCTGGTCAGTCCAGAGTTACTTCAACGTCAGAAGAACCGGTGAACTATAATATTAATTTTGACTGTACGGATTTGCTACATAGCCCTACCTGCTAATATTGAAAAAAAATTGTATAGGCGCCTTGCAATTCACTCAAACACAATTCCAGCTGTCGCGGAAGTTTTAATTTAGAGCACGTGTATGCCTGCCCGACCGCACCGGCTGGCACTGCAGCCTGTGCCTGCACGTACATTTAGTCGTTTTCGCACATACTATTAATTGTGTAAGGCACTGCCTCTTGGCTATGAATATTTAATTTCTATTTGGGGGGGGGGGGGGGGGGGGGGCAGAACCCAGTTGCCCCCCCCCCCCCCCCCTGGATTCGCCAATGGTAGCTTTGTGTTTTTGGTGTGTGTTGTGCCCAGACACGTGGTACTTTTACATGTGTACCTTGCTGTTCTGTGTAGTTTTCTTTTCACAACATTGGGGGTGTGGAAAGGAAATGAGGGGTGGAGTAATTAGGTGGGGACTGGAGCTTTGATCATCATCTGTGTGCCTGATACACGTCTGCCATAGTAAGCTGACATTCTTGGGGATGTCTGCGCGTGTAAATATAGGCCTACTTGCATGTGTATGCACGCACGTATGTACACATGTGCATGATTGTGAGTGTGAGTGTGTGTGAGTGTGTGTATGTATGTGTGCTTTATGGTCCTCTATGTTCTTTCCAGACCTGCTGGGTGATGAGCACCGGACCATCAATTTTCAACTTCAACTCTCGTGTATGTTAATTCTACTAGCTTGCACTAATTAGATGAAGGAATCTAATTGTGTCCATGATTCAAAAGGTTATGCAGGGTATTAACAGGACCATAGATCTCTGATTTAGGTTGTGTGTGCTGAATTATTGTCCTGCACGAAAAAGCGGTGATCAACATTTAGCCTGCACACTACCTTATAGTATTTCAGCACATAATTAATTATTTTGTGTACAACCAGTTGTTCTGTTTAATTAATTCTCCCACTCTACTTACTCTATGATGTACATGTATATTAAAGTTAAATGCTCATTATTATAATACTGGTCCAAAAAAAAATTCTCCTGTAAGTGTACATCAAGTAATGTAGTACCTGAAAGCACTTAGGGGGGGGGGGGGGGGGGGGGGGGCATGCACAGCTACAATTATTTATGGCCTTGATAAATCAATCATGACCCAATGTGCTTTGATCTTTGTATGAAACATTTTGGGACAACCAGAATAAGTTGGGCGCTGAATTAAAATTAAACAAAACTGAGAGTGAACGCAGCATAATTAACAGATCTAGGCCAAATAGGATTTTGAAGCATACTTGGAGAGGATGGGGGAGGGGGTGTGACCAAAACCCAAATAGATATTCTCACATAGCAATGTTACTATGTATTGCACCTTGAATAGTATATATCTATCCATATATCAAGAATAAAATTATTTATAACGTGAAAATTTCTGAAAGCTGGATATTGGAGCTGTACTTTCATATTCTCTTGTGCTTTTCGATTTTAACATGCTAAAATTGCTTGATGTTATTAAAATTGGGTTTTTTTAAATTGATGTCCACATATTTCAATGACATTACCATGTTATAATTTTGCCCTTTATGGTAAAAAGATACATGACCAACTTGAAGGCTTTTCCTGATCAATTTAGGCTGAAAGAGTGGATGTTTTAGGATTTCATTTCAATAATACTCGCAACACACTATATACATATCCCACTTACCAATTTGTGTATTTAAAAAATGTGTGAGTGTTTTTTGTAAGCCAGATATGTATGTCTGGTTTATTTTGTGTATAAAGTGCTCATTGCACAGCACTCTGGCAGGCTTGACCACTACAGCTGCAAATCCAGGCTCATCATGCATGAGCAATGTAGTTGATGACGAAAGTTTTGCTTAACCTTTAATCTATTTTCATCCTTAATTCAGGATGGAAATCCTGAATTAAGGATGACTTTACGCCGCTCGTATCGACATAAATTCGAACGGTAATGCTGATTTTTTTTTTAATATTTAGCTTCTGTAGGCTTTCATCTAAACAGCGCTATCCATTTTAGTCATTCAAATCTTTATTTCTTCAGTTTAGAAAAAACAATTTTTAGGCTTAGTTTACTTTTTCGTTCGCCGCGGTTACCATCAAAGTCGGGTATAAGGTTGAGGAAAGAGCAGGAAGCTTACTTTCAAGATAGAAACTGTTACTAAGATCTGTAAGGAGAGCCATATAAGCAAATTAAACAATATGGGACACAGGAGGTACGAGCATCGAATTAACTCAAGGCGGACTACGCAAAGCGAGTCAGAGCGGGTGGTACGATGGTTAGCCTCTGCAAAATAAAAATAAAAAAGCATTTGTGTCATTGAGAGCGATGTAGAAATGCCTGGCATTGGTAGAAATGCTGTCACCAGTACTGTTTGGACATAAAAAGAAGGGGCGGATGCTCGGACAGTGATAATAAATTACCCTTTTCTATTATTTTGTGTACAAGTTTGATAAAAATACAACTTCTACCAAGAGTCTGGAGGTGGTACCACCAATAAGTAGTGAAAAGGAGTAAAATTGATATGTTCAATGCTCTTTGTAAGCATTACAAACTATAAATTGCTAATCATTTAATTTACGTACGCGGGAGCAACGAACATGCTTATGCATCCTTGAAGTTTGGGCAGCTTTCTAGATGATAAAAATTATTCCATGCTATAGAATGTGTGCACCATTGTTGAAACAAACAGCTTTTATGTTTTAATGATTTTAATTTTCACTGCAATGGTTGTTATAAATGGCAGAACTCACCATCCTGAATTCAGGATTTTACCGATCCTGAATTCAGGATCGTTTCACGCAGATTAAAGGTTAATGTTAGTATTAACCTGTGCCTGCAAAAAATTATTGTATTTTGATTAAATTGTTTCACAACATGCCAATATGACCTGGATTTTTGCAATATCTTCCCTACACTGCTGCATTGTTCTGTTTAGTCGTTAATTTGGTTCGTTAATTAATATCTTATTGTATCTTGTATCCATGCATTTATTAATTTCTAGATGGATAGCCCAGCAATTTGGCTGAAAGTAAAGTTACCCACAGAGCAGTATATATTTGATTATAACGATATCCTACATCTACATGTTGGTCTAGAACTTTTGTCCTACACGTAGATCTAGGATCTAGGATATTTGAAGTATAAAGAAGTAAAATATTTTGAGGTGTCCCTTTGATGATGGGGCGGAGTCCCAGAGGTGTGCTCTCTTTTTTGGACTGGTTGTGTGTTTCTGTGTGTGTGTTTGCACGAGTGTATGTGCATAGAGTGTGCATGAAAAATTACACTCAATTTTTTCTCTCTCTCCCTCTCTTAAATCTCCCCCCCCCCCCCCCCCTCCCCAACAGTACATGCTGGTCGCACCAGTATATTTGATGACTCCAAAGACACAACTGTTACACCAACTTCATTGGAACACTTCCTGCTGAGTCTTCAATATTCTGTACAAGAGCTCTTTGCAAACTGACTAGTTTTTATTATCCAATACATGGAACTCTTTTTATTATGCAAATTGTGCGATGTTCTTGTCATAAAACGTTGCTACATGCATGAATCCAGCCAATTCCGATTAAGTGGAGAGAAGCAGTATTATTGCTATTTTAGTTGTGTTCCACCACCATGCAGAGTGGAGGGATATTTAAGATAGAGTAAAAGTTGATATTATTTTTCATGTGGTGATGCTAAGGGACATTCTACTTGAGTCATTCCATCGGGCCCACATACATGTTCAAGTTGAGGCTGGTTCTGGAAGACAATCATAGTTTTTTACTGGGACTGCAGCTGGACCTGGCTGTCGTTTTACTACTTTATGCAAACATTTTTATGGAGTGGGTATAACAGCTGGTGCAGCAGCTAAGGTTGCAGAGGTGAGGAAGCATACAGCCAACGACCAGAAGTGTATTGAGTTGGGATGGTCTTTTATCTCTTGCTGTGGAGTCATATGGCGCTTGGGGCAGAGATGCCCAGGAGTGCTTCACACATTGAGCAGCAAGTTCAAGACAACATTCAATCTCTTAACCTGGCTCTGATCATTTCAAAATCAACTTGACATTAGTTGGTAGTTAATGTTGTGATAGTAATGATTATAAAAGGTATTTCAGTGTATTAGATTATGTGCACAACCCAATGAGCACAGTCACAATATCCTGTTCAAAAAAGATCTAGTAGACTCTAGTTCTGATGTAAGTTTACTCTTCTTCCCATGTACTATGCCCAGTTTCTTTTTCCATTGCAGAAATTAAGTTTGTTGTGGGTGGTAAACTACCACCTCAGTTGCATCTCTGTTTAGATCCTCTAGAAGAGCGAGTAGCTGTATAATCAATACATAAGCTACAAATTTCAAGCTACCTCTGGACTTGCATTTGAATTTTAAAAGATAATGATAAGACATAATTGTGAAACTCCTCTCCTGCCAAATTAACTTACTCTAAGGAAAAATGTAATTTACTGCAATAGTGTGAACACATGATCAAGTAAGATTAGTACATTCCTTGCAATGTTGATTGGGATAAGCAGGTAGTGAAACATTGCAAGGAATGTATGTATGGTTCTAGCCGACTGCAGATCTTGTCGGGTGTCAGTTCATTCTTCCCATGTACCATTCCCAGTTTTATTGTTTGTCCCTTGCAGAAATCACAGCTTTTTGTTTACCTATTACTAAACCACACCTCAGTTACATCTTTGTTTTAATGATTCTAGAAGCGAGAGTAACTGTATAAGCTATATATAAGCTATAAAATTAATGTTTCAAGCTATGACCAACCTGGCTCTTCATTTATTATAATTTTATGTATAATTGTGAAAAGATAGGTCTGTTTTATTCCCATGGCCTGTGTCTTCAAATTAGCTCACTGTAGGGAAAAATGTACTTTTAAAAATGAATGCCACAATAGGGTGAACACATGATCCAACAAGATTAATTAACCACCCATTCCTTACAATGCACATGATTCAGTTGTGACATAGTCAACAAAAGAACAAATTTGCCTGAAACATTTAAATATTAATGTTTTGCTAATTGTTTATACGGATTGTTGAAGATTTAGTCATTTAGTATGTTTACTATGTTTCTAGTTATTGCCTGATTTCGGTTTGTTTTTTTTGTGTACCCATAAAATGTTTTTCAAATGGTGCAAAGTGTAAACATGCCACATGCATGCAAGCAATATGATATGCAAGTTGGGAAAGATAAAGTATGCGTAATTCATGGGCTTAACATATTTTATTGTTATGCATTTAGGTATTCTTACTGATAGGCTTATGTTAGTAATGAATTGTTGTATTAATGCATTCATTTAAATATAAATTATATTTTAATTCTATCAATTGTTGTAAACAAACTTGCACACTGCATTTAAGCACAATTGCCATGGCACAATTTAGCCCTGACTAGGCATAGATATTAAAAGTACGCTATCAATGCAGCAAGGAGGATGTATTGAGCCTAGAATAATTTAGCAGTGCATATTTGTGTACATACAGGTTGAAATGTATTGTAGCTAAATGATGTGATGAAAATTAGTGCTAATGAAACATACTGGTCTACAATGCTTTTAATGAGAATATTATAATTATAAATATATATATAATATCACACGAAAACATTTTGCAAGTTTTGAATTTGTGACTATTAAAATTAATAATCTTCTTACATGTAGTGGCTGCATGTGCACATGCACATTGATGAAGTACAGTACTGAATACTTTAAATAGATCCACAAGAATTATTCGTAGCTGAATTTGGTGATGTGGCATTTACCATGAACACTGTTTTTGTTTTAAACAGGGGATTATTTGTTGGCAGATATAGCAACCCCTAACAAATAAAACTGGCACTATGCTATTATCATTTTTGCATGCGCAACTCTATGTGCACAACACAGTCACATTATACATGTATAATAGCCTGATACACAACCAGAATAGATAAATCGTGCATATTGATACTGATAATGTAAAATGGGCTTCTTTTAAGAGGACTGACCTAATTTGTGCCTTTCTTGTACATTTCAGACAAGCTTTAGTGCACTAGTAACTGATTGGCCTCACCCAAACATGTTTTGTTGATTTCTAAAGTGCAAAGATTGAAAGGAATACCTTTAAACTACAAGGGCATTGTGTATTACTCCTGCTCAGATTAAAATCCACCTATAAAATCATATCCTGTATTAGGCATAAAAATTAGTGGATTGAACTGGTACAATGGTGCAATATTGATATTTCACATAGTGACATCTACATACGCAAACATATTACTAGCATGATAAACAAGTAGCAGAATTGACAAATCTTGAATATGTACACTATGCAAAGCACAAACAAACATGAAGACGAAGATAACACACAGTACTAAATCTTCAACACATTAAGCGATATACACATGTACATGTAGCCAATTATGAATATATATATAGGATGTTTTGGGCATATTATAGAGCAAAATTGGGATAAACAGGTAGTGAAACATTGCAAGGAATGTATTTATCTTACTTGATAATGTGTTCACACTATTAAAGTATTCATTAAATTACTTCGAGTGAGTTAATTTGGCAGGAGAGGCATGCACAGTTTCACAATTATGTCTTATTATCATTTAAAATTCAAATGCAAGTCTAGAGTTAGCTTGAAATTTGTAGCTTATGTATTGATTATACAGCTACTCTCTCTTCTAGAATAATTTAGGATTTAAAAAGAGATGCAACTGAGGTGGTAGTTTACCACACACAAAAAAATTAATTTCTGCAATGGAAAAAGAAACTGGGCATAGTACATGGGAAGAAGAGTAAACTTACATCAGAACTAGAGTCTACTAGATCTTTTTTGAACAGGATATTGTGACTGTGCTCATTGGGTTGTGCACATAATCTAATACACTGAAATACCTTTTATAATCATTACTATTACAATTAAAATTATCACAACATTAACTACCAACTAATGTCAAGTTGATTTTGAAATGATCAGAGCCAGGTTAAGAGATTGAATGTTGTCTTGAACTTGCTGCTCAATGTGTGAAGCACTCCTGGGCATCTCTGCCCCAAGCGCCATATGACTCCACAGCAAGAGATAAAAGACCATCCCAACTCAATACACTTCTGGTCGTTGGCTGTATGCTTCCTCACCTCTGCAGCCTTAGCTACTGCACCAGCTGTTATACCCACTCCATAAAAATGTTTGCATAAAGTAGTAAAACGACAGCCAGGTCCAGCTGCAGTCCCAGTAAAAAACTATGATTGTCTTCCAGAACCAGCCTCAACTTGAACATGTATGTGGGCCCGATGGAATGACTCAAGTAGAATGTCCCTTAGCATCACCACATGAAAAATAATATCAACTTTTACTCTATCTTAAATATCCCTCCACTCTGCATGGTGGTGGAACACAACTAAAATAGCAATAATACTGCTTCTCTCCACTTAATCGGAATTGGTTGGATTCATGCACGTAGCAACGTTTTTTATGACAAGAACATGCATAATAAAAACAGTTCCATATATTGGATAATAAAAACTAGTCAGTTTGCAAAGAGCTCTTGTACAGAATATTGAAGACTCAGCAGGAAGTGTTCCAATGAAGTTGGTGTAACAGTTATGTCTTTGGAGTCATCAAATATACTGGTGCGACCAGCATGTACTGTTGGGGAGGGGGGGGGGGGGAAGGGGGGAGGAAAGATTTAAGAGAGGGAGAGAGAGTAAATTGAGTGTAAGGATTGATGCACACCACATACACTCGTGCAAACACACACAGATACACAACCAGTCCACAAAAAGAGCACACCTCTGGGACTCCGTCCCATCATCAAAGGGACATCTCACAATACTTTACTTTTTTTAATCTTCAAATATCCTAGATCTACGTGTAGGACAAAAGTTCTAGACCAACATGTACATGTAGGATATTGTTATAATCACATACATACTGCTCTGTGGGTATCAGCCAAATTGCTACAGGACTCTTCTATGCACACTCTGAATTTGACGCGTTTTCAACACTCGTACGTAGAGAAATGTGGATTTCTAACCCGCGGGGTTAACGATTGTTGTTTCCACGGCACAGAAAAAGTGTAGATCACGATTTTCACTCAGAGAAATGGTGTGGGAACAAGTGTACGAAATTTGAAAGGAAAAGGTAGTACCGTCGCGAAGATGTGTTGTTTAGTACAACGTGCAATTTTTATAATGATAAGATTATAACCCCACAAGCCCGGTTTTGCTGGACACTGTCCCATAAACTATTCAAGGTGCAATACATAGTAACGTTGCTATGTGAGAATATCTACTTGGGTTTTGGTCACACCCCCTCCCCCATCCTCTCCAAGTATGCTTCAAAATCCTATTTGGCCTAGATCTGTTAATTATGCTGCATTCACTCTCAGTTTTGTTTAATTTTAATTTAGCGTCCAACTTATTCTGGTTGTCCCAAAATGTTTCATACAAAGATCAAAGCACATTGGGTCATGATTGATTTATCAAGGCCATAAATAATTGTAGCTGTGCATGCCCTCCCCCCCCCCCCCCCCAAGTTCTTTCAGGTACTACATTACTTGATGTACACTTACAGGAGAATTTTTTTTTGGACCAGTATTATAATAATGAGCATTTAACTTTAATATACATGTACATCATAGAGTAAGTAGAGTGGGAGAATTAATTAAACAGAACAACTGGTTGTACACAAAATAAGTAATTATGTGCTGAAATACTATAAGGTAGTGTGCAGGCTAAATGTTGATCACCGCTTTTTCGTGCAGGACAATTATTCAGCACACACAACCTAAATCAGAAATCTATGGTCCTGTTAACACCCTGCATAATCTTTAGAATCATGGACACAATTAGATTCCTTCATCTAATTAGTGCAAGCTAGTAGAATTAACATACACGAGAGTTGAAGTTGAAAATTGATGGTCCGGTGCTCATCACCCAGCAGGTCTGGAAAGAACATAGAGGACCATAAAGCACACATACATACACACATGCAAGTAGGCCTATATTTACGCGCGCAGACATCCCCAAGAATGTCAGCTTACTATGGCAGACGTGTATCAGGCACACAGATGATGATCAAAGCTCCAGTCCCCACCTAATTACTCCACCCCTCATTTCCTTTCCACACCCCCAATGTTGTGAAAAGAAAACTACACAGAACAGCAAGATACACATGTAAAAGTACCACGTGTCTGGGCACAACACACACCAAAAACACAAAGCTACCAGTGGCGGATCCAGGGGAGGGGGGGGGGGGGGGGGGGGGGGGCAACTGGGTTCTGCCCCCCCCCCCCCCCCCCCCCCCCCGCCAAATAGAAATTAAATATTCATAGCCAAGTACTTTTGGGGGGTTTACAACGCAAAAAGCGTTGGCTTCTGGGGCTATGCCCCAGGCCCCGCTGGGGGAGCTTACAGCCCCCTCCCGCACCCTCCCCGGGGTGGCTACGCCTCCTGATTTGCCCCCCCCCCCCCCTGCCACACCCTCACCTTTGCCCCCCCCCGCTCCCAATTCCTGGATCCGCCCCTGGCTACGGTTCTGCGTATTTATCCCCGTAAAGTAGGTAAATTAAAACGCCCACGAACACTACCTAGTGCACCGAGACGACTGATCAAAACATACGTGAGAGTTGGAGTCGACAGACCGGTTGTCATCACTCAGGAGATCTGCAAAGAACAATTGAGTGACCATAAACTATTAGCTAGTGATAACTACTGAGTAGCATGCACGCGTGTTAGCATACACAGGCAGCTTCAGAATGAAATGCAATTTACACCGTCATTCTAAACGTTAGCCTCACCTCCACCAGCTTCCTTGAGCTTGTTGGTCATACTAGGGTGCAATACTAAAAGATAAAAAACTTTCCTCGAAGACAAGTCGTTGTATACGAGAAATAAAGAGGAACGTCTTATTATAAAAAAGTAGAGAAATTTTGAAATGACATCGGTGTGTCTACGCGAGTTTTGGCACGATCGACACATGAGACCGGTATGGGGACCCGACTTGCATCGGTCGGGTCCCCAGACTGTGCAATTTTGGGTATGGTGTGCGTCGTAAACAATGTGTGGTGTAGTTTTGGCACGAATTACATCCCATAAATTTAGTATGTGCAGAACAGGCATATATTCGATGCAGTGAAGGGGGAGGAGATATGGCCTTCTCCCTATAATAGTACTGTATGGAATTCTCCCTGTACTGTTGGCCTTCTCCCGGACCGTTAATTGCCCGTCTCCTTATACTGTTGGTCTTCTTCCTGTAGTGTTAGACTGGTGGCCTTCTCGCTATACTGTTGGCCTGCTCCCTATACTGTTGGCCTTCTCCCTATACTGTTGGCCTTCTCCCTATACTGTTGGCCTTCTCCCTGTACTGTTGGCCTTATCCCTATACTATTTCCTGCCTTCTCCCTATACTATTGGCTTTCTCCCTATATGAACCACTGAGCATTGTCCATTTGTGTAGCATCTCTGTCCCTTTGTTTACCATGTGTATAGCTGACCTGTGGGACACACACACCACACACGTGCATGGACACTTCCAGCAAGTCACGCATGCTCAGTTACAGTGTGGACACTCAATGTAGTAGCTCTACTGGTGGTGATGCACATATTCACAAGTGTCTCCATCATGTGCACACTACACACGCTGATGTAGAGCTGTGTATTGTGTGCTTCAAACATGGGCACACACACCAATGATGTCCACACATATACCTGTACACAGTGATACTTACATGTACATCCATATACATCAGATATAAATAATAATAATTTGGACACAAACACACACATGCATGTACATGTACACACACACACACACACATACACACACACACACACACACACACATACACACAGATTGCTGTACAACCACAACAAGACACAACAATCTACCAGGAGAGAGCTACCATACTACTGGAGGAGCAGAGGATCAATGAAGACCTACAAACTACAGTACTACAAACCAAAGTATTTACTGGTCTGGCTACTTCCCCAGTCCTTTGAACACAGTGACGACAGATAACAGGTGTGTTAATGGCTGTTTGGGGGCTATTGTGTTAGTGGCTACATGCACTAGAGTAGGCATGGTATTTTTGGACATGCTAATTTTTGTTTGCATGCATTGGTGCTGAGGACACTTCCTCACTCCCCTGGAGGGGTGTTGGTGGTGTCATTGGATCACCTCTCCAAACCCCCCAGAAGGGGGGAGGTGTCCTTTGTACACATACAATTCACCACTTGTGTGACGGCTCCATCAGAGGTCTTTGAACATGCATGTTAAAGTACTTTCTGTTTAAGGGCCTGGAGAGGTACATTAACTTGTACATGTACTCTTTGTTACATGTACTATTGTCTATCTTTATAGACACCATCAATCCTGTACCTAGTATATGTACCCAGGACTAATTTCAAAAATGGTCTTATCTGGTGGCTACCAGATACAGGTATAACCCCTAACCCTGACTACCTACACAAAAGTTCAGGTAAATTTAATATTACTACATTTGCATATGAGACTGTGCTTTAAAAGGCGACCATGCGCTATATTCATTTGAGTTGCACGCAACATGTTACCCACGTGTGGTCACCTTAACCCTTCTATACATGTATGTAGCCAAGTCATCTTATGCCCTTCATGCAACTTTTTTGGCTGTAGGTCACTACATGTACATGCAGTGGTACTTCAAAGATAGGTAGTGATTTTAGTGGTTACCTAAGTTTTGCAAAGCAACCACATCCATTGTGTGGACAAGGAAACCACAAGCCAACCCTAAGCTACATGTAGCTACTGGCCTAACAAGGGATAATGGTTCTGGGGCTATGCTACATGTAGGTTGGCCCATGCCCATTTAGTGTTTGCATTAGTTATCACAAATAGAATAACCTTATGGGCCCACTTCGTACATACATGTATGGACACACCTCCCTTGACAACTTACATGTACATGTACATGTTATATACTATACTGTTGGTCAGTTGGCCTTCTCCCTATACAGTTGGCCTTCTCACTATACTGTTGGCCTTCTCCCTATACAGTTGGCCTTCTCCCTATACTGTTGGCCTTCTCCCTATACTGTTGGCCTTCTCCCTATACAGTTGGCCTTCTCCCTATACTGTTGGCCTTCCCTAAAGGTTTTCATTCTTAGTATGCACGGCATTACATGTAGTACCTTGCTCTCATTACTGTCAACAGTAAGGCTCTCAACTGTAGTACTCCAAGCCTAGCTGGCAACAAGTAGACAGGCAATAGAATAACCCTGGGGCTCACCAAAAATGTACATACATGTATGGACACAAGTAGTAGTGCTGCACATCTGTTAACATACTATGAACTTCCAGGACACAGCTATTCCCTAGGACAACCAGCAAAACCAGGCCTAGGGGTTGTATTTGCACAAAGATACATGGCATTGTGCATGAGATTATTCACTGTATGTACAGACCTAGACCTTTTATCAGCACAGTCTGGCCACACAACAAAATTCATGACATTGGGCCTTTGTTACTTTGTACAAACATCAAAATAAGATAGGATCAGCAGGTGTTTACATGTATGTACACACACACATACATGTACTCACACACACACACACACACACAACACACACGCGCACACACACACACACACACACACACACACACACACACACACACACACACACACACACACACACACACACACACACACACACATCAGCTGAACGTGGGGGAGGAGGAGGCAGGAATAGGCAACATCTGCCAGTATCACTTACGGTTTCCAGTCATGCATTTGCTACAGATGTTACGTGTACAAGAAGCACACCATTACATGCATGTACTTCCTATAACATCAGGGATTTACCGCACCTACCCCCTGGTGTACACGTGGCATGTCACTTGCTGTTCTGTCAATTAATCCAGGGTTCACAAACATGCCATTTAACTGTACATATGAAGGGAAGACTTCCTACAATAATACTGCAGCAATGGAAGTAGAACATCATAACACAAACTTTCATGAATCCCTCAATTGTATTTAGCCAGTCAGACACTCAATGTTTTGGCATATACAAACTGCCACCACAACCTGTACAAAATAATACTTTCTCTTTTCCTCCTCCCTTCAATTTCCTTACCTCCCCTTCCATCTCCCTCCCTCCCTCCTCATCCCGTCAATTTCCCTACCTCCCCCTCCCTCCCATCACTCTCGCTCCTCCTCTCTCCTTTCCTCCCCTTATCCCCATTCACGCCGCTGGCCCTGGCTCTCATCTTATAGCGCATGTCAAATGAAGTACTATCCGGCTGAAAGGATCGTGTGTGAAAGGAAAAAGGTAAGCTAGCTGGGTTTGTTTTAAAAAAACAAAATAAAACTGAATAATACCATGCTTTCCAGAATGGAAGAATAGTTTATCTAGTGTGTAAAGTGGTTAAGAAGACACTTATATTGGGTTGAAGAAAAGGACGTAAGTTAACCTGTTCTCTTCTACAGTATGCAATATGTGTGTTCAGGTGTATTCTAGTAATCACTGCATTTTTATTTCAGGGAGTTCAAGTGTCAGCTTAAATTGATTTTTTACATACAACGCTCACTAGCTGCAGGAACAATCAGAAGGAACAGTGCATGTGCATGGATGTCACTATGGATGTAATGTAGCGTTACTGTTGTGTTAATTTAACTGCAGGTGTCACAACAAAGCACTGTTGTACATGTACATGTGATCATGTTTCAAAAGATTCAACCACATGCAATGGTGTCCTAGGCTGGTTTGTTTCTCAGACACTCGATACCTCAGGATGCACTCGGATAGCTTACAACATCAACAACCATTCATTCATTATACTGAATCATACACATAATCACATACACACACATGATCCTATATATCTCTAATCACTGAATGTTTCCGGACATCACAGTTCCTCCCCATTTCACACTGGTGACAGACCACCATCCCTTGTTGTCCATTCTCAACCCGGAAAAGGGATTACCAGCAGTGACAGCAGCACGGTTGCATTGGTATATGCGGTAGGCTAGCCCTGTCTTGATATCAGGTACAAGAGTACCACTCAGCACATAAATGCTGATGCACTTTCACGTCTCCCAGTGGTGGCCGACATGCAGATGGCACAAATGGACGAGGAGGAAGGAGGGACATTCCCAACTACAAACCCTCCTGGTCGAGGTGGCAGAATTAGGAAGAACAACAACAATTAAGGGACCTGGTGTTAGCAAGGGTGTTTCAGCCTATTCAGGAGGGATGGCCACCCAAAACTACAGAAGAGGTCCGGTTATAAAGCCATGCTTTGAGTAGAGACATGAACTATACATGTACAGCAGTACAATCCTGTGAAAGGGTACAGGGAGAGGTATAGGCCTGTACCACTGTTCACGGAGGGGTACAGGCCTGCTCAGGGATGCAGGCATGTACCCCTCCATGAACAGTGGTACAGGCCTGCTCAGGGATGCAGGCATGTACCCCTCCATGAACAGTGGTACAGGCCTGCTCAGGGATGCAGGCATGTTCAAGGAGGGGTACAGGGATACAAGCCTGGACAGGGGTACAGGCCTGTACTGGCGGGGGGGGGGGGGGGGGGGGGGGGGGTGTACAGGACTGTACAGTGGGTACAGGCTTGTACAGGGGTAAAGGCGTGTACATGCAGGGAGGGGTACAGGGTACAAGCCAGGACAGGGGTACATGCAGGCCTGTACTGGGGTGGGTGGGGGGGGGGGGGGGGGGTTGAGGGTACAGGACTGTACAAGGGTACAGGCTTGTACAGGGGTGCTGGCCTGTACAAGGGTAATGGCGTGTACAGGGAGGGGTAGTGGCCTGGACAGGGGTACAGGCTTGTACTGGGGGGGGGGGGGGGGGGGTGTACAGGACTGTACAAGGGTACAGGCTTGTACAGGGGTGCAGGCCTGTACAAGGGTAATGGCTGGTACAGGGAGGGGTAGCGGCCTGTACAGGGAGGGGTAGTGGCCTGTACAGTGGTATAGGCCTATAAAATTGTACAGGCCTGTACAATTTGGGGTACAACCAATTGTATTGATACATAGCAGTTGTTCATTCATGATGAACTCCACATACATATAGGTTTATCCATTGTCCTCTGTTTCATTCCATTTCTCTTGTCTTTTGCTAGGCCATGTAGTGATCCCCATTGCAGTCTGTCCCATTCTTCTTTGCTTTCATCGTCCCCCTTTAGTTCCTTCACAGAGTGGTCTCTAGTGGGTACACCCTTTCCAACACCTGTTCCTTCTGCCCTTTTCTTTGCACAACACGCCCTCTCAATTTGCCCCCATTTCATGCAAACTTTGTTTCTGAACCTGCACTGTTGAGTATCATGCGCTCCTCCACACCTGTTGCAAGCCCCTAGGCCTGACGGTCTCCCCCTTCTTGGTGGTGCTGCCACTTGATGTACTTCCTGTTTTGTGACACTCTGCAACTGTTCTGCGCGTCTTTAGTCTCCCTTTCCGCTATTTCCGCTGTCTCCAGCTCCTTGGCAAAAGTGAGGTCTGCCTTTGTGAGGAGTCTCTTCTGTACCCCCTCGTCCCTCATACCAAAGAACACCCTGTCTCTCAGCGTCTCTGATAACGTCGCACCAAACGCACAGTTCTGCAAACTTGCTGCATACCACATATCACACTTTCTCCCTCCTTTTGTCCCGTTTGTGGAACCGTACGTTCTGCGATGACTAGAGGTTTAGGCGCTACGTGTGTCGTTAAGGCTGCGACCAGTTGCTCGTACGTTCGGTCTTTCAATTTCTGGGGTGCTACGAGCGCTCGGAGCAGGCTAAATGTAATACAGGCGAGGAAAGCGTCCTGTTTCTGTTCGGCTTCCACTTTATTTGTCAGGAAGAAATGTTCTAGCCGCTCGACGTATTAACTCAACCAGTCTTCCGTTGACGCGTCATACTCCCCTGCCATCCTTCTTAGCTATCCCATGCACCCTCGTCGCCACTGTAGAGTCTCGATACCTCAGGATGCACTCGGATAGCTCAGATCCAGCTACAGCTACGTGTAGGCCTATATCTCTTGTCTGAGCAGCCGGTCGAGGTAAGCAGCCTAACATCATTTCAATACATCGATCTGTCTTGCAGAAAACACAGACTCGAAGCTTTTAGTATTCCATGGCATGTACTAGTACAGTTAAGTAAGTAGTTACCCCCGGCACGGGGCGGCACCTGGCCCACCACGCCCTCTGCTCAACTCCAGCTTTGCAAAATGCTGGCATGTCCTAGTCTCATTTTATTAACTATGGAATATCCTTGATTTTACTAAATATCTATGGCAACACATAGAAACGCCATTTAAAAATGGCGCCTTATTGCACCAAAACTGATTTAATATTTTTAAAAATGGTCCCCAAATTCTTCACGACAACATCCACTTTTTTTCGTATATTATATTATTTGGATAGTTGTAGAATTGTTTCAGAGGGTGGCAAAAGTTCTAACCCCCCTCTGTTCATTAGTTATAACTAATGGAATATCTTAATTAGCATGATTTTTTTCCATTTTCTGTACAAGTCTATGGAATATCATATTTTCAGAAATGGTCCCAGAATTTTGGACGATACAAGGTATAAAATTTGAAATTGCCTACATTTAAACATCATTTAGAGTAGTATTAGAGGGTGGCAAAAGTTGCAGGTCCGTTAGTTAAGTAAATAATAATCAAGTTAGTAAAAACGCCATACATTCTCTATGGAACGTACCGCGGAATGAAATCCAAAAATTTACAAACCGCAACTTTCGTGTCCGTTGATTTCTCCATATGCATAGCTGAGAAGCTTAGCTATAAACAGTTTATGTCATAATCGACTGTGGCATGTAATGCAATAGTGCCGGAAGGAGAGTAATAAGACTTCCCCCCTCCTCCCCACTCCAAAATAAAAGGTGAGCATGCATGGTTGGGAAAGTGCACAACTCTTACTCTGTTTGAGAGTATGTTGATACTTGTAAACCACACCTGTGCAATGATGCAGCGAGCAAAAAGTGCTAATCTTGTATGCTGAACTGACAACAACCTATTCATGAATATTATCCCACCCAAGGTCATCCCCAGCTCTAATAAAGGAACAAGCAAACTGGTTCTGAAAACATCAGAAACTGCATGGAATATTGAGTAAAAATACATCTTGACACTGAAATTTTAAAAGGCAACACTGTTTAGTATCACGTTTCCTTGCATACCTTTGTATCCATGGGAATCCATCTCGAATAACATCTGACCAAGGAATCTACACAATCAGGAAGGTCATCAGTTTAAATTGTTGTTCTATCCTCTCAGTGTCCCAAAAACATGAACGTGTGCCTACAGCACACCACATTTTTAAACTGCTTTGGATGTCTTTAGTGATATAATTTAAGTGTGCGGATCATTAAGAAGTAATGGGAAGTTTAAATCACGTTTGATGTGAAGTTACCACTTTTTCTCTAGCGCAACGAATTTCTAGTTGGATAGTCATCAAAAATAGGCTATGTTATTTAAGCTTGTTGCGGATGTAATGGCATGGTTTCAAATAAGGTTGGCTCAATTTAAATATGGACGACTCTCTTTGACAAAGTATAAGTGTTTCACGTACAATTGCACGTGTAGATGGTCTGACCACATGCACGATGAATACGCTAGATAGATTTACCACGCCCCCACGCGATCAGTGTGCTAGCTGAATGGGTTTCCCTGCAAGCGCTCTCAAGGCGATCACCGTGCACGTGCTCGGATTTTGGGCCCTTGCTTATCTCTACAGAGACTTCAGCGATGAAGGGCTTGTTCCCACCATACTGGGCATGGGCTTTTCAAATGGCAACATAACTATTGCAGACATCGTACCTAAAGGCATCCTCTATCTGGAGGTGGGGGTCCTATCGTGGCTGGTGAAGCTTACCATCGCGGCAGCCTACGCAATGTACCTCATCACGCTGGCGTACCGTTGGATCTTCTCCCCTACGGACTCGGTACACTACTATAAAACGAGAGATATGGGCCACCAGATTCCTCCCGGTGAGAATTGTTGATTCACGTTCCTGTTAACATACAGAGACGGGATATGTGAATAGTGTACACGCACGAAGGCTAGCTGTATATATGATCATTATAAAGCCATTAAAGGGAAGTGGCGTGACTTGGGGTTGTTACCGTATATGGAAAAGTAAGTTTGTATCATCGCGCATTTATATATCTAGATTCCTGTCATGCAAGGTATATAACCAGGCCTCCTAGCCAGGGGGTGTGTTGGGGGGGGGGGGGGGGGGGTGCAAAGCATGTTATAAGTGGACTCAACCAGGGCTGCCAAAGGCCAGCCAGCCTGACAGGCCGGAGACCTGGCCTGACCTGTCAGGCTGGACCCTGGCCTGTCAGGCCGGACCCTGTCAGGCCGGACCCTGTCAGGCCGGACCCTGTCAGGCTGGACCCTGGCCTATCAGGCCGGACCCTGGCCTGTCAGGCCGGACCCTGGCCTGTCAGGCCGGACCCTGGCCTGTCAGGCCGGACCCCTGGCCTGTCAGGCCAGACCATGCCCCCTTGATGTACCAACGTGCATGCAGTATATTTGTACATGTACAAACCAAGCTCACCTCTTGTTTAGAATTCAACTATTAAAGTATATATGTAAGGGGCAACAGTAAATAGCAACAGTATGTTTATTAGTTATTAAGCATCTGAGAAGTAGTGACTTTATATTACACACTTTATATTAAACCTCTTGAGATGCATGCAACAAATTCTCTGAAGGTTAGACTGTCAGCAAGAACTGGTGTGAGCAAAGTTTCATACCATGCATGTGCTAAGAGTTTCATGGCTTCATCATGCTTAACTTTAATTTGTGAGAGACGGGATTTGCAATGTAAAATACTGCTCGAGCTGCGATTTCTAGGCTGTTTATAAAATGGTCTTTTCTTGTTTGGCATAAACTACTGAGACTCCTTTGCATGGGCCTTGGGCATGATGCCGTTCATTGTCATTGTGTCTTAAAAGAGTGGAATGTTCCCTGGAGAACGGCTTGTGGCAATAATCACATCAGCTTTATCTGCGTACCCTTTCACCTTCGATGTATGGACCTTTGAATGAGCCGGGACCAGACAGCGGATGTGTTTGGGCTACCTTCGCACATTAAAGGCGTGAATCTCACAGTTTACTCGGGATTATATTTCCAGTGCCATAGGTCTGGGTTTGAGGCGCCGAGCAGATGGTGTAGGAATCATTGAAACCGATGGAGACGCTAAGTTGATCAATCGACATCGTACCGTTACGTAATAATTGATTGACATTTTAAAATTATAATTTCCAATAATTTGGCCTGTAAGGCCGGCCGGTTTTCAGCCGGACCCCTAGTCGGCCTTCGGCAGCCCTGGACACAACCAGTGGCAAAGCCAGGATAATACATGTATGTATGGTAGAGCATACACTGGCAGATGCATGAGAATGTGGTTAAAATTGCAGAGAAATTCCTAATATTCAACCTGTCTGTAGTACCGGTGCATTGAGAACACTATGAATAGAATGTGCTAATTGACGCACATCAAACTATACATGTAATTAATGTATCACTCCTTCACAGGCAAGGATAAGAGGGAAACAAGTAACTACATCCAGCAACTTAGGAAAGTTGGTGACATTCCTCCTCCATACCCAAATGGCTGGTATGAGGTGATGAGATCACGTGACCTTCCAACAAAGGCTGTTAGAGCTGTCTCCATGATAGGAGAGAATTTCGCTGTGTTTCGAGGAGAAGATGGCAAGGTATTGCATGCACTGTGTGATGCACATACGTTATGCATGTGTGCAGATGTGTGAACTCCACGCAGCACATGTGTGAACTCCACACATGTAACAGATGTTTGCCTAGTTGACTTGTAGCCTCTGTGGCATTCAGCTAACAAGTTCTTCTAAACTATTTCCTTATTGAGGGCAATTCTTAGAATGGCCATAGCAGTGCAATGGATCCAGTGAAGTTTTGGCCATAGCAGTGCTTCTCCTATTATTCACAAAATCCCACAGTGGAGCTCATATGCTGCCCCTTCACCATGCACAATAAGTACCTCACACCCCATTGAAAGGATCAGCTACTTTTGGGCCCTCATTCACACCACTTCACCAGTCACATGGTCTCAATGGGGGGTGGGGGGGTGCTGTCCTTGTATGACAATTATCTGCGCTGTATGTGTATGCATTTGTGGGTATACTTTTTTTAGCCATGCAGCTTCACAGCCACATTGACTGTATACTCATGCAGGGATTACAGTGGGGATCTAGGGAGCAGCCAATGTAGTTAGTATGCACTCATTAAAGAATGTGTCCGCTGCATGTACAATGTACACAACCCCCCCTCCCCGCCCCCCCCCCCCCCCCCACTCCTTGTGACAATCACTGGGCACTGGGTACTAAGAGTTGTTGTAATGGCGTTGGTACATGCTTAACCCCACCTCCTCCCCATGCAGGTATCAATCGTTGATGCCTACTGTCCCCATCTTGGAGCAAACTTAGGTACTGGTGGGCATGTCCGTGGCAACTGCATCGAGTGCCCCTTCCATGGTTGGCAGTTTGATGGCGAAAGCGGCCAGTGTGTCAGCATTCCATACACAGATAAGCCTGTACGTTCAGTGCATGGATTTAATTATGTATAAATATATGGCAAAGGTTTCATGGGTGTGTGCACATGGTTTTGGGGTGCTCTCAGCAGCACTCTTATGTTATCCCTATCATGCCCCCCCTCCCCCTCCCCCTCCCCCTCCCCTCCCCCCCCCCCACCTCTCAGTTCATGCACTTAGCTACAACATGCTTCTGTGTCAACTTCCTTGTGTCGTTTTTTTACAGAATAATGTTAAGTTAAAGAGACATGTAGCCATTTCTTGTCTGCTGGGAAGGTTGGATGGTGCAAGTCAGTATACGTCCTTTATGCTACACCTTGTGCCCAGTGGAAGGGGCACCAAATTGCCAGCCATTGCACATCTTCTCTGTTTTGTATAATTAGTCACCTGCCTCGTTCTGTTCTTTGACTCCCCTGTGTTCCCTCCCTCCTACTCCACATCCTTTTTGTTACCAGATCCCCAAATCTGCAAAGACGAAGGTTTGGCCTTCTGCTGAGTGTCACAACCTGATATTTGTGTGGTACGACGCGGAGGGGCGGGACCCACTGTTCCCATTGGAGGAGATAGAGGAGGTGAAGGGTGGGCGGTGGAGGTTCAGGTGAGGAGAGGGAGGGGCAGTAACCTTGGCCCATGCAAGAAGGAAGCTAAGAGCTTTAATTAACCATGGCTTTAAGTGGTACATGCACGTTATAACTTGCTTGCTACAAGTATGATGCTATAGTTTGTTCATTGTTAGAAGACTTTTTATATTAAAAGCACACCTGTGATACGGTATATGTTTATGCTGTGGGCTGTACTGCACCAACAAACATCTGCGCTTGTAACAGTCCATTTTGTTTAAGAAATCACTTCTTTTTATATTGTATTTCCAACACATGTGGACTAATTATGCCTATATCTTAAGTGAAAATGTCCATTGCATGAACATGTATTATTGTACAGGCATGGTGTTTAGTCGTAAAATAATTTCATTTGTGCACGATGGGTGGTTAAAACTTGCAAGTATAATATCAAAGGTATCATTTTTCCTCACACACACACACACACACACACACACACACACACACACACACACACACACACACACACACACACACACACAGGGGACGAAGTGTACATTACATTGCAACCCACATTGAGGAGATATCAGAGAATGGTGCAGATATGGTCCACCTTGGTGTTGTGCATGGAGCCAATGTGGCCACAGGAGCCAGTCGTGGCTATGATGAGGGCTTTTTCTCCCGGCTACTCACTCACCATTGGAAGGGCAACTGGGAACCTTTAGATGACACCTCTCGGAGGTAAGGGTATAATTTATGAGATGAGGAACAAAATAGATTGCTTGCCGGGAGGTGTGGATGGGGATGAGGGTGTTGGTGAGGCTGGGGATGAGGGTGTTGGTGAGGCTGGGGATGAGGGTGTTGGTGAGGCTGGGGATGAGGGTGTTGGTGAGGCTGGGGAGGATGTGGTTGTTGGGTGGGAGGGCAGCTAGGATGAGGATGTATGTGAATGATGATTACATTTCCTGTGAGCTGTACTGTACATTTACATGTACTGAAATATACACAAGCCCTGTTGTTGTGGTCTAGAGTTTACTCACAGTGCATATATTAGACCACCCTAACATCCTCATCCACCCACATCCTCATCCTGCCTCACATCCTCATCCACCCAAACCATCCTGCCCCACCCACACCATCCTGCCCCATGTCCTCATCCACCCACACCATCCTGCTCCACCATCCTATATGGTGGGCGTTATATGTTTCTTGTGAGTTGCCTATTGCAATTATTAATACAACCAGCAGGAAATGAATAACACTTACATTTTAGCATGTGCATAAATATTTTACCTTTGTCGTGAGCATTACTGTGTGTCTAGGTCTGTCACAGGACACAACACACCAAAATACATAGCCCTCAAAGCAAGCCTGCTGTAAATAGTTGAGCATATGTACATGTGTGTGTGCTGGCGTGCTGGTGTGCATGCACTTGTGTGTATATTTTACGGTAGTGGTAGGCACATGGAGACTACTGTTAGCTCACACATGGAGAAAATGTGAAACTAGGAAGATCATTGGCTAGGCCTTACAACTTTTGTCTGTAAAGTGTGCACAAGTATTAGAGCTGCAGCTGTTATTATATCATCCAATGTGTTTGTGTTGTGTGTGTGTGTTCAATGTGTGTGGTTATGTGTTTCGTGTGTACGCAGTGTATGTTGTGTGTGTGTGTTGTGTGTATGTTGTGTGTACGTTGTGTATGTTGTGTGTACGTTGTGTATGTTGTGTGTACGTTGTGTATGTTGTGTGTGTGTTGTGTGTATGTTGTGTGTATGTTGTGTGTATGTTGTGTGTACGTTGTGTGTGTTGTGTGTGTTGTGTGTGTGTGTGTGTGTGTGTGTGTGTGTGTGTGTGTGTGTGTGTGTGTGTGCGTGTATACCTGTGTGCACATTGAGTTGACGTATTCTTCTCCAGACATGTTGGTTGCATGACTATCAACCTCGCTCACACCATCCTTGGAGTGAGGGTGCCCCTGTTGGATGTCTCCGTGGTGACCCACCAGATCGGGCCGGCCCTCGTCATCCTCAAGTATAAGACCACGTTTGGGTGTGGCACATGGGTGCAGACCATAGTCCCCGAGGGGCCACTGTACCAGAGGATGACCAGCTATGCGTACACAGACTGGTGGCTGCCCGCATTTGTAGCTTCTTCATTTCTGGAGGTAACAGAGCACATTGCTTGAGATACCACCTATTTGCCTAGGGGTATTCTCACTGCCATGTGTGGGTGCATGTATTTGGCGTGCAGTGATATACAGTGGTGTGCAGGGGTGTGCAGTGATATACAGTGGTGTGCAGGGGTGTGCAGTGATATACAGTGGTGTGCAGTGATATACAGTGGTGTGCAGGGGTGTGCAGACATACATGTACTGTAGTGCGCGTGTGGGATGAGAAGTGTTTGCTCTGTAGGGCATGGGGACCCAGCTTGATCGAGATGTCAACATCTGGGTGAACAAGACGTATCGCTTGAAACCATTGTTTGTGAAAGAAGACAAGATCCTGGTGGATCACAGACGGTGGTTCTCACAGTTTTACTCTGAGAATAGTAAAAAGTTCACCATCAGAAGAGACAATGACCTCACCTGGTAGTCTGTGTTCCTACCCATAGACTTAGGGATAGATCTAGAGTTATGTGGATTTTATGTTGGACAACTGTGTATAAATTATAATGATATTAGTTGTAATACCTCTATGGTTATGTGATCTACATACATATAGTGACACCCACAGCACATGTAATTGTGAGATTATATATCTGTGCTATATGGTCTGGGCTATATGGTCAGGGCTATATGGTCTGGGCTATATGGTCTGGGCTATCTACATAAACTTACCATCTTGTCAGATCATTGTGCATAAGAAAATCACTCCCTACCACTCCTCCCATCACCATCACTACCACTTCACTCCTTCCATTACCACTACCACTCCTCCCATCACCATCACTACCACTTCACCACTACCACTCCTCCCATCACCATCACTACCACTTCACCACTACCACTCCTCCCATCACCATCACTACCACTTCACCACTACCACTTCTCCCATCACCATCACTACCACTTCACCACTACCACTCCTCCCATCACCATCACTACCACTTCACCACTACCACTTCTCCCATCACCATCACTACCACTTCACCACTACCACTCCTCCCATCACCATCACTACCACTTCACCACTACCACTTCTCCCATCACCATCACTACCACTTCACCACTACCACTCCTCCCATCACCATCACTACCACTTCACCACTACCACTTCTCCCATCACCATCACTACCACTTCACCACTACCACTTCTCCCATCACCATCACTACCACTTCACCACTACCACTCCTCCCATCACCATCACTACCACTTCACCACTACCACTCCTCCCATCACCATCACTACCACTTCACCACTACCACTTCTCCCATCACCATCACTACCACTTCACCACTACCACTCCTCCCATCACCATCACTACCACTTCACCACTACCACTCCTCCCATCACCATCACTACCACTTCACCACTACCACTTCTCCCATCACCATCACTACCACTTCACCACTACCACTCCTCCCATCACCATCACTACCACTTCACTCCTCCCATTACCATCACTACCACTTCACTCCTCCCATTACCACTACCACTCCTCCAATCTCCTTCACATGCATGGGTTCTCCTGAACTTTGATTCACTTTATTCTCCATGTCGATATCTCCATGTGAGTGAAATTGGGATAATTGATAATAAAGTTGGAAAGATGGAATGCTATAGTATTGTGTATATAATTCACAAGAGCAACTATGTAGAAAAACTAGGTTTATCTGATTTTTAGTATGTGTGAGCACTTACCCAACAAATGCTCATCTTTATGCCTCAACTATTCATTGACTCCTGAGTGTGTGAGAAATAGTTTGCTAGGTAAAGGTGAGTGAACCTACAATGTGGCCACAAATTAAAGAGGAATGTCTGTCAATTGAAACAGAAACGATTTTCATGACGAACTTCAAGCGGTATAATGTTCAAAGGTATTAGTTCATGTTCCAAATTATATCTATTTGACATGGAAAATTAGCACCTATCACTAATACATACAGACCAAAAAGGATCTAATTCTCACAGTGTTGTCCATATTCTTGCACTCCAGAACCATCTCATACACACGTACACATACATAAATAACCCAAGAAATACCCAGCCATACCAATGTCTACTGTAATGGTCTTCTCAGATGATGTCTGAGGAAAACCCAATGTTCTAAATTTAAATGTACCACTACAATCTTAGCTTGAAGCAAAGCTTCCTCTCCAAATAACACATTAGGTACTGTTGCAGTGTGACCATATGCAAAAACTTGTGTTAAATACTTCTGACTCATTTTTGAACGAAAGTTGCTAATAGCAATTATTATTTATTATTTATTATCCAGCATGACATTCAACAAAGCTAAACATATGTACATTAAAACTAACCACCACAAATTGTTAAACAAAATAAATATTCATTTAATAAATAATTGTATATTCATGTAAACACATTGCATGAATACTGGTAAATTATACAAAATACTACCTAAACACACGGTGGGTGGGGCTGATTATTGTCCCCATTGTGGAGGCTAGCCCTTGACAAGATTGCTCTGGCACTTCCTCTAGCTAGGGCAAGGTTCAGTTGGCTGTGGTATTGGATTTGTTGCATCAAGTGTGACAGCAAAAGGCAAGACAGGAAAAACACTCCTGGGCGTCTTTGCCCCAAGCGTCGTAGGATTCAACAGCAAGAGGCACACAAGCCCATCCGTACCAATTCAGAACACTTCTCATCATCGGCTGCATGCTTTTGTGCCTCAGCAGCCTGAGCTGCTGCACCAGCTGTCACACCCGCTTCCATTTAAGTTGTGAAGTAACAGTCATATACAGAGCAGCAGGCTGCCCATGCCCTCAGCCAAGCACTAAAATGTCAGCTGGTCAAGAATGATGGTCGAGAATGGGGCCGATCATGGCTGAGTCCAGAACCAGCCTCAACATGGATGTGAAGGTGAGCCCAATGGAAAGACTACTTCACCAATATGTCCCTCAATTTATTATGCCTCATAACAACATCACCTCCATGTTTGCATGTAGCGCATGATGGCCAAGTGGGTCAAGGGCACTGTTAGGGCAGAGAGCACATGGGGAACCACAAGAGGTGTCTATACCCAGCCACCACTTCACCTCAGTCTGGAATTCATCAGAGTCCATGTGCAGACCCAAGCCAATTGAAGGCAAACAGAAAGCCATGAAGCAGAGTGGGGTGCCGACACAGGAAGGAGTCATGCTTTATCCGCTGGCAAGGCCTGGTCCAAGAGACACTGGAAATTGAAATGGTCCAGCATTGTGGTCATGTCTTGGAGGGGATGTAAATAAATCATTAAAACGAGCAACTGCCTGAAGAAGGTGATAATTACTCTCTGAAGCAAACCCAGAGAATGCTGGGAAAGGCCAAGACCACCTCTGGACATGCTAATGATGCCATGCGAGATGAAATCAGCTATGCAATTAGAGAAGCGCTGCGTAACATCAACATCAAACCGCTGAATGGCCTCAAAGATTAGTACAGTTGGAGTGGTTCTTACTAAATGGACAAGCTTGGAGAAGCTGCCACACATATGTAGAAGCAGAGGAGCAACCTGGGGGGGGGGGGGGGGGGGGGTCTGTAACTGCAACTTCCTCTAGCTCAGAAAGTATCTAAATGATGTGGGGATGACCAGATACATTGCCTTGGCCTCTGCACCACATTTGATATCCTTCTCTGGAATTAGAGGTTTACATATGCAGGGTGATTACAAGTGCAGCTTCGCCCAAAAATAACTGGATGGCACATGTGCTCTGGAAGAATCATTCCAAGGGATATAAAGCACAATAACTGGATTCATTGATCCTGCTTGTATACATGCTTTCATGGTCCCACCTATCATGAGTCTCAAACATCCTCCAAGATCAAACACATTGCAGAAATTATGTTACATAAGCAGACTCTACAGATTTAGCATACTAATATTGTATTAACACTAATATTATTAACTTCAATATCAGCAACAAAAGCAATCTCTAGATAGAAAAGGAGCATCCAGCTGGCTGAATGATCTTCCTATTGCAAGGCATGGTTTTGCTCTACACAAGAGTTGATCCCATTGCATATCAGTGCGGCTCCATCTATACTGTGCAGCATGCCATGAATTGCCCATCAGGAGGCTTTCCTTCAGTTCGACACAATGAGGTGTGAGACCTGACCTCTGCATTCCTCGGTGAGAACCTGCTTTGCAGCCATTGCAGGGTGAGCACCTTAGATGTAAGTCTGAAAATGAAGAAGCTAGAGCTCGGCTATGCACAGAATGGAGGAAATACCACTAAACTGAGTACTGAATAGCAGCACAGTCTACAAGAGAATAGATTGCAGATAAACAACAAGAACCCTTTTCCACCACACTTTTTTTGGTTGTGATGCAAATTGAGTTTTTCTTTACTCCGCTCAGCAATCATCATGCATGTGCCTTCAAGGGAGTCGAATTAAGGGACCTAGCCTTTTCATCCACACTCACAATGGCCTGTGACGAGGCAAAGGTCCACTAAACTGTGTGTTATAATTAGTTTACATAATTATTGCCTTGTATAATATTTATTTTAAAAATCTATGAATTTATTACTACTTTAACGTACATGTAGGCTACATACATATAAGCACCCTCTTATGTACACACACATGAGTTAATTAAATACATTGCTGAGAGCTAGCTACACGAAATTTCCAACAGACTATCTCGTCCTATATACAAGTGCAACAAACTTCAGTATTATCAATTTATAAGCACATGCTTTGATCGACACGGTTTATTAAAGCACACGTGGCGCGGCGCACAGGGCTAGGGCAACGTACGTACGTGTCTCACGGTGGTCTGCTCTCATTGAACGCGTGGAAACTAAGCCCTACGCCCCGAAAAATTGAAATGGTTACGTACACCCATAGCAACGAACCTGACAACCGATGCCTTTTAGAACCAGCTGTGCACGGGGTACATAAAACGTAATCAACACCTAAAAGCCATACTAGCAGTGATAAACACCTTTGAACTATATTGTAAGCAAAAATCACGTGGCCTGGTGTTGCCAACTGTCGGCTCTGGTACTTCAAACCTATCGACTTACGCACGGCGATCACCGACTACATGTGTTCAAAAAACTACAACGACGCTCGGTGACTGAATTGGAACATGCCAAAGCTATCACGGTAAAGTTAGTTGTTTGTACTATCGTTTTTTGGTACAGGTTAGTGGCAACGCATTTTCTGAAGTAGATTTCTAGCCTTTGAAAATCCACCATTTTGGTGTCTTTTTGGGGGTGGGGGAATTAATATTTGCGCAATGAAGTGGGTTTTAACAGAGCGTTTAAAATATAGCCTTATATTTCTTTTGGTCTAAATTTGACTCCATGCTCGTATGTAAATAGATTGAGCTTGAACTGAATTATTATTTATTCTTTACTCTCTTGGCTGGAGGGGGGATGGCAGCTACCAATTGTGGCTCAATACTTAGTAAGTGTTCTTGCACAATGCGCATCAGGTTCTGCATGTGGTTGTGGATTGGAGCAAATGTCAAGCCAAGAATTTTGCATGAATTGACTTGGCCCCTGAAAAGGGGGCTGTTTCTCCTTTGGGGTTATCGCCAACAATTTGGCTGGATATGTGGTGCATCCTTTCCTCACCAGCCAGACAGATTCCTGATGATTTGAGCCACCTGAAACACCAGTGAGTTAGAATTGAGCCTTTGCTGTATGTTGTGACACACCGCCTTAGAAGCCTCAGTGTATTCCAAGGTATGGCAAGCCCAGCCTTAATCGCCGGCAATACATGTACCTGAACTTTAGTCCATGATGAGTAGGCAGCTGTAGTTTAGCTCTGGTGACATGCACGAATGTTATTGGCAGAAGTGAGTGTATATATTATGTAACCTCTGTACAAGTCATTGACATTCACTTAACTGCTTCCCCTGTAGCAAGTTTTATGATGGCTTTGTCAGGACTAGCTGGTAGAGATTACCCTCTTCAGCAAACTCGCTGCTTGCTTCTCCTCCTCAGGTGTAAGTGTTGGTGCACACTCATGCCCTTCATAGTCACCATCCTTAATATCCCTGCTGCAGTCTGTATACAGTGCTCCAGAACATCTGACAGCAGCATTATCACACTTGATGATAGTCTGACTAGGGGACCATCTGGTGACCGTCAGGGGATTTTCCTCTGGGCAGCAGGGGATCATCCTCAGAGCAGCAGGGGATCATCCTCTGAGCAGCAGGGGACCATCCTCTGATCAGCAGGGGACCGTCCTCTGAGCAGCATGGGACTGTCCTCTGAGCGGCAGGGGATCATCCTCTGAGCAGCAGGAGATCATCCTCTGAGCAGCAGGGGATCATCCTCTGAGCAGCAGAGGATCATTCTCTGGGCAGCATGGGACCATCCTCTGATCAGCAGGGGACCATCCTCTGATCAGCAGGGGACCGTCCTCTGAGCAGCATGGGACTGTCCTCTGAGCAGCAGGGGATCATCCTCTGAGCAACAGGGGATCATCCTCTGAGCAGCATGGGACCATCCTCTGATCAGCAGGGGACCGTCCTCTGAGCAGCATCTGAGCAGCAGGGGATCATCCACTGAGCAGCAGGAGATCATCCTCTGATCAGCAGGGAACCATCCTCTGAGCAGCAGGGGATCATCCTCCGGGCAGCATGGGACCATCCTCTGGGCAGCATGGGACCATTACTGAGCAACATGGGACCATCTCTAAGCAGCAGAGGACTATCCGTCCTCTGAGCAGCATGGACGGTTCACAGCATCATATGCTGCTATCCACTCCCGGAGGCATTTGGAGCACACCAGTGCACCACACAGCAGTTCCAGTGGCTGTGAGAGGGTGTTGGAGCACAGTGCACACTTCAGCTCCTTTAGCATTGATAGGTTGTTAGCTCTTGCCAAAGGTGGGCTAGGCTCACTATGGAGAACTAGAGGAGGGGCAATCTTCTCAAGATGACCTCTTATGATGTCATATGTTTACTTGTTTTGCCACTCAAATAGCATCACTACACATTTGTGATGCACTCACTTTGTGATGGCACAGATGGTTCTCTACATACCCAGCTTACATTGCATGCAGAACATCTTAGGGTTACATCATCCCCAGATGTGTCAATGTCAAAAGCTTTTTTCAGCTCAGCTGAGAATGCTATGCACTCAGAGCTGGTTCTTTTCTTTGCCTTGTACTTCGTTAGCCTCTGCCCACACACTCTG
Organism: Spongilla lacustris; assembly: GCA_949361645.1. Lineage (NCBI taxonomy): Eukaryota > Metazoa > Porifera > Demospongiae > Spongillida > Spongillidae > Spongilla > Spongilla lacustris. The sequence continues at coordinate 4,338,119 of OX442429.1, read as the reverse complement.
CAATGTATGGAAATTGTAATCCATACCTATAATGTATAGGGCAAAACCACAACGTACGTCGATTATTCATGCAATACGCTCAGCTTGTTCGTGGTGACAGAAAATGCGTTGCCACTTCAGGTTAGTAAATTCTGGTAGCCACATGCCTCCTGAGCATCGCTGTAGTACTCATACCTTCCAGTTCAGTCACCAAAGGCTACGTCGTCGCATTTAGTAATGCCCTCCTTCTAAATACGTATCGCGTGACCTTGCTAAACGGTATGCGCATGCTATCTATGTGGAATTTCAATTGTGCGCATTGACTGGACATGACAGGAAAAGGAATGCAGTGTTTGAGTTCGTTTTCAGTGTTTGATTTGCTAGTTCTGGTGAGTTATGGTTTGCTTTTAAACATCAGATGTCTATAATGAGCCATCAGTTAAGAAATATATGGTAATACCGTAAATGATCTAATTGTTGACTTAGTTTCCAGCCGCACACAACCGTGGTCTAGTAGATCTTTGCGCTAATTATAATTGCATGTCCATATTCATATAATACATTTCAGCAAAAAAAAAACCCATTATAAAAATTGTTTTGTCAACGTTACTAGAACGTTCCAACAAGAGAGATGTTTCTTTCTGGAAACAACTTGAAGGCCGCGTCGATGCACGTGTTCGGATTACTGGCGTTCTCATACCTCTACAAAGAAGTATACGAGCGAGGCGTCACGCAGGCGGTGCTGTGCACTGGAGGGAATTCAACTTGCCGGAGAGTAATTGCCGATCTGGTGCCTAAAGGCATTCTCTACTTAGAGGTCGGCCCCTTGCTGAAGGTATTCGGGGCCGCTTTGGCGCTGCTGTATGCTGCATACCTTATCGTCCGAGTGTACCTCGTGCTGTTCTCACCTGTCGATCTGGTGCACAATGCTAAGTCCAGGGACTTGGGCTTCCAGATCCCACCTGGTAAGCAACTCTTGTCAGCTTCTAACGAGTGTTGGGTTTGAGCTAGGTGAAGAAATGTTTTTTTTTTTTTTTTTTTTTTTTTTTTTTTGGCAGCTGATGGGGATTTTTCAACCACGCTGCACTGCGATCGTAAAATAAAATCAGTTAACAGTTAGTCACTGAGACCATGCTGAGACAAGTACGTAAATTTGGGCTATACATGTGAGCATGTAGAGATATTATTTAGACTATAGCAACGCGTACTCGACCATAGATTTAGCAAGCGAAATTGCTGCGCGGAAACACGTTCCATGTTATATATATTGGCTGCACGCTGCGCTTTAAAAAAATATTATGGCTTCAACACATACATCGTCCTTTCTCGCATTGCAATTGTGCGCTTATGTGCTGTGCATAACGCACGTATCAATTTGACTCGAACAGCAACCGTGCATGACCACCGCTAATTGACTCCTAATTGCGGTCATTATCTACAGCAAACCAAGCTTTTAGTTCTTGAAAGGGCAGTTTGTTTTTAATTACATGATGTTCCACGAAGCAGAAGATGCTTTGGCATACATTCAGACGTAAAACGACTGGGTAAAATGCATATAGTTTTTTTCCATGGAAGTATGTCAAAAACAAATCTCTCTGTAAAATGTCATTATGGTGTGGTGATATCTTTTCCTTTCCTTAGGCAAAGATAGGAAGGAGCTTAGTAGTCTTGTCCAACGTCTAAGGAAGGTTGGAAACATTCCCCCTCCATACCCTAATGGCTGGTATGAGGTGATGAGGTCATGTGAACTTCCAAAGAAGGCTGCTAAAGCTATCTCCATGTTAGGACAGAATTTAGCTGTGTTCCGAGGTGAAAATGGCAAGGTGTGTATATTTGTTGTGTGTGTGCGCATGTGCTGTGTTTTGTGTTGCTTGCTGTGTGTCATGCTTTGTGCAAGTTTTGCATGCACATGTGCACATACACACACACACACACACATACATGTTGTGCACTTTTATGTCTCCTAATCTACATGTACACATGTAGAGGTGTAAATAATCTTATCAGGTAATAAAATACATGGCATTCCTCCCCTTCTCTTTCTCTTTCTCCCCTCTTTCCCTCCCTCTCCTCTCCTCTCCCCTCTTCCTCTCTCCCGTCACCATTCCTCCTTGAATTCTCCAAAGTGAGTGCATGTGCAGGGCAGACATATTAGTATAAGTAGCAGCACCCCCCCCCCCCCCCCCCAAGTGGTTTGTGATGTGGTATATGTGGTTTGATCGATGTGCTTAGTACTGTATGCTTGAGTAAGGTACATGTATGCCACAAATCAGCATGGGACCAGATGAGCATTATGCCACTTCTTAAGTGCACACGTGTATGGCATCCAATAATGGGTGCAGTATTTAACAGCTGGATGGGTGTTGGGTACAAAGGGCAGGGACCTAGCATCTAACCATCAGTAAAGTGCAGCTAAATTCATTGGTTGCATCAAAGTTCTTACCTCAACTGTGTTGTGCACATGTATGTCTCTTGATCTATAATCTTATCAGATAATAAAATACATGGCACCCTTCCTCTCTCCCTTTGTCACCATTCCTTCTTGAATTCCCCAAAGTGAGTGCATGTGCAGGGCAGACATATTAGTATAAGTAGCAGCACCCCCCTCCCCCCCCCCCCCCCCCCCCCCCCCCAGTGGTTTGTGATGTGGAATGAGTGGTATGGCTTTGTTGACTAGTTTAGAGGCTACTGTATGTGCTTTGATTAACTTTTTTATAGCAAGAAAATGGACTAAAGTCCAACCCACATTAGCCCAGGAGTTCTGCTGGACACCACCCATGCATAAGCAACAAGCTGTAGCAAGCTTACATGTATTCATTTGATCATTATCTTGCAATTGTTCCTGTTGAAGTCTTACCAGCATTCATGGAGCATACTGAGGACTCATGGGTAAAGGTTGAGTCCAGTGAAACAACATTAGTTTATGGATGGCTTACTGGACTTTTACCCAGTTGCTGGCAACAAAGTCCCCTCATATATATGTATATGTATGCTGGCCTTTAGGTGTACATGTAACTAATTGCTGTGGTGTAAATCATTTTTACCAACGCTAGACTTTACTACATAGAATTTCATTTTATGCTGATTGCATTGGAAGTTGTAACTGGACTGCATAGAATTGTGCAGAGATCCTGACAAAAAAACCCTATGACACATAAACCAATCAGTTTGAAGTCTAGCACTTTTGATATAAACGTATGGTCTGATGCATGTGTACTTCTTAGCAAGCACTAAATAATCATTCACTTGCAGCCAGGGTGGTGGCAAGATTGACAAATGAAATGCAGGGTTAACAGGGAAGTGCTAACTAGTGGGTGTGGCTTGCACTGCTGTATTGTGCTTAAATAGTTAACCACCCAAACAGGAAGCTCGGAACCACAGTTGGTTAATATTGCTAGCACGGGGACAAGTTTATGTCATAAATCTTGAAACAAATAGGATTGATTTTGCTTCTACCTTCCCATATGCCCTCCATTTCCTAAAGTGTGATGTACCTTCAGTGGTGGGCAGATCAATATCTGCAGATCCACATAATATTTCATTTTGGGAAAAGCAGTGTTCATGGTGAAATATCATTTAGCCCTCCCACCTCCTCCCCACGCAGGTATCGATCGTTGATGCCTACTGTCCCCACCTTGGAGCAAACCTTGGTGTTGGAGGTCGTGTCCATGGCAACTGCATCGAGTGCCCCTTCCATGGTTGGCAGTTCGATGGTGAAAGCGGCCAGTGTGTCAAAATACCCTATGCTGATAAGGTATTATGCTTTGAGGACGTGTACTTGTCCCCTCAGAGGTGATGGGTGTGTATGTGTACTTGTCCTCTTGGTGATGGGTGCTCTTGGTGATGGGTGTGTACTTGTCTCCTTGGTGATGGGTGTGTATGTGTACTTGTCCTCTTGGTGATGGGTGTGTACTTGTCCTCTTGGTGATGGGTGTGTACTTGTCCTCTTGGTGATGGGTGTGTACTTGTCTTCTTGGTGATGGGTGTGTACTTGTCCTCTTGGTGATGGGTGTGTACTTGTCCTCTTGGTGATGGGTGTGTACTTGTCCTCTTGGTGATGGGTGTGTACTTGTCCCCTTGGTGATGGGTGTGTACTTGTCCTCTTGGTGATGGGTGTGTACTTGTCCCCTTGGTGATGGGTGTGTACTTGTCCCCTCAGTGGTGATGGGTGTGTACTTGTCCCCTTGGTGATGGGTGTGTACTTGTCCCCTTGGTGATGGGTGTGTACTTGTCTTCTTGGTGATGGGTGTGTACTTGTCCTCTTGGTGATGGGTGTGTACTTGTCCCCTTGGTGATGGGTGTGTACTTGTCCCCTCAGTGGTGATGGGTGTGTACTTGTCCCCTTGGTGATGGGTGTGTACTTGTCCCCTTGGTGATGGGTGTGTACTTGTCTTCTTGGTGATGGGTGTGTACTTGTCCTCTTGGGGATGGGTGTGTACTTGTCCTCTTGGTGATGGGTGTGTACTTGTCCTCTTGGGGATGGGTATGTACTTGTCCTCTTGGTGATGGGTGTGTACTTGTCCTCTTGGGGATGGGTGTGTACTTGTCCCCTTGGTGATGGGTGTGTACTTGTCTTCTTGGTGATGGGTGTGTACTTGTCCCCTTGGTGATGGGTGTGTACTTGTCTTCTTGGTGATGGGTGTGTACTTGTCCTCTTGGTGATGGGTGTGTACTTGTCCTCTTGGGGATGGGTGTGTACTTGTCCCCTTGGTGATGGGTGTGTACTTGTCCTTATGGTGATGGGTGTGTACTTGTCCCCTCAGTGGTGATGGGTGTGTACTTGTCCCCTTGGTGATGGGTGTGTACTTGTCCCCTTGGTGATGGGTGTGTACTTGTCCTCTTGGTGATGGGTGTGTACTTGTCCCCTTGGTGATGGGTGTGTACTTGTCCCCTTGGTGATGGGTGTGTACTCGTCCTGTTGGTGATGGGTGTGTACTTGATGGGTGTGTACTTGTCCTCTTGGCGTCATTACATCTTTCATTGGATTGCATGAATTTTCCTCACCCTATTTTCCCTCCCTCTTACATATCGTACCCAGATCCCCAAATTTGCAAAGACGAAGGTGTGGCCTTCTGCTGAGTGCAATGAGCTGATCTATGTGTGGTATGATGTGGAGGGGAGGGACCCCAAGTACTCTCTGGAGGAGGTAGAGGAGATAAAGACAAGGAAGTGGACATACAGGTGAGATGTCTTCCCTTTGAACTCATGAATTCAGAAAATCTTATTTGCACTTAATGTTTGCGCACCAACATTTGGGGGGTGGGAGAGGTCGCTATACATGCGCTTCTATGCAAGGGAGGGCGGGCAGGGTGAACTTAGCGCGCACTACGATATTATCAGAGTGTTGGGCGAAGCGGAGTCCCTCCTGGCTTCCTCCCCCAAGCGAGACCGGCGGTCCTGCCCCTAATCCGAACGGGCCGAGTCCCGTAAAGGGGGCGTGGTCAGCTGGTGGGGGTGGGTCGTTACGTTTTGTTTGCACGGACGCCTGCGCTAGGGCGAGTTGGTGGTATATATATACTTGTATATACCCTCCGCGAGTCGGCGTTTGACCCGCAATCCCACCTGTGCTTTTATTTGAAGACCTAGCGACGACGCCTCGTCCTAATTCATCCAGGCTGGTAACCCTAATGAGCACAGGTTCGGACTTTTGCCCATGCAGCCTGTGGCGGCTGTACTGAACTACAGGCATGGCGAAAGGTGGTTCAGCGCCGGGCCCCGTTGTTCAAGTTCAGCAATGGAAGATACTTGGTCCGTGACCGATTTGGGAGCCGCGCGAACTATAATGTATGTATGTCATGTGAGCTGCTATACAGAAAGGGAATGCGATTTTCAAAGAACCTGTACACATAATGGGACCAGTAGCCTCCTGTACACACAGTGAACTGCATACATGTATTCTGCATGTGAAATAAGCTCTTGTTTTTTTTTTCAATTTCAAGGATTTGTACACAAGTGTGTTGTTACTATCTATGCTACATACTCACACACACACACACACACACACACACATACACACACACACAGGGGAAGGGTTGTGCACTACATTGCAGCTCACATTGAGGAGATATCAGAGAATGGAGCAGATGTGGCTCACCTGAATGCCCTCCATCAGCCTGGTATTGCAGGAGGGGGTAGTGTGAGCTTTGCAGAAACATGGCTGTCCAATCTACATTCACACAAGTGGACTGCCACCTGGCAACCTGAAAATGAATCTATGAGGTATAGTGTACATGTATCTGTGCAGGGATGGGGGGGCTAGGGAATATGTAACTGAATATCACCAGTACCTCTACATGTAAATTGAAATCAAGACATTGAAGTTGTGCTACATTGAAGCATTCCCTTGCAGAACAATCATAATTGACATGTTAGAGGGAGGGGTGGTATATGATGTTATGCTGAACATCAACATATTGTCATGGCATTGCCCAATACTTACTATACCTCTTCAAATGCTGTTCTGTTTCTTACTGCCTTGTCCCATTGCATGGCTCCTATTTCCATTGGTCACATGACTCTTCACTGTATGTCCCCATAATTGACATATAGTTATTTGCCTTGTTTCCCTTCACAGTCATATTGGTCTTATGACTCATCACCTTTCCCTTCACAGTCATATTGGTCACATGACTCTTCACCTTTCCCTTCACAGTCATGTTGGTCACATGACTCATCACCTTTCCCTTCACAGTCATATTGGTCTTATGACTCTTCACCTTTCCCTTCACAGTCATATTGGTCACATGACTCTTCACCTTTCCCTTCACAGTCATGTTGGTCACATGACTCTTCACCTTTCCCTTCACAGTCATGTTGGTCACATGACTCTTCACCTTTCCCTTCACAGTCATATTGGTCACATGACTCTTCACCTTTCCCTTCACAGTCATGTTGGTCACATGACTCATCACCTTTCCCTTCACAGTCATATTGGTCACATGACTCTTCACCTTTCCCTTCACAGTCATGTTGGTCACATGACTCATCACCTTTCCCTTCACAGTCATATTGGTCACATGACTCTTCACCTTTCCCTTCACAGTCATGTTGGTCACATGACTCTTCACCTTTCCCTTCACAGTCATGTTGGTCACATGACTCATCACCTTTCCCTTCACAGTCATATTGGTCACATGACTCTTCACCTTTCCCTTCACAGTCATGTTGGTCACATGACTCATCACCTTTCCCTTCACAGTCATATTGGTCACATGACTCTTCACCTTTCCCTTCACAGTCATATTGGTCACATGACTCTTCACCTTTCCCTTCACAGTCATATTGGTCACATGACTCTTCACCTTTCCCTTCACAGTCATATTGGTCACATGACTCTTCACCTTTCCCTTCACAGTCATATTGGTCACATGACTCTTCACCTTTCCCTTCACAGTCATATTGGTCACATGACTCTTCACCTTTCCCTTCACAGTCATATTGGTCACATGACTCTTCACCTTTCCCTTCACAGTCATATTGGTCACATGACTCTTCACCTTTCCCTTCACAGTCATATTGGTCACATGACTCTTCACCTTGCCAACTCTGTCCTTGGCCTCGCGCTACCGTTCTTGGATGTGAACCTTAGCGCCCTTCAGATTGGCCCGTCACTAGTAATACTTCGGTTCAAGACCATATTTGGGAATGGGGCATGGCTACAGACAGTGGTCCCAGAAGAGCCACTGAACCAAAGGATGACCAACTATGTCTTTGCTGACTGGTGGATGCCTACTTTTATAGCGACCGGTATGCTGAAGGTGAGCAGTAACCATAGCAGCACAGTATGGTAGAGGCTAACTGTACTGACAAAGCCCCATCATTTCTTGACCACACCCCCATGCAGGTGCATGTAATACCACTGTTTTTTTTAAATTTTATTTTTGTAATCCTTTAGGGCATGGGGGTGCAGATTGATAGGGACGTGAACGTGTGGAGCAACAAGACCTACCTGTCCAAGCCACTGTTGGTGAAGGAAGACCGCCTGATACTGGAACATAGGCGGTGGTACTCACAGTTCTACTCGGAGAGCAGCCAGAAGTTCACAGTCAAGAAAGAGGATGACCTCACCTGGTAGCTAGCTACATAGGCCCCCTTCTCGCTCTCTCTCTCTCTCATCCTCCTCCTCATAGTAGTTCTCTCCAATTGTACACATGCTTGACCATACATGTATGTGTTCAAAACAACCACAACAGCAAACACATTAAAAAAAACACCATTTGGCACAGTCCTTTTGTTACTGCACACGGCGTTACTGCTTCACACCTACATAGGAGCACTCTCGTCCAGTCTTCTTTATGATTGCCAAGATGTCTTCCCCTGACATCGATGTCTCCACATACACTTTCTGCTTTTCCATATCAAATGTAACCTTCTTTACATCTGGACAACAGGGGGAAAAGGGTAGCATGCTTAGAAGTGTGGGTAGGGAACAACCAACGTGCAGAACAATGGTGCTCAGGGCAGTTATGTTGCCCATATATGGTCAGGTGTATCAGATAAAGAGGATATGCTCTAGAGGTTACAGTACCTTCCAGAGCCAAAGTTAAATAGCATTAATTATTCACATGCATGGTATGTTGTGGGCGTTTTCATTTCCTGGAGTTAGACAGCATTTATTGCTCCAGGAAACAGAATAAAAATAAATACTACATGTATGCGTGTGAATAATTAATGCTTTTAGCTTGGCTGTATGTGGGCTAATGAAACTAGGTTATGCAAATGTCCCCAGTACATGTGCTGATGGTGGCATGTGTGTGTGTAATCAATACTACTTTAGTGAGACAGACAGTAAATTTCTGTAACATACATGTTACAGAAATTTACAGCCCTCCTCCAGCCAACCATACATGTAATCTCCCTCCCTCTCCTCCATATAACCCTAAGGTCATTACATCCTATATTACAGCTTGTGAGAACCACAATTTTGACCTTGGCACCTCAGATATCACATTCCCACAACAGCACCTTGAAATTTAGTGACTCCACAGCACAAGGTCAAACTAACATTGTGCCACTAATCAGATGAAGGCACCACCATTTATACAAACCATTATTGAGCTAGGGCAGTGCACAACACTAGGGACTCCACCCCTAATATTGATCCAGTTGTGGGTCCAACATCAGAGCCATCATCAGCCAGTGACTCTCACCACCACCCTACCTGCCAACTCAAGGTTCATTTTTGTCCACCCACAAAAAACCCCACAGACAACTACCTGGGAACATCATTGAGGTGCAACTCAGGTACTGTATCAGTTGATCTATGTTTTTTAACTGGGCAACTTCTGAGAAGGGGAGGGGATTGTAATCTAGAATCTTCTGTCCAAACTCAACATCAAAGCCCTGCAACAATCTCTGTCATCTATCTCCATGACCTAACAATGTACTTGTAACCTACCTAGACTACATGATGTCCCTTCTCCAATCTTACACCTCTCCCCTTCTTCAATCTTACACCTTTCCCCTTCTCCAATCTTACACCTCTCCCCTTCTCCAATCTTATACCTCTCCCTTCTCCAATCTTACACCTCTCCCCTTCTCCAATCTTACACCCCTCCCTTCTCCAATCTTACACCCCTCCCTTCTCCAATCTTACACCTCTCCCCTTCTCCAATCTTACACCCCTCCCTTCTCCAATCTTACACCCCTCCCTTCTCCAATCTTACACCCCTCCTTCTCCAATCTTACACCCCTCCCTTCTCCAATCTTACACCCCTCCCTTCTCCAATCTTACACCCCTCCCTTCTCCAATCTTACACCTCTCCCCTTCTCCAATCTTACACCCCTCCCTTCTCCAATCTTACACCCCTCCCTTCTTCAATCTTACACCCCTCCCTTCTCCAATCTTACACCTCTCCCCTTCTCCAATCTTACACCTCTCCCCTTCTCCAATCTTACACCTCTCCCTTCTCCAATCTTACACCTCTCCCTTCTCCAATCTTACACCCCTCCCTTCTCCAATCTTACACCCCTCCCTTCTCCAATCTTACACCTCTCCCCTTCTCCAATCTTACACCTCTCCCTTCTCCAATCTTACACCCCTCCCTTCTTCAATCTTACACCCCTCCCTTCTCCAATCTTACACCTCTCCCCTTCTCCAATCTTACACCCCTCCCTTCTCCAATCTTACACCCCTCCCTTCTCCAATCTTACACCTCTCCCCTTCTCCAATCTTACACCCCTCCCTTCTCCAATCTTACACCCCTCCCTTCTCCAATCTTACACCCCTCCCTTCTCCAATCTTACACCCCTCCCTTCTCCAATCTTACACCCCTCCCTTCTCCAATCTTACACCTCTCCCCTTCTCCAATCTTACACCTCTCCCCTTCTCCAATCTTACACCTCTCCCTTCTCCAATCTTACACCTCTCCCTTCTCCAATCTTACACCCCTCCCTTCTCCAATCTTACACCCCTCCCTTCTCCAATCTTACACCTCTCCCCTTCTCCAATCTTACACCTCTCCCCTTCTCCAATCTTACACCTCTCCCTTCTCCAATCTTACACCCCTCCCTTCTCCAATCTTACACCCCTCCCTTCTCCAATCTTACACTTCTCCCCTTCTCCAATCTTACACCCCTCCCTTCTCCAATCTTACACCTCTCCCCTTCTCCAATCTTACACCTCTCCCCTTCTCCAATCTTACACCCCTCCCTTCTCCAATCTTACACCCCTCCCTTCTCCAATCTTACACCTCTCCCCTTCTCCAATCTTACACCTCTCCCCTTCTCCAATCTTACACCCCTCCCTTCTCCAATCTTACACCCCTCCCTTCTCCAATCTTACACCTCTCCCCTTCTCCAATCTTACACCTCTCCCCTTCTCCAATCTTACACCTCTCCCTTCTCCAATCTTACACCTCTCCCTTCTCCAATCTTACACCCCTCCCTTCTCCAATCTTACACCCCTCCCTTCTCCAATCTTACACCTCTCCCCTTCTCCAATCTTACACCTCTCCCCTTCTCCAATCTTACACCTCTCCCTTCTCCAATCTTACACCTCTCCCCTTCTCCAATCTTACACCCCTCCCTTCTCCAATCTTACACCCCTCCCTTCTCCAATCTTACACCCCTCCCTTCTCCAATCTTAAACCTCTCCCCTTCTCCAATCTTACACCTCTCCCTTCTCCAATCTTACACCTCTCCCCTTCTCCAATCTTACACCCCTCCCCTTCTCCAATCTTACACCCCTCCCTTCTCCAATCTTACACCTCTCCCCTTCTCCAATCTTACACCTCTCCCCTTCTCCAATCTTACACCCTCCCCTTCTCCAATCTTACACCTCTTCCCTTCTCCAATCTTACACCTCTCCCCTTCTCCCTCCCTCTTAACATGTTTGTTATGAATATCATCATCCACAAAGTCACACAAAGGGACACACCCACAGATCCACCTTAAGGCCAGCATACAGGGTGACTTCCAGGCGACTTGTCAAATGAATATGTCATTTTTACTTTACCGATGGTTCACTGAACGTTCACCCAGAGCTGCAGGCAAGGAGCCCCCATGTATGCTGGCCTTTATGCAGATGCTGTTTTGCCCACAATTAAATCATCTCCACAGACATGCAGATTGCTATGATCCCTCCCCCCTACCTTGCTGCCTTGAAAGAACACGGTTCACTGCATTCGAGCAGCCCTCACAGCTCATGGCAACGTTGTACTCGTGGACCTGTGCCAAGAGGGGAAGGAGATGAGCCAGTACTTGGGCCCTCCCATGTGTACAATGTACTGGCATAGGTCCTCCCATGCTAGCATGATATAGGGCTTTAACATGTCTACCCCTAAGGCACTGAAGCAGATGTCAGTGCGTGGTATAATATAGAGTTAGCATTAACCAATTCTATCCCTCAGTATGTTTCTTTCCCCTTCAAATTTTATCTCAGATTTCAATGGGTTGCGAGCGTTAAAAGTACTATGGTGAGAAGCTGTATCATTGTATGCAGGCAAAACTACACGTTTTGGTACACAATCAGACAGCTACAATTATAACTAGCTCACTGATTTTTAAGATCACCAACAATAAGATCCTGGTTAATTAACTATCCTCAAAATAAAATATAAGTTACTGTGGCCACATATTCCTTGGTTACATATGATAGATTGAAATATGTGAAATAAAATGGAGTCCATTTAAAATCATCACAACGTGATGCGACAAACGCATTTCAACTATCTGGTATGCTAATAGAACACGCATATGTGGCTTTTTAAAAATCCCTTGGATCCTTATTGGCAATACAGTATTACAAGTATTGTATGTATTCAGTTCAGTAGCCACACCTCCCTTCACGCTGCTATCTTCCACCACTCCCACCCATCTCCCTTCTACTCCTGTTTGGTTTCCACCCTCATTGTTCTTTTAAGCTGTGAATTGCAACAGTAATTATACGTGGGTGGGTTTGCACTATGAGGAGGTGGGGAAAGAATTTTGTTGTAGCCTCCATGTTGCTGCTTCCTGCAGCTCACTGTGGATGCAATCTGCTTGGGTGTAGCTATCTGCAAACTTCATAACCATAGTGCTAAACTCTCTGTCCGAGAGTTTCACTAAGACTGAAGGCATAGTCCTAGTAAAGCAGTTTGAGGGTGTTTTGTAAGTACACCCTGCATGATTGCATCTCAGACAACAGGTGATCAAGTACAGGGGTGGAGATGCAGCAACAATAGTACTCAGATGGAGTGCCTGCAGTGATGTTACTTATATGAACTTGTCGTCCACACCTTCTGGGTATAGATGGTTCTGTACTTACATCTGAACACATTTTTTCTACTATACTGTACCAGCTCACATGGTGGGGTACTGGCAGTGTTATCTTTTTCCATCACTGCAGCAACAATACATAGGCATAGGAACCAGGCAGGCACCAAAGCCCCCCCCCCCCCCCCCCCCCCCCAAATGCTATAATAGAGGGGGCCTACATGATAGGCTCCACCCCCCCCCCTCCCCAAATGCTATAATAGAGGGGGCCCTACATGATAGGCTCCACCCCCCCCCCCACAATGCTATAATAGAGGGGGCCCTACATGATAGGCTCCACCCCCCCCCCCCCCACACACCCCCTAGTATTCGTTCTTTTTTAATTGAATATCAATATAATTACACTGTCTGTGCTAAGTCATATATTGTATCTGTCCAGTGCCTGGCCAAAGCCTGTAATATTAAATAATTTCGCTGATGAAATAGACTGCTCGCTATTAGAAGGCCTTAGTTCCAGGATATGAAATCAATTTTAAGCTATTTGGGAATCAGTATGAGGTCAGCAACAGCTGAGCAATGGATCCACCAACAAGCCCCCACCTTCTTTTCCATCAGAAGCATCAACTACTTGCTACATGTACAGTCGACGACGTCGAGACTGGTGAAGAAGTTTTAATTGGTTTTGAATAAACAAGAGTGTGCTGCGAAAAAGAAAAGGTTGGCTGATGTTCTGATTGAGTGTAAGCTGCGCTGCTGCTATAATACGCCTGCCCCCTTCCAATACCATATTGACCAAAACTATAATCACATATCCAGATGGAAAGAATAGGCGGTTTCAGTTGCTTGGTATAAGCAGTACAATTGGATAGTGTTATGTGAAACTTAGGCAAAAGCATTTTGCTTTTATTGCAGATTAGTAACCTCTCTTGTTAGGATGGTATGTTTTAAAGCAGAAGATGCATTTGTCACACAGGGGTCACACAGGGGTCACACAGGGGTCACACAGGGGTCACACAGGGGTTTTGCAACTTGAAGCATGCCAAAGATAAGTTTAACAAATCATGAAAAGAATCAAGCACATTCCGAAGCTTGCCTAAAATTCATCACTTTTACTCAGCCAAGCATTATTGAGCGCATGAATGTTCAACTCCTAGAAGACCAGGAATGGCATAGAAAATCACTCATGATACTTGTAACATCACCCCAGTATCGTCTACGGTAAGGGCCTTGCTATAAGAGGCCATGAAGAGTTGCAAGGTAATGTTTTGCAGTTATTGAAAGTTCGATCATAAGATAATAAAACTTGTAAAATTCATTGAAGATAAAAACAGATATGACTAATGACATCGATGGGAAACCATCCGTCACGGCATTTGTTCCATGTAGCAGAGTGTGTCGGTTTTCCTCCATCATTGCTGATGAAACTAGAGATATCAGTAATAAAGAACAGCCCTCCATTTCTCTGCGATGGGTTGATAGTGACTATAATATATTTGTGGGGATGACACCAGTAACAAAGACTGACTGATGCTGAAAGGTTCCTTAACCCCGGCTATAAAGGATGTTCTTATTTGGTGCATGACTTCACTGAGCAGCTGCAGTGGCCCTGCACATAAAGAAAGTGGTATTGCAACACGCATAGCTAATGAGGAGCCATTGGCAGTACATGTTCATTGATTGTGTAACCCTCTGTATTCAAGATGTCAGCATCACACGCGATCTTTGCAGCCTTCACTGACAGTGTGGTTCACCAATGGACTTACCTCGCCAGGACCGTTTCAAACATAAGCACGTTTTTAACTCCCATCGAAGACATAATAAGGTCAAACCTTATCCCATCCCTCACTGGTAGAGCTCCTCCTGGTGATCTCGAGCGACTCCTAATTGTCCTTGCCTCCAAGACTTGGCAGCCTCGGCTAAACCATCCCCACCAATCTGTCAGCCATTGAGTTTGATGCTTCAATGACAGTCACAAAGCAATGATATGACCTCATCATGCAAAAGAAAACACACAATCCCATTCAGTGTAATTGAGGCAGAGATCCAGGCCAAAAAAACAACTTCATCAATCGAAGCAACAGCAAACCCAAGACACAGCAACCAACCTATTACCACAGTTATCTGAGTCCTCCCAGAGATCAGTCAATGGTCCTTACTCAAGAGAAGAGTGCTTCCAGCTGGCTTACCACTCTTCCAATCTCGGAATATGGTTTTGCATTGCCCAAAGGTGCCTTTCACGATGCCCTTGCTCTTAGGTATGGATGGGACCCTCCTAACACACCTTCACATTGCATCTGTGGGAAATCATTCACTGTAGAACATGCGCTCTCATGTCCTTTTGGAGGTTATCTGACCCTACACCACAATGAGATTCGGAACTTCACTGCAAATTTACTACATGAAGTGTGTCACAATGTAACTATCAAACCAACCCTTCAACCAGTTACTAGAGAAACATTCAAATTTGCCTCCACCATCACTGACATTGGAGCAAGATCAGACATTGCAGCTGATGGTTTCTGGGGTGGCCATTTTGAAAAAAACGTTTTTTGATGTCAGAGTCCTTAACTCACTTGCTCCATCTAACACCACACCCACACCTATTGCCTGCTACCGCAGACATGAAAACAAAAAATAAAAAGAGTGTATGAGCAACGCATCAGGGACATAGAGCATGCCTCCTTCACCCCCATAGTACTCTCCACTACTGGTGGAATGGGGCAAATTGCAAGGACTTTTTATAAACGCCTGGCAGACCAGCTATCTTCTAAATGGAATTCACCTTATAGCCAAACCATTGGATGGCTGCAATGCTGCCTGTCCTTTTCTATCCTCCGCTCATCCATCCTATGCATCAGAGGAGCTCATTCTTGAAAGGGGCGTGTACCTTGCAGTGTTCCTCTCCCTGTAGAGCTAGTGCACAGTTCACTCTGGCCTAGAAAGTAACTAGTTTTTTGCTGGTGATCAATATCATTTAACTTCATTACTTAACTTGCATTGTAACGCATTTGCATTTGCTATGTCAGCAACCAATGCAAGCCAATTAAGCATGCTCTTGATCTGCTATTTGATCTGCTATTTGATCTGGTATTTGATCTGGTATTTGGGCTTGATAAAGTACTCACCCAAACGAGAACAGGTTTTTTTCCTTGTTTGTTACATCAGAGTCAAAAGTCCGTTGATCATGTCACTGTATCCCTGAACTTGGCCTGAAGCCACCCTGCCCAACAAGATGGACAATTGATGGAGAAATTCTCAATGGTTTTTGGACTCAGACTTGCTAGTCTCAACTCTAGTGCATCTCAGCAGCCTTTCCATCACACTTAAGAGCAAAAATGTTATGGTGCAAGAGGCCATGATTGCTGTGAACATGGCAAAACAATTCTACATCTGACAAAGGGAGCTTTCATCATTTCAATCATTCTATACATCAGTGCCTCCTATTCTGCCTACATGTATCGTAGGGTGCCAAAGTGGCTGTACGCTGGGCAATGACAACCAGGATCCTGAAGACAACAATAGATAGCTGTCATGGAGAATCAGCCAGAAGGTTTGAACAAAAAGGCTTTACTGTAGCATCACATATCGAGACCATTATCATGAATGCATGCAATGGTAAGCCACCAACTAAAAGACCAGATGAAGTAGCTTTTCCTTATTGAAAGGATTTGAATATCAAACATCTCCAGCTGTCCATGATTCCTGATCTTCTTAAAACGCACCAACAAGATCCGGGTTGCAGTTAAAACATGCGACATCAATTTGCACCCTACATGTATGTGACATTTTAAATTCATGAAACATATTGAAAAATTTGTTTCCTGAAGTACATGCCTTAAATAAAAAAACATTCTCTATGAGAAAGTTGGTGATATATAGGATTTGAATGTAATGGTGGTGTAAAAAGGAAGGAAACTAGGGTCTAATAATAAGAGATAATGGGATAGTCCTATATTTAGCACATCTCTACATGCATGTAGGATAGTATGTTGTTTGTGTGCTAAATATAGGACTATTCCATTTTCCCTTATTATTAGACCCTAGTTTCCTTCCTTTTTACACCACCATTACATTCAAATCCTATATGCCACCAATGTTCTCATATAGAGAATGTTTTATATTTAATTGTTTTATTCATACATGTACTCCGATGCATAATTGATCCGTTGGATACCCAGACGCAAAATGAACAGGGCCAAATATAAATGGTTACCGGGTAAAAGTTAATAATGATCGTAATTATAATAATAGTACACATTAGTGATTTTAGAGTAAAAGTCCCCTCCTCTCCTGCCCCATCGTCCTCCGCGTTTTCCTCTTCCACCGCGACCTCTTCCTCTTCCACCGCGTTCAACATCTCCTGCACCGCCTCTTCCCCCGCGTTCTCCTCCACGTTCTACATCTCCTGCACCACCTCTTCCTCCGCATTCTACATCTCCTGCATCGCCTCTTCCTCGCGTTCTCCTCCGCGTTCTACATCTCCTGCACCACCTCTTCCTCCGCGCTCTACATCTCCTGCACCACCTCTTCCTCCGCGTTCTACACCTCCTGCACCGCCTCTTCCTCCGCGTTCTACACCTCCTGCACCGCCTCTTCCTCCACGTTCTACATCTCCTGCTCCGCGACCTCTTCCTCTTCCACCGCGTCCTACGCCTTTAACGCCAGCTTCACCTCCCCCGACACCATCGTCTTCTCGAACTCCAGCTTCACCTCCACCACCTCTGCCTCCTTCCATCAATTGGTTATTTTCATGTTCTGTCAACTCCTCCATAGTACAAGTAAAGCAGTAATGTGAACATGACTTTATATAGGCCTTACAAAGAAAAGAGGCTGGACTTGATTCTTTGAAGTGTGATGGACGAATAATCTAGTTGCGAGGAGGGCTGGACTTTACCTTTGAAGTGTCCATAACCGGAGGTTAAGTGAGGTTGTCCATAACCGGAGGTTAAGTGAGGTTGTCCATAACCGGAGGTTAAGTGAGGTTGTCCATAACCGGAGGTTAAGTGAGGTTGTCCATAACCAGAGGTTAAGTGATGTTGTCCATAACCGGAGGTTAAGTGAGGTTGTGCATAACCAGAGGTTAAGCTCCATAACCGGAGGTTAAGTGAGGTTGTCCATAACCGGTGGTTAAGTGAGGTTGTGCATAACCGGAGATTAAGGGCCTTTCACGATATAAACATTTAATAGGGGCGACACTAGTACTGGTGAAGCGTTGAATTTAAGTTATGTCTAACTTAGCCTCTGAGTTGGGAGATGCGGAGTCAAAGCGAACCGCTGAGAAAGAATGGTATCATGAGAACCCTCAGCTAAAGCGAACCGCTGAGAAAAAAACGGTATCACGAGAACCCTTAGCCAAAACGGAATGCAAAGAGACTGCACTACAGCCAAAATTCAGAAGCCATTAAGAGCGCAGGAAAAAAAAGCATACATGATACCCACCCTGGTATGGTTAGCAACAAATATCTGTACTAAATCTGCACATGCAGCTGTTAGTAAAGCTAGTGCAGATGCATTGCACAAAAAAAAATTGCAGGTGATTTTTTACATGATATTCGTGCTATTGTTGCAATTAAAATACAGATTGTGACATTCTAGCTGCTCATCTATCAGTTTCGAGGCTACCTTTATATTCCACCAGTATGCTATATTTTTGGAGTAGCTACAAGGTATACAGAAATGAACTTATGTAAATTGACAACAGTTAATGGGCTACGCCGGGGCGGCAGGTCAGGAGGGGTAGGGCCCCTCCCCAACACCCCTCCATCGGCTTTCGCCCGCGACCTATATATCCGCATCTAGCAAGTGCCGGGCCCGGTGGGCCCCACGTAAAGCTGCCCGGAATCAGGACCGAAGGTGGGCGTAGGGGCCACACCCCTCACTGTCCGGTGTGAGTATGGCTTGGGGGAGCCAGGGGAAGACCCTGGAATGCCCAACACTGGTCACGGCTCCTGACAAAACTACCGAGGAGCCAGAGAGAGATATGTTGCGGGCGGCGGTCACAAATCGAAAAATAATCCTAATTCGCACCGATAGCCACCTCGCTACAGAACATGCGCCTGATGCGAACGAATGCGCATGCGCAATGCTGAGGCTTAACCTCACTTCACACGTTAACCTCTTGTAAAAAGAATTACAAACAGACGCTTCACCTAATGGACATTTATTGTAAAAGGGCAAGGTCAGGATTTTTGACCAATACTTTTCACAACTACAATTAATTAACTGACCTCCTTTTGTGCTATAGGATAGCAGTAGCCCTACAATGCTTCCCACATTTTTATTTTTTAATATGTGGAGTGTATACATCAATGTGAAAGCTTGTTTGTTTAGTGATGCCCAGTGACACTCAGCCACAATAGCAATTACGTGTATGTAGATGTACAGCAACACAAAACAACTAAGACACAAGGTATGTGACCTCTCAGTCACGTGGATACACAAGCCTGACAGTCACAAGGTCGCATCACCAAACCATACAACATAGTTTCACTGGGGGGGGAGGGGGGGGCGGTATCTTCATCGGCGAGGGTGTCTTCAGCCAGTCCTAGCCAAGTTGGCCGATCGTAGTTTGTTGAGATGGCTCCAGCTGGAAGCGCAATCAGGTGACGGACATCAATGTGTGGCTGCAGTGCTTCATGGTCTATGGTGTCCATGTATATTGACAATGTACTGATCAGGCTCCACCCACTTAACCAATATGATTGCTGTGCTAGAGCACAAGATTGAGACTGGAGATTCTGAGTGTTAAATACTAATACTTAGGAAACAGCAATCACCCAACAGAAGAAAAGGTAAAGCCCAAATATGTGCAGGCACTTCAAGCATTTCTGGGTATCCTGAAGTACTATAAGAAGTTCTATGAGTCATTTAATTGAGGCAAATACTTACATGGTGTAGCGACTCTACTTATAGGCTGAGAACGAGAGAAACAGCAATAGTCTCCAGATGTGCATGCGTGACAAGGGTGTGCATCATTTTTGGCTGTGTAATTTTGTTTTGGCGTGTAGAAGTTTGAATGTGATAATAAACCTCCTCGACACTGCTCGTCGACACGCCACAATGTACAAGCAAGTTGCTCACAATGGTCCATCTCATAGTGCATAGCCTACAACCAAAGTAAGTGTTTGACATTGCATGCCTTTCACAATGTGAGTAAGCAGTCTTCATATACACAGGAACAAACCAACGTGAAATTCATTCTTTACATACACTGTATTTGATGTGGAGAATGAACTTCAAGTCGGTTTATCTCTGTACTGGTGGTATTCACAATTCACTGTGACATGCATCAGCAGTGCCAGATTTGCACAGTATATAATGCAGTATGTTGTATACACCACCACCTAATCCGCTGCCTAATGTTCTTCTAACATTAAGACTGGCGTTACTACAGGTCACCAGGGTATTGGTAATTTCGGGATGATGACACACGTATGAAACTGAACCCATTAAGTCTCAGAATGAACAGAAGCATTGTGGACACAGTTTGGAATAAGCAATGAATCAAACCAATACTGGAATTAGCTGTGGACTTACTGCAGGTGACTATAGTCTCATATTATGATTTCTAGGTCCACAGCAACAGATATCATGTACACAAGGCCCCTACAAAAAAGTATCTTCCCAGAGCCAAGATGGCCCCAATGTTCTTCAAAGCAACCAAACAAGGTCTTGGCTTGCAATTACTTGTGAAATGTGTTCGTCACGAAATTGCTAAGTAGTGTGAGGCGTGATTTTACTGTTCCAAAGTTATAGTGATTCAAACGCAAGGAAATTTTATAACATTATATATATACCGTATATGCGAGGAGCAATTTTCTCGGAAACTGTCCCATATATATATATATATATATATATATATATATATATATATATATATATATATATATATATTTATGCCTATACGGTGCAATTTGTCACGAACAATTGTCTCTGGACAGCAGTACAGTTGTGAGACCAGTTTCAATGGTGCACAATGGGGGTACTACCTGCTAGCTGTGTTTTTGAGGCAGCAGAAGTGGCTCAGAACATTGAGAATGGAAGAAATAGTCGCAACAAAAAATGTGTATATAAACACTATTGCACTGTCACTGTATGTCACTGTACACAGTAGTCATAACAGAACATTTTTGTTCACATAAATATTTAACTATTAATATCTCCAGAATTTAAATATAGACCCCCCCTTTCCATAAGTTAAAACAAACAATTGCCATCCAATCGGAAAATTGCGCATTTATGTCGCCCCGTATGTTATTACATCATTTGTCATGATGTAATAACACAAACTTCTAAATTTAGTAAGACTACTACTAAAAGCGGTAACGTATACGTATCCATAAAGTTTTATTTATTTATATCATCAAAATTTAATTTTCAGTTTAAAAAATGGCGATATTTATGGAAAGGGTCCATAATGGCTTTACAACTATACTAGTAATCAGTTTGTAAAACAGACCATACTCGTATTCGGGCTCAATTCAGTATCTAAAATTGACAGAGGCAGATTGTTACCGACAGGGATGCATCGGGTTTACTAATCCCTGCAGCTCGTAAACAGTCTGTTGCCGATTGTACATGGCACTAGGTATTTTTGGTTTTGGATGTGCGGGGGAGACTGCGTGGGCGATAGGGATTTTGGAAGCCACGAAACTGTGCGCTAGCAATGCCTATACGTAGAAAGGGGACGCGAAAAATTTACACATCATGTCATAAACAACTGCTTATGAATAGCGGCACATTTGCATCTTAAAGGACAAATACGTGCACATACACAGTGACACACGTAGGTGTACATAAACTCGGGTTAACTTATCATACTGCTAAAAACATGCGTGTGCACGCACACAATTATAAACACACCGCTTTCGTTCTAACTTGCCTGAGCCATCTCTTGTTGTTTGCACTTGTGGATTGGTGTGGGAGGGAATGCGTATAATTAGATACGCTAGAACAATAAACCTAATTAGGGTCATCAGTTATGACGTCACCGCATGGTACCAAAAACGCCTCCCGGCATCAATTCGTTACATTCAGGGCCGTAGGAACGAAAGAAAAAGTGGTCCGGCTAATGCATACGTAAGTAGGGGCGGGGTCTGGGGCGGAGCCCGAGCCTTTTTTTTTTTGGTTTTGTTTTGTACGATTTGGTGCAAAATATGCATGACTATACTATTGCGAATTGACGAAAACAGATCTGATCAGTGTGTAAATGCGAGAACTATATACAGTAAATGCCACATTTCAAACCTGACGAACTCGTTGAAGCATGACTGCATGAAGCAAGGGATAGAGCATCACTTCTCCCTTTGTGAGCATGTAGAGTTAGCCGGCAGGTTATCGCATTTGTGACATATATACTTGAATGAATTAAGGTATGCTTTCACTCTTCTCAGAACTGAAGCACTGCATGCGCTCACTAAAAGCTTTGGTAGCAGGGCTAACAAAAATCAGTGCTAATATATAGGTAAAGACTAAAGCAGTACACTCAGTCTCGTAATGCAACCAAGACTACTTTGTAGCCTATGATTAAAGGCTCTCTTCACCAGCTAGACTTGATGGAAGCCAGAAGGCTCTGCTTTTCCAACAGCTGGGCAACCTTGTGGGCTAGAAGAATGCGAACAAGAAGCTCAAGAATTCGTGAATATAACTCTGATGCATTCAATGACGGCGCGTCTGCATGGCAGTTTATATACTATTACAAAACAAAGATTCACAAATTTCACACTGGCTTCATAGTTTCCTGTAAGTATATGGAGACTGAGCAGAACACCCACATGCATTAGCCATTAACACCATATGATATATATATATGGGACAGTTCACGACAAAATGAGCCTTCGTATATATATATAAAATGTTATAAAATTCCCTTATGTTTGAATCGCTATAACTTCTGAACGGTAAAAGCTATCGACTTCCTATTTTCAACACTTCATACTACACCGTTTCTCTATTTTAAAATCCATTTTGGAGTCTTGCACTTGCTCCGTGCCAGTATTGCAATGTTCGATACCCCACCGGGTTCACACCCGCCATAACTTTAGGTAGGAGTAATGAAATCGCTTCAAATTCGGTTTGTAGGTAGAGAGGTCCTATACCTATCGATTTGTTCTGTTCGTTAATTTTTATGTCATCCGTTACGGAGATACAGCGGCGCAAAGTTGGTACACGTTTCCCGCTCGAATCGCGCCGTTGGACGTGCGAGGCCCGCTTCCATTCATCAAAGCACATGAAATGCAACTACTTCCTGTGGGCCGAGACTTTGATAACTTATAGCCACACCCATACTGCGCTAGCTAGATCTGATGGGTAAGTATTTAATGTATCGTCCCTGTCACAGTTGTTATTCGTTATCTCCTATGTAGATAACGGATATGGCGACGTCCACTGAAGACAACACACTCGCAAGAGTTTCAATCGGCGGACGAGTTTGAGCGATACGGATACGACGATCGATATTCAAGATACATTCGACGAGGTGGGGAGATTGAGAACGGTAGTGACGGCGGTTATACTACTGACGATGGTGGTTGTAGGGAGTAAGCAGCCCCTAAATGACTAAGAGCCAGCAGCCCTAGTCTCGTACCCAGACCCTGATTCCCACAGCTGCGGATGGACACCAGCCCCACCCCCACATATTCCTCGCTACATTGCAAGTCCAGACAGCAGCCCCGCATAACCAACAGCAGACGCCACCAACCCGCACTACCTATGGAACCACCTGCCCATATCAGACCCTTATACACACGAGCCACAAACTAACCAATGGGGTCAGCCTCCACAATAGTATACCAGTGGAGACACTGCTATCCCTCTTGCTGCAAATGGAGTTGGCAGCCCCCACAATTTCAATCAAGGGAAGCCACACATCCCAATGAATGGACTTACAGCAGAACCTAGCTGACTGTGTCCAGCAGTGTGGCCAGGATGTCACTTGTGTGTCACAGCTGTACCAGGACTGGAATGCCTTCTTGGGCCAGTGGTTTGGTCCTCTGGTTGGCCTAGGACACTACCGCACATTTGAGTTTGATCAAGACCACCCTGGTGTCGTGAGGATGGAGACCTTGCCATGGGACACAAACCCCACCGAGGTAACCATGCTGAGGGCTGGAGTGGCCATAAAGGACATTAGGCTTATCAGAGCCAAGTGATGCCACCTGTTATTACCCCCAAGTGGATTGTCCCTGACACGGTCACTGTACCTGTACGAGAAGGTGAGGGAATACGTTCGTGACCCCAAGAAAAGGGACAAGGTGTGTCCAAAGCCTTCACAAAGCTCAGAGGCCAACTCTTCCTATACATGCGGTAATGCTTCATCCCATGCAGTAGCAAAAAATGACAAACCAAGACCTTCCTCACTTACCTACTGTTGAGGGTCATAAGTATGCAGATGACACTCACAGTGAATTGCAAGGTGAAGGCAATAGCTGTGTTTCTGGCAGGAGGAAATGCAGACCCAGGTCTGAACTAATCCTTGCCTACCAATGCACTGTACATGTATGTGGCAAGAAGTATGCCAGTAGCCAGGCCCCCTGTCCCTGCACAAAAAGAACACTCACAAGCAGCCTGCTGTTCCAGGTGACGAACACGGATTCCAGTGTCGACAAAGGAAGCCAGGGTCCACCCAAGCGCAGGCCGCGAGGCGTACGCTAAAATCTGAAATTGACAGGCCATTTTCCTGTTCGGTGTGTGGCATGACGTACAGCACCCCAGCCGCACTGTATACTTACAACAAGACCAACAATGGTTCATGACAAATGAACCATATTGTGAGATGCATGCTTTTTATATAGTTTAAGGTCACCTCTGCAGTGTACACCATACATCTGTGTCGTTAAGGGGTTAACTCTGTATACCATACATCTGTGTCATCAAGTGGTTACCTGTACACCATGCATCTGTGTTGTTAAGGGGTTACCTCTGTACACTTTGTGTATGTGTTGTTAAGGGGTTAACTCTGTATACCATACATCTGTGTCATCAAGTGGTTACCTGTACACCATGCATCTGTGTTGTTAAGGGGTTACCTCTGTACACTTTGTGTATGTGTTGTTAAGGTATCACCTGTACACCATACATCTGTGTCATCAAGGGGTTACCTGTACACCATGCACCTGTGTTGTTAAGGGGTTACCTCTGTACACTTTGTGTATGTGTTGTTAAGGTATCACCTGTACACCATACATCTGTGTCATCAAGGGGTTACCTGTACACCATGCATCTGTGTTGTTAAGGGGTTACCTCTGTACACTTTGTGTATGTGTTGTTAAGGTATCACCTGTACACCATACATCTGTGTCATCAAGAGGTTACCTGTACACCATGCATCTGTGTTTTTAAGGGGTTACCTCTGTACCTATTGTGTATGTGTTGTTAAGGTATCACCTGTACACCATACATCTGTGTCATCAAGCGGTTACCTGTACACCATACATCTGTGTCGTACCTCTGTATACCTTATGTATGTGTTGCTAAGGGGTCACCTGTACACTGTACATCTGTGTCGTTAAGGGGTTACCTCTGTAAACCTTATGTATGTGTCGTTAAGGGATTACCTCTGTACACCATACATCTGTGTCATCAAGGGGTTACCTGTACACCATACATCTGTGTCGTTAGGGGGTTACCTTTATACACCTTATGTATGTGTTGTTAAGGGGTTACCTCTTGTGTGTACCCCATACATCTGCGTCATCAAGGGGTTACCTGTACACCATACATCTGTGTCGTTAAGGGGATACCTCTGTAAACCTTATGTATGTGTTGTTAAGGGTTTACCTCTGTACACCATACATCTGTGTCGTTAAGGGGATACCTCTGTACACCTTATGTATGTGTTGTTAAGGGGTCACCTGTACACCATACACCTGTGTCGTTAAGGGGTTACCTCTGTACATCTTATGTATGTGTCATTAAGGGGTTACCTGTACACTGTACATCTGTGTCGTTAAGTGGTTAACTCTGTATACCATACATCTGTGTCATCAAGGGGTTACCTGTACACCATGCATCTATGTCGTTAAGGGGTTACCTCTGTACACTTTGTGTATGTGTTGTTAAGGTATCACCTGTACACCATACATCTGTGTCATCAAGGGGGTACCTGTACACCATACATCTGTGTCGTACCTCTGTATACCTTATGTATGTGTTGTTAAGAGGTCACCTGTACACTGTACATCTGTGTCGTTAAGGGGATACCTCTGTACACCTTTTGTATGTGTTGTTTAGGGGTCACCTGTACACCATACATCTGTGTCATCAAGGGGGTACCTGTACACCATACATCTGTGTCGTACCTCTGTATACCTTATGTATGTGTTGTTAAGGGGTCACCTGTACACTGTACATCTGTGTCGTTAAGGGGATACCTCTGTACACCTTTTGTATGTGTTGTTTAGGGGTCACCTGTACACCATACATCTGTATCGTTAAGGGGTTACCTCTGTACATCTTATGTATGTGTCATTAAGGGGTTACCTGTACACCATACATCTGTGTCGTTAAGGATTTTTTACTTTTCACGTAGTGGTGATGTAATCCATCCGATGCTGTGAAAATCTAAGTCTGGGTACAAGACTAGTAACGACAGTGGTCCCATTTATACCCTTTACTAGTGTCTGCTGTGGGATCAAATCCATGGTCCCATTTACATCCTGTATGTGTGTATTTTGGGGTCAAATCCATGGTCCCATTTACACACTGTAGGTGTATCTTTGTGGGGTCAAATCCATGGTCCCATTTACACCCTGTACTTGTGTCTGTTGTGGGGTCAAATGCATGATCCCATTTACATCCTGCACTTGAGTCTGTTTTAGGGTCAAATCCATGCTCCCATTTACACCCTGTACTTGTGTCTGTTGTAATGACTCAAATCCATGGTTCTATTTACACCCTGTACTTGTGATCAAATCCATGGTCTCATTTACACCCTGTTCTTGTGTCTGTTGTGGGGTCAATTCATTGGTCCCATTTACACCCTGTACATTTGTCTGTTGTGGGGTCATATCCATGGTCCCATTTACACCCTGTACTTGTATCTGTTGTGGGGTAAAATCCATGGTCCCATTTACACCCTGTTCTTGTGTCTGTTGTGGGGTCAAATCCATGGTTCCATTTACACCCTGTACTTGTGTCTGTTGTGGGGTCAATTCATTGGTCCCATTTTCACCCTGTACTTTTGTCTGTTGTGGGGTCAATTCATTGGTCCCATTTACACCCTGTACTTTTGTCTGTTGTGGGATGAAATTCATGGTCTGATTTACACCCTGTACTTGTGATCAAATCCATGTTCCCATTTATACCCTGTACTTGAGTCTGTTTTAGGATCAAATCTATTGTCTCATTTACACTCTGTACATGTATGTGTGTCTGTTGTGCGGTCAATGCATTGGTCCCATTTACACCCTGTAATGGCCCAGGGTCCAATCAGGTCAGCTCCCTCACTGCTAGTGGACAGAACCATTAATGCAAGTTGACTTAATAGCCCCACACTACATATCCAGACAGTTAGCACCAGTGCATGGAGCAATTGCAGGTGGAGTTATCAGACTGTCAGCAAGGGAGCAATCAGGTGCTAAAAAATCCTACAGGGTCATTGGGGGTCCCCACGACAATAATGCAGCTCTCACACTGCGATAGGAATCGGCACCCCCCACAATATTAGAGGAGCCATCAACTGGATTCACACATGCCCCATTCATCCCCATGGCCCTATCTCCCACTACCTATCCTCCTCTACTGCAAGTTGTATCCGAGGCCCAGGCCATCCCCTACTCAATAGCACTCTCAGTCCCCACACGACCAGCCCTCCCACCCACCCCTAAACACCCCTCTTACATATGGTGTAATCATACTACCAACAGGCCGGAGAGCTGCCAGCTGCCACATTACCAGGGTTGAATGGGGTCGAGACAGCTAGACCTCAGCATGTGGAGTGGAACCTTGAACTGCAGCCAGCCCCAAACACTGGGGCCAACCACAATGGCCTTCTATCCTAGCCCCACATAGCTCCTCACTGCAAATGCAAATGAAGCCACTACATATGAAACCATTATCCCCCACACTACAAGAGGACTTACTGGTAGGGGAACCATCGTGGAGCTACCAGCCCGCATTGGACAAATGGGGATACCACCACTGGAGCAGCCTCCATTTGTAGAGTGTACATGCCTACGTTTTTCTCTTCACACATTTTGTGTTGTACATGTAGATCTGAACTACTGTAGACATGTAGATCTACGTGTTTTGTGCATGTACAGAGTAAATCTTATCTGGTGTGAAGCCATGTTGTTAGTGGTGAATATGGTTACCTGCCCTATCGGTACTGATTGCGGTGGGTCTGCACCCGTGGTTGGTGTAATAGACAACCAAGGCTTGCAGAGGGCGTTTTGCCTACATGTACTGAGAACTAGTAGCAAAACATGTAAGTGCCATTTTGAATGTCACATAAATTGCATGCACAGTCACAGCTACAATGTGGCACGATGAAGACATCAGAATTCATGATCACACAAGTGGAGTTAGTAGACCCTACACTTTCAGAGATGTCACCAGACATTACCAGTGTAACCCAGTTTCACCTGTGCCCCACGGCCACTATACACTACCCGCGCACATACATTTTTGCAGAAACACCAGCCTAGGGCTAGGTATAACGTAGTTGATGAATCCATTAAATTTGTAGGGTCTATTAACTCCACTTGTGTGGTCATGAATTCTGATGTCTTCATCGTGCCACATTGTAGCTGTGACTGTGCATGCAATTTAAAATGGCACTTCCATATTTTGCTACTCGCGTACAGTACAGTAGGCCTATGTAGTTCCCAGTAGGCAAAACGCCCTCTGCAAGCCTTGGTTGTCTAAATACACCAACCACGGGTGCAGACCCACCGCAATCAGTACCGATAGGGCAGGTAACCATATTCACCACTAACAGCATGGCTTCACACCAGATAAATTTTACTCTGTACATGTACATGTCTATAGTAGTTCAGATCTACATGTAGATCTACAACACAAAATGTGTGAAGAGAAAAATGTAGGCAGGTACACTCTACAAATGGAGGCTGCTCCAGTGGTGGTATCCCCATTTGTCCAATGCGAGATGGTAGCTCCACGATGGTTCCCCTACCAGTAAGTCCTCTTGTAGTGTGGGGGATAATGGTTTCATAGGTAGTGGCTTCATTTGCATTTGCAGTGAGGAGCTGTGTGGGGCTAGGATAGAAGGCCATTGTGGCTGGCCCCAGTATTTGGGGTCGGCTCCAGTTGAAGGTTCCACTCCACATGCATGCTGAGGTCTAGCTGTCTCCTCTACATTATTCTATCCTTCCATGCATCTCTCTGTACCTAATCCACATTACTCCTACACTTTTGAGTTCTTTGATATGCCCATGCACAGATTGCTAATACACAATACCTGACACCATTCCATAAGAGTGTGCATTCCAATAGGACTATAGTGAATCAATCACTAGACATTGCCTTTTGATTACAAGTTGAGTTAAAAATCGGTAGAGATGGGGGTGAGTGTTACGTATGAGTAACTGTTGAGGGCTTATAACACACTAGCATGCATGGCTAACCCTTGTTTCATAGACTAGCCAGGCTTTTATCCTTTCCTACCCTGTCCCCTCTCAATCCTTCAATCATTCCATGCACCTCTCTGTACCTAATCACTCATGCTCTTTAAAATTTGTAGGAGCATTGCTATACCATGCACATACACAAATACCTAATACTCGACAGCAATCCACATACATGTGTGCTTCTAATGAATCGATCACAAGACTAGACAATTGTCTTTTCATAACAAGTTCAGTTTTTAAAGATCAGAACACATGAGATGTATACGTGATTCAGAGTTATCTGTCAGTGTTACTAATGCTCCAGTATGCATAGCTAAATCACCCTGCTATAACACAGGCTACCTTCTAAAGCTACCCCTTCCTGTCCTACCGTGCAACCTTGTGTGTTTGATGTGTGGGCTGAGGGCCCAGTATAGCTAACCCTCTTTTCATTGCCTAACACAGGCTAACTTCTAAACCTACCCCTTCCTGTCCCCTCTCGATCCTTTAACCTTACCATACAATTCTCTGTGTTTGATGTGTGAATTTTGCTTATGAGAACTACCTGTTGGGGGCCCAGCGTGTCCCCTCTTGATTGTTCAATCCTAACATGGAATTTTCTGTGTTTCATGTGTAAGTGTTGCTTATGAGTACCACCTGTTGAGGGAACCCTCTTTTCATGCTTAACTCAGGCTTCCTTCTTTCCTACCCCTTCCCCTCTCGATCTTTCAATATCCTACCATGCAACTCACTCACTCACTCCCCCTCCCTCCCTCCCTCCCTCCCTCCCTCCCTCCCTCCCTCACTCACTCACTCACTCACTCACTCACTCACTCACTCACTCACTCACTCACTCACTCACTCACTCACTCACTAACTCACTCACTCACTCATTCACTCACTCACTCACTCACTCCCCCTCCCTTCCTCTTTCTGTTATGTGTGCTTTTGGAAAGCATTCTTTCATCACTAAAATATAGCTATGTAATATTCCAGTTACAGTCCATAATTGCCATTGAGTTTTTAGTTCCAGATCTATGATGTTGCTCTCCTGATCATGGCTGGGTTGGTGATAACCAGCTGCAGGTCTTGCAGGGTCATTGACTTGAGAGTTGGGTCACAGCCAAAAAAAAATCTACGGGCATCAGATCGGTACTTCATGCTGGCTACTGCTCTTCGTCCTCTTACTCCTATAAACAGTGGGCAGGTGCTCCATCTTCCAAATATTGGTCTTGCAGCATCCAGCATAAATCAAGATCAATTCCTTTTAGCAATGAGTATGCCATGGTCCATGCACCAATATTTAATTAGTTACCTAAACTGTTGGTTTAGGAATGAAAAATTAGCTACACTAAACAATGAGATGCATTATTCATGCACATGGTCCTAGGGTTTACATGTAAATGTATTCAAGAACAAACAGTGCACCCCCTACATTCTGTCTCTCTTATTCAGACCTTGGTCAAACTGTGGATGAAGGCAAATCCACATACTGCAGTCCAGAACAAACTCTACTAGGTGTATGATAGTAATGCTGCCATGTTCATGGGCAGTTTATGTGGTGCATGCATGAAAGGACTGAAGGATTGAGAGGAGTACGGAAGAAAGAGGCCTGGGTTAAGCAATGAAAAGAGGGTTGACTCTACTGGGCCTTCAACAAGTACTAGTACTTATAAGCAACATTCACACATCAAACACAGCGAACTGTATGGAGGATTGAGAGGGGACAGGAAGAGATAGGAAAGAAGGAAGCCTGTACATGTTAAGCAACCAAAAGAGGGTTAGCCATACTGGGCCCTCAACATGAAGTACTCATAAGCAACACTCACACAGCAAACATAGAGAGTTGCATGGTAGGATATTTAAAGATTGAGAGGGGACAGCGAGGAGGAAGAAAGAAGCTCGGGTTAAGCAATGAAAAGAGGGTTACCTACATTGGGCCCTCAACAGGTAGTACTCATAAGCACCACTCACAGAGAATTGCATGGTAGGATATTGAAAGATCGAGAGGGGAAGGGGTAGCAAAGAAGGAAGCGTGAAAAGAGGGTTCCCTCAACAGGTGATACTCATAAGCCACACTTACACATCAAACACAGAGAATTTCATGTTAAGATTGAACAATCGAGAGGGGACACGCTTGGCCCCCAACAGGTAGTACTCATAAGCAAAACTCGCACATCGAACACAGAATTGTATGGTAAGATTCAAGGATTCAGAGGGGACAGGAAGGGGTAGGAATGAAGGAAGCCTGTGTTAAGCAATGAAAAGAGTGTTAGCTATTCTGGGCCCTCAATAGGTAGTACTCATAAGCAACACTGAGTGTTAGGATATTTAAAGATCGCGAGGGGAAGGGGTAGGAAAGAAGGTAGCTAGCTGGGTTAAGCAATGGGTTATTTAGCTATGCATACTGGCATGTTAGTCACTGGCAGATAAATCGCGTATACATCTCATGTGTTCTGATCTTACAGGGTGTAAATGAGATCATGGATTTGATCACAAGTACATGCAGGGTGTAAATGGAACCATGGATTTGATCTCACAACAGGCACAAGTTTAGGGTGTAAATGGGACCATAGATTTGACTCTAAAACAGACTCAAGTACAGGGTGTAAATAGGATCATGCGTTTGACCCCATAACAGACACAAGTACAGGGTGTAAATCGGACGATGGATTTGATCCCACAAATATCCCACAATAGACACAAGAACACGGTGTAAATGAGACCATGGATTTGATCACAAGTACATGCAGGGTGTAAATGGAACCATGGATTTGATTTCACAACAGACACAAGTTTAGGGTGTAAATGGGACCATAGATTTGACCCTAAAACAGACTCAAGTACAGGGTGTAAATAGGATCATGCATTTGACCCCACAACAGACACAAGTACAAGGTGTAAATGGGACCATGGATTTGACCACACAATAGATACACATACAGGATGTAAATGGGACCATGGATTTGATCCCACAGCAGACACAAGTACAGGATGTAAATGGGACCACTGTCATTACTAGTCTCGTACCCAGACTTAGATTTTCACAGCATCAGATGGATTACATCACCACTACGTGAAAAGTAAAAAACCCTTAACGACACAGATGTATGGTGTACAGGTTACCCCTTAATGACACATACATAAGATGTACAGAGGTAACCCCTTAACGACACAGATGTATGGTGTACAGGTGACCCCTTAATAACACATACATAAGGTGTACAGAGGTATCCCCTTAACGACACAGATGTATGGTGTACAGGTAACCCCTTGATGACACAGATGTATGGAGTACAGGTGATACCTTAACAACACATACACAAAGTGTACAGAGGTAACCCCTTAACGACACAGATGTATGGTGTACAGGTAACCCCTTGATGACACAGATGTATGGTGTACAGAGGTAATCCCTTAACGACACATACATAAGGTTTACAGAGGTAACCCCTTAACGACACAGATGTATGGTGTACAGGTAACCCCTTGATGACAAAGATGTATGGTGTACAGAGGTAACCCCTTAACGACACAGATGTACAGTGTACAGGTGACCCCTTAACAACACATACATAAGGTATACAGAATTAACCCCTCAACGACACAGATGTATGGTGTACAAGTAACCCCTTAACGACACATACATAAGGTATACAGAGGTACCACACCAATGTATGGTGTACAGGTAACCCCTTGATGACACAGATGTATGGGGTACACACAAGAGGTAACCCCTTAACAACACATACATAAGGTGTACAGAGGTAACCCTTTAACGACACAGATGTATGGTGTACAGGTAACCCCTTGATGACACAGATGTATGGTGTACAGAGGTAACCCCTTAACGACACATACATAAGGTTTACAGAGGTATCCTCTTAACGACACAGATGTATGGTGTACAGGTACCCCCTTGATGACGCAGATGTATAGGGTACACACAAGAGGTAACCCCTTAACAACACATACATAAGGTGTATAAAGGTAACCCCTTAACGACACAGATGTATGGTGTACAGGTAACCCCTTGATGACACAGATGTATGGTGTACAGAGGTAATCCCTTAACGACACATACATAAGGTTTACAGAGGTAACCCCTTAACGACACAGATGTACAGTGTACAGGTGACCCCTTAACAACACATACATAAGGTATACAGAGGTACGACACAGATGTATGGTGTACAGGTACCCCCTTGATGACACAGATGTATGGTGTACAGGTAACCCCTTGATGACGCAGATGTATGGGGTACACACAAGAGGTAACCCCTTAACAACACATACATAAGGTGTATAAAGGTAACCCCTTAACGACACAGATGTATGGTGTACAGGTAACCCCTTGATGACACAGATGTATGGTGTACAGGTGACCCCTTAACAACACATACATAAGGTATACAGAATTAACCCCTTAACGACACAGATGTATGGTGTACAGGTAACCCCTTAACAACACATACATAAGGTATACAGAGGTACCACACCGATGTATGGTGTACAGGTACCCCCTTGATGACGCAGATGTATGGGGTACACACAAGAGGTAACCCCTTAACAACACATACATAAGGTGTATAAAGGTAACCCCTTAACGACACAGATGTATGGTGTACAGGTAACCCCTTGATGACACAGATGTATGGTGTACAGAGGTAATCCCTTAACGACACACATAAGGTTTACAGAGGTAACCCCTTAACAACACAGATGTACAGTGTACAGGTGACCCCTTAACAACACATACATAAGGTATACAGAGGTACGACACAGATGTATGGTGTACAGGTAACCGCTTGATGACACAGATGTATGGTGTACAGAGGTAATCCCTTAACGACACATACATAAGGTTTACAGAGGTAACCCCTTAACAACACAGATGTACAGTGTACAGGTGACCCCTTAACAACACATACATAAGGTATACAGAGGTACGACACAGATGCATGGTGTACAGGTAACCGCTTGATGACACAGATGTATGGTGTACAGGTGATACCTTAACAACACATACACAAAGTGTACAGAGGTAACCCCTTAACAACACAGATGCATGGTGTACAGGTAACCCCTTGATGACACAGATGTATGGTATACAGAGTTAACCCCTTAACGACACAGATGTATGGTGTACACTGCAGAGGTGACCTTAAACTATATAAAAAGCATGCATCTCACAATATGGTTCATTTGTCATGAACCATTGTTGGTCTTGTTGTAAGTATACAGTGCGGCTGGGGTGCTGTACGTCTTGCCACACACCGAACAGGAAAATGGCCTGTCAATTTCAGATTTTAGCGTACGCCTCGCGGCCTGCGCTTGGGTGGACCCTGGCTTCCTTTGTCGACACTGGAATCCGTGTTCGTCACCTGGAACAGCAGGCTGCTTGTGAGTGTTCTTTTTGTGCAGGGACAGGGGGCCTGGCTACTGGCATACTTCTTGCCACATACATGTACAGTGCATTGGTAGGCAAGGATTAGTTCAGACCTGGGTCTGCATTTCCTCCTGCCAGAAACACAGCTATTGCCTTCACCTTGCAATTCACTGTGAGTGTCATCTGCATACTTATGACCCTCAACAGTAGGTAAGTGAGGAAGGTCTTGGTTTGTCATTTTTTGCTACTGCATGGGATGAAGCATTACCGCATGTATAGGAAGAGTTGGCCTCTGAGCTTTGTGAAGGCTTTGGACACACCTTGTCCCTTTTCTTGGGGTCACGAACGTATTCCCTCACCTTCTCGTACAGGTACAGTGACCGTGTCAGGGACAATCCACTTGGGGGTAATAACAGGTGGCATCACTTGGCTCTGATAAGCCTAATGTCCTTTATGGCCACTCCAGCCCTCAGCATGGTTACCTCGGTGGGGTTTGTGTCCCATGGCAAGGTCTCCATCCTCACGACACCAGGGTGGTCTTGATCAAACTCAAATGTGCGGTAGTGTCCTAGGCCAACCAGAGGACCAAACCACTGGCCCAAGAAGGCATTCCAGTCCTGGTACAGCTGTGACACACAAGTGACATCCTGGCCACACTGCCGGACACAGTCAGCTAGGTTCTGCTGTAAGTCCATTCATTGGGATGTGTGGCTTCCCTTGATTGAAATTGTGGGGGCTGCCAACTCCATTTGCAGCAAGAGGGATAGCAGTGTCTCCACTGGTATACTATTGTGGAGGCTGACCCCATTGGTTAGTTTGTGGCTCGTGTGTATAAGGGTCTGATATGGGCAGGTGGTTCCATAGGTAGTGCGGGTTGGTGGCGTCTGCTGTTGGTTATGCGGGGCTGCTGTCTGGACTTGCAATGTAGCGAGGAATATGTGGGGGTGGGGCTGGTGTCCATCCGCAGCTGTGGGAATCAGGGTCTGGGTACGAGACTAGGGCTGCTGGCTCTTAGTCATTTAGGGGCTGCTTACTCCCTACAACCACCATCGTCAGTAGTATAACCGCCGTCACTACCGTTCTCAATCTCCCCACCTCGTCGAATGTATCTTGAATATCGATCGTCGTATCCGTATCGCTCAAACTCGTCCGCCGATTGAAACTCTTGCGAGTGTGTTGTCTTCAGTGGACGTCGCCATATCCGTTATCTACATAGGAGATAACGAATAACAACTGTGACAGGGACGATACATTAAATACTTACCCATCAGATCTAGCTAGCGCAGTATGGGTGTGGCTATAAGTTATCAAAGTCTCGGCCCACAGGAAGTAGTTGCATTTCATGTGCTTTGATGAATGGAAGCGGGCCTCGCACGTCCAACGGCGCGATTCGAGCGGGAAACGTGTACCAACTTTGCGCCGCTGTATCTCCGTAACGGATGACATAAAAATTAACGAACAGAACAAATCGATAGGTATAGGACCTCTCTACCTACAAACCGAATTTGAAGCGATTTCATTACTCCTACCTAAAGTTATGGCGGGTGTGAACCCGGTGGGGTATCGAACATTGCAATACTGGCACGGAGCAAGTGCAAGACTCCAAAATGGATTTTAAAATAGAGAAACGGTGTAGTATGAAGTGTTGAAAATAGGAAGTCGATAGCTTTTACCGTTCAGAAGTTATAGCGATTCAAACATAAGGGAATTTTATAACATTTTATATATATATACGAAGGCTCATTTTGTCGTGAACTGTCCCATATATATATATATATGGGACAGTTCACGACAAAATGAGCCTTCGTATATATATATAAAATGTTATAAAATTCCCTTATGTTTGAATCGCTATAACTTCTGAACGGTAAAAGCTATCAACTTCCTATTTTCAACGCTTCATACCACACCATTTCTCTATTTTAGAATCCATTTTGGAGTCTTGCACTTGCTCCGTGCCAGTATTGCAATGTTCGATACCCCACCGGGTTCACACCCGCCATAACTTTAGGTAGGAGTAATGAAATCGCTTCAAAATCGGTTTGTAGGTAGAGAGGTCCTATACCTATCGATTTGTTCTGTTCGTTAATTTTTATGTCATCCGTTACGGAGATACAGCGGCGCAAAGTTGGTACACGTTTCCCGCTCGAATCGCGCCGTTGGACGTGCGAGGCCCGCTTCCATTCATCAAAGCACATGAATATGCAACTACTTCCTGTGGGCCGAGACTTTGATAACTTATAGCCACACCCATACTGCGCTAGCTAGATCTGATGGGTAAGTATTTAATGTATCGTCCCTGTCACAGTTGTTATTCGTTATCTCCTATGTAGATAACGGATATGGCGACGTCCACTGAAGACAACACACTCGCAAGAGTTTCAATCGGCGGACGAGTTTGAGCGATACGGATACGACGATCGATATTCAAGATACATTCGACGAGGTGGGGAGATTGAGAACGGTAGTGACGGCGGTTATACTACTGACGATGGTGGTTGTAGGGAGTAAGCAGCCCCTAAATGACTAAGAGCCAGCAGCCCTAGTCTCGTACCCAGACCCTGATTCCCACAGCTGCGGATGGACACCAGCCCCACCCCCACATATGCCTCGCTACATTGCAAGTCCAGACAGCAGCCCCGCATAACCAACAGCAGACGCCACCAACCCGCACTACCTATGGAACCACCTGCCCATATCAGACCCTTATACACACGAGCCACAAACTAACCAATGGGGTCAGCCTCCACAATAGTATACCAGTGGAGACACTGCTATCCCTCTTGCTGCAAATGGAGTTGGCAGCCCCCACAATTTCAATCAAGGGAAGCCACACATCCCAATAAATGGACTTACAGCAGAACCTAGCTGACTGTGTCCGGCAGTGTGGCCAGGATGTCACTTGTGTGTCACAGCTGTACCAGGACTGGAATGCCTTCTTGGGCCAGTGGTTTGGTCCTCTGGTTGGCCTAGGACACTACCGCACATTTGAGTTTGATCAAGACCACCCTGGTGTCGTGAGGATGGAGACCTTGCCATGGGACACAAACCCCACCGAGGTAACCATGCTGAGGGCTGGAGTGGCCATAAAGGACATTAGGCTTATCAGAGCCAAGTGATGCCACCTGTTATTAACCCCCAAGTGGATTGTCCCTGACGCGGTCACTGTACCTGTACGAGAAGGTGAGGGAATACGTTCGTGACCCCAAGAAAAGGGACAAGGTGTGTCCAAAGCCTTCACAAAGCTCAGAGGCCAACTCTTCCTACACATGCGGTAATGCTTCATCCCATGCAGTAGCAGAAAATGACAAACCAAGACCTTCCTCACTTACCTACTGTTGAGGGTCATAAGTACATGTATGCAGATGACACTCACAGTGAATTGCAAGGTGAAGGCAATAGCTGTGTTTCTGGCAGGAGGAATTTGCAGACCCAGGTCTGAACTAATCCTTGCCTACCAATGCACTGTACATGTATGTGGCAAGAAGTATGCCAGTAGCCAGGCCCCCTGTCCCTGCACAAAAAGAACACTCACAAGCAGCCTGCTGTTCCAGGTGACGAACACGGATTCCAGTGTCGACAAAGGAAGCCAGGGTCCACCCAAGCGCAGGCCGCGAGGCGTACGCTAAAATCTGAAATTGACAGGCCATTTTCCTGTTCGGTGTGTGGCAAGACGTACGGCACCCCAGCCGCACTGTATACTTACAACAAGACCAACAATGGTTCATGACAAATGAACCATATTGTGAGATGCATGCTTTTTGTATAGTTTAAGGTCACCTCTACAGTGTACACCATACATCTGTGTTGTTAAG
Organism: Spongilla lacustris; assembly: GCA_949361645.1. Lineage (NCBI taxonomy): Eukaryota > Metazoa > Porifera > Demospongiae > Spongillida > Spongillidae > Spongilla > Spongilla lacustris. The sequence goes on along the minus strand of OX442429.1, from coordinate 4,299,678 downwards.
GGGTTAACTCTGTACACTTTGTGTATGTGTTGTTAAGGTATCACCTGTTCCATACATCTGTGTCATCAAGCGGTTACCTGTACACCATACATCTGTGTCGTACCTCTGTATACCTTATGTATGTGTTGTTAAGGGGTCACCTGTACACTGTACATCTGTGTCGTTAAGGGGATACCTCTGTAAACCTTATGTATGTGTCGTTAAGGGATTACCTCTGTACACCATACATCTGTGTCATCAAGGGGTTACCTGTACACCATACATCTGTGTCGTTAAGGGGTTACCTCTGTACACCTTATGTATGTGTTGTTAAGGGGTTACCTCTATACACCTTATGTATGTGTTGTTAAGGGGTTACCTCTTGTGTGTACCCCATACATCTGTGTCATCAAGGGGTTACCTGTACACCATACATCGGTGTGGTACCTCTGTATACCTTATGTATGTGTCGTTAAGGGGTTACCTGTACACCATACATCTGTGTCGTTAAGGGGTTAATTCTGTATGCCTTATGTATGTGTTGTTAAGGGGTCACCTGTACACTGTACATCTGTGTCGTTAAGGGGTTACCTCTGTACACCATACATCTGTGTCATCAAGGGGTTACCTGTACACCATACATCTGTGTCGTTAAGGGGTTACCTCTGTACACCATACATCTGTGTCATCAAGGGGTTACCTGTACACCATACATCTGTGTCGTTAAATGTTACCTCTGTACACCTTATGTATGTGTTGTTAAGGGGTCACCTGTACACCATACATCTGTGTCGTTAAGGGGTTACCTCTGTACATCTTATGTATGTGTCATTAAGGGGTTACCTGTACACCATACATCTGTGTCGTTAAATGTTACCTCTGTACACCTTATGTATGTGTTGTTAAGGGGTCACCTGTACACCATACATCTGTGTCGTTAAGGGGTTACCTCTGTACATCTTATGTATGTGTCATTAAGGGGTTACCTGTACACCATACATCGGTGTGGTACCTCTGTATACCTTATGTATGTGTCGTTAAGGGGTTACCTTTACACCATACATCTGTGTCGTTAAGGGTTTTTTACTTTTCACGTAGTAGTGATGTAACCCATCTGATGCTGTGAAAATCTAAGTCTGGGTACGAGACTAGTAACGACAGTGGTTCCATTTACATCATGTACTTGCGTCTGCTGTGGGATCAAATCCATGGTCCCATTTACATCCTGTATGTGTGTATTTTGGGGTCAAATCCATGGTCCCATTTACACACTGTAGGTGTATCTATTGTGTGGTCAAATCCATGGTCCCATTTACACCCTGTACTTGTGTCTGTTGTGGGGTCAAATGCATGATCCTATTTACACCCTGTACTTGAGTCTGTTTTAGAGTCAAATCTATGGTCCCATTTACACCCTAAACTTGTGTCTGTTGTGAGATCAAATCCATGGTTCTATTTACACCCTGCATGTACTTGTGATCAAATCCATGGTCTCATTTACACCCTGTAAGATCAGAACACATGAGATGTATACGCGATTTATCTGCCAGTGACTAACATGCCAGTATGCATAGCTAAATAACCCATTGCTTAACCCAGCTAGGCTACCTTCTTTCCTACCCCTTCCCCTCGCGATCTTTAAATATCCTAACACTCAGTGTTGCTTATGAGTACTACCTGTTGAGGGCCCAGAATAGCTAACACTCTTTTCATTGCTTAACACAGGCTTCCTTCATTCCTACCCCTTCGTGTCCCCTCTGAATCCTTGAATCTTACCATACAATTCTGTGTTCGATGTGCGAGTTTTGCTTATGAGTACTACCTGTTGGGGGCCCAGCGTGTCCCCTCACGATTGTTCAATCTTAACATGGAATTCTCTGTGTTTGATGTGTAAGTGTGGCTTATGAGTATCACCTGTTGAGGGAACCCTCTTTTCATGCTTCCTTCTTTGCTACCCCTTCCCCTCTCGATCTTTCAATATCCTACCATGCAATTCTCTGTGAGTGGTGCTTATGAGTACTACCTGTTGAGGGCCCAATGTAGGTAACCCTCTTTTCATTGCTTAACCCGAGCTTCTTTCTTCCTCCTCGCTGTCCCCTCTCAATCTTTAAATATCCTACCATGCAACTCTCTATGTTTGCTGTGTGAGTGTTGCTTATGAGTACTTCATGTTGAGGGCCCAGTATGGGTAACCCTCTTTTGGTTGCTTAACACGTACAGGCTTCCTTCTTTCCTATCTCTTCCTATCCCCTCTCAATCCTCCATACAGTTCGCTGTGTTTGATGTGTGAATGTTCTAGTACTTGTTGAAGGCCCAGTAGAGTCAACCCTCTTTTCATTGCTTAACCCAGGCCTCTTTCTTCCGTACTCCTCTCAATCCTTCAGTCCTTTCATGCATGCACCACATAAACTGCCCATGAACATGGCAGCATTACTATCATACACCTAGTAGAGTTTGTTCTGGACTGCAGTATGTGGATTTGCCTTCATCCACAGTTTGACCAAGGTCTGAATAAGAGAGACAGAATGTAGGGGGTGCACTGTTTGTTCTTGAATACATTTACATGTAAACCCTAGGACCATGTGCATGAATAATGCATCTCATTGTTTAGTGTAGCTAATTTTTCATTCCTAAACCAACAGTTTAGGTAACTAATTAAATATTGGTGCATGGACCATGGCATACTCATTGCTAAAAGGAATTGATCTTGATTTATGCTGGATGCTGCAAGACCAATATTTGGAAGATGGAGCACCTGCCCACTGTTTATAGGAGTAAGAGGATGAAGAGCAGTAGCCAGCATGAAGTACCGATCTGATGCCCGTAGATTTTTTTTTGGCTGTGACCCAACTCTCAAGTCAATGACCCTGCAAGACCTGCAGCTGGTTATCACCAACCCAGCCATGATCAGGAGAGCAACATCATAGATTTGGAACTAAAAACTCAATGGCAATTATGGACTGTAACTGGAATATTACATAGCTATATTTCAGTGATGAAAGAATGCTTTCCAAAAGCACACATAACAGAAAGAGGGAGGGAGGGGGAGTGAGTGAGTGAGTGAGTGAGTGAGTGAGTGAGTGAGTGAGTGAGTGAGTGAGTGAGTGAGTGAGTGAGTGAGTGAGTGAGTGAGTGAGTGAGTGAGTGAGTGAGTGAGTGAGTGAGTGAGTGAGTGAGTGAGTGAGTGAGTGAGTGAGTGAGTGAGTGAGTGAGTGAGTTGCATGATAGGATATTGAAAGATCGAGAGGGGAAGGGGTAGGAAAGAAGGAAGCCTGTGTTAAGCATGAAAAGAGGGTTCCCTCAACAGGTGGTACTCATAAGCAACACTTACACATGAAACACAGAGAATTCCATGTTAGGATTGAACAATCAAGAGGGGACACGCTGGGCCCCCAACAGGTAGTTCTCATAAGCAAAACTCACACATCAAACACAGAGAATTGTATGGTAAGGTTAAAGGATCGAGAGAGGACAGGAAGGGGTAGGTTTAGAAGGTAGCCTGTGTTAAGCAATGAAAAGAGGTACTGGGCCCTCAGCCCACACATCAAACACACAAGGTTGCACGGTAGGACAGGAAGGGGTAGCTTTAGAAGGTAGCCTGTGTTATAGCAGGGTGATTTAGCTATGCATACTGGAGCGTTAGTAACACTGACAGATAACTCTGAATCACGTATACATCTCATGTGTTCTGATCTTTAAAAACTGAACTTGTTATGAAAAGACAATTGTCTATAGTCTTGTGATCGATTCATTAGAAGCACACATGTATGTGGATTGCTGTCGAGTATTAGGTATTTGTGTATGTGCATGGTATAGCAATGCTCCTACAAATTTTAAAGTGCATGAGTGATTAGGTACAGAGAGGTGCATGGAATGATTGAAGGATTGAGTAGGGACAGGGTAGGAAAGGAAGAAAGCCTGTGCTAGTCTATGAAACAAGGGTTAGCCATGCATGCTAGTGTGTTATAAGCCCTCAACAGTTACTCATACGTAACACTCACCCCCATGTCTACCGATTTTTAACTCAACTTGTAATCAAAAGGCAATGTCTAGTGATTGATTCACTATAGTCCTATTGGAATGCACACTCTTATGGAATGGTGTCAGGTATTGTGTATTAGCAATCTGTGCATGGGCATATCAAAGAACTCAAAAGTGTAGGAGTAATGTGGATTAGGTACAGAGAGATGCATGGAAGGATAGAATAATGTAGAGGAGACAGCTAGACCTCAGCATGCATGTGGAGTGGAACCTTCAACTGGAGCCGACCCCAAATACTGGGGCCAGCCACAATGGCCTTCTATCCTAGCCCCACACAGCTCCTCACTGCAAATGCAAATGAAGCCACTACCTATGAAACCATTATCCCCCACACTACAAGAGGACTTACTGGTAGGGGAACCATCGTGGAGCTACCATCTCGCATTGGACAAATGGGGATACCACCACTGGAGCAGCCTCCATTTGTAGAGTGTACCTGCCTACGTTTTTCTCTTCACACATTTTGTGTTGTAGATCTACATGTAGATCTGAACTACTATAGACATGTACATGTACAGAGTAAAATTTATCTGGTGTGAAGCCATGCTGTTAGTGGTGAATATGGTTACCTGCCCTATCAGTACTGATTGCGGTGGGTCTGCACCCGTGGTTGGTGTATATAGACAACCAAGGCTTGCAGAGGGCGTTTTGCCTACTGGGAACTACATAGGTCTACTGTACTGTACGCGAGTAGCAAAATATGGAAGTGCCATTTTAAATTGCATGCACAGTCACAGCTACAATGTGGCACGATGAAGACATCAGAATTCATGACCACACAAGTGGAGTTAATAGACCCTACAAATTTAATGGATTCATCAACTACGTTATACCTAGCCCTAGGCTGGTGTTTCTGCAAAAATGTATGTGCGCGGGTAGTGTATAGTGGCCGTGGGGCACAGGTGAAACTGGGTTACACTGGTAATGTCTGGTGACATCTCTGACAGTGTAGGGTCTGCTAACTTCACTTGTGTGATCATGAATTCTGATGTCTTCATCGTGCCACATTGTAGCTGTGACTGTGCATGCAATTTATGTGACATTCAAAATGGCACTTACATGTTTTGCTACTAGTTCTCAGTACATCTAGGCAAAACGCCCTCTGCAAGCCTTGGTTGTCTATTACACCAACCACGGGTGCAGACCCACCGCAATCAGTACCGATAGGGCAGGTAACCGTATTCACCACTAACAACATGGCTTCACACCAGATAAGATTTACACAAAACACGTAGATCTACATGTCTACAGTAGTTCAGATCTACATGTACAACACAAAATGTGTGAAGAGAAAAACGTAGGCATGTACACTCTACAAATGGAGGCTGCTCCAGTGGTGGTATCCCCATTTGTCCAATGCGGGCTGGTAGCTCCACGATGGTTCCCCTACCAGTAAGTCCTCTTGTAGTGTGGGGGATAATGGTTTCATATGTAGTGGCTTCATTTGCATTTGCAGTGAGGAGCTATGTGGGGCTAGGATAGAAGGCCATTGTGGCTGGCCCCAGTGTTTGGGGCTGGCTGCAGTTCAAGGTTCCACTCCACATGCTGAGGTCTAGCTGTCTCGACCCCATTCAACCCTGGTAATGTGGCAGCTGGCAGCTCTCCGGCCTGTTGGTAGTATGATTACACCATATGTAAGAGGGGTGTTTAGGGGTGGGTGGGAGGGCTGGTCGTGTGGGGACTGAGAGTGCTATTGAGTAGGGGATGGCCTGGGCCTCGGATACAACTTGCAGTAGAGGAGGATAGGTAGTGGGAGATAGGGCCATGGGGATGAATGGGGCATGTGTGAATCCAGTTGATGGCTCCTCTAATATTGTGGGGGGTGCCGATTCCTATCGCAGTGTGAGAGCTGCATTATTGTGGGGACCCCCAATGACCCTGTAGGATTTTTTAGCACCTGATTGCTCCCTTGCTGACAGTCTGATAACTCCACCTGCAATTGCTCCATGCACTAGTGCTAACTGTCTGGATATGTAGTGTGGGGCTATTAAGTCAACTTGCATTAATGGTTCTGTCCGCTAGCAGAGAGGGAGCTGACCTGATTGGACCCTGGGCGATTACAGGGTGTAAATGGGACCAATGCATTGACCGCACAACCGACACACATACATGTACAGAGTGTAAATGAGACAATAGATTTGATCCTAAAACAGACTCAAGTACAGGGTATAAATGGGATCAAAGATGTGACCCCACAACAGACTCAAGTACAGGGTGTAAATGGGAACATGGATTTGATCACAAGTACAGGGTGTAAATCAGACCATGAATTTCATCCCACAACAGACAAAAGTACAGGGTGTAAATGGGACCAATGAATTGACCCCACAACAGACAAAAGTACAGGGTGTAAATGGGACCAATGAATTGACCCCACAACAGACACAAGTACAGGGTGTAAATGGAACCATGGATTTGACCCCACAACAGACACAAGAACAGGGTGTAAATGGGACCATGGATTTTACCCCACAACAGATACAAGTACAGGGTGTAAATGGGACCATGGATATGACCCCACAACAGACAAATGTACAGGGTGTAAATGGGACCAATGAATTGACCCCACAACAGACACAAGTACAGGGTGTAAATGGAACCATGGATTTGACCCCACAACAGACACAAGTACAGGGTGTAAATGGGACCAATGAATTGACCCCACAACAGACACAAGAACAGGGTGTAAATGAGACCATGGATTTGATCACAAGTACAGGGTGTAAATAGAACCATGGATTTGAGTCATTACAACAGACACAAGTACAGGGTGTAAATGGGAGCATGGATTTGACCCTAAAACAGACTCAAGTACAGGGTGTAAATGGGATCATGCATTTGACCCCACAACAGACACAAGTACAGGGTGTAAATGGGACCATGGATTTGATCACAAGTACAGTGTGTAAATGGGACCATGGATTTGACCCCAAAATACACACGTACAGGATGTAAATGGGACCATGGATTTGATCCCACAGCAGACACTAGTACAGGGTGTAAATGGGACCACTGTCGTTACTAGTCTCGTACCCAGACTTAGATTTTCACAGCATCGGATGGATTACATCACCACTACGTGAAAAGTAAAAAATCCTTAACGACACAGATGTATGGTGTACCCCTTAATGACACATACATAAGATGTACAGAGGTAACCCCTTAACGACACAGATGTATGGTGTACAGGTGACCCCTTAGCAACACATACAAAAGGTGTACAGAGGTATCCCCTTAACGACACAGATGTACAGTGTACAGGTGACCCCTTAACAACACATAAATAAGGTATACAGAGGTACGACACAGATGTATGGTGTACAGGTAACCCCTCGATGACACAGATGTATGGTGTACAGGTGATACCTTAACAACACATACACAAAGTGTACAGAGGTAACCGGACTTAACGACACAGGTGTATGGTGTACAGGTGACCCCTTAACAACACATACATAAGGTGTACAGAGGTATCCCCTTAACGACACAGATGTATGGTGTAAAAGTAACCCCTTGATGACACAGATGTATGGTATACAGAGTTAACCCCTTAACAACACAGATGTATGGTGTACACTGCAGAGGTGACCTTAAACTATACAAAAAGCATGCATCTCACAATATGGTTCATTTGTCATGAACCATTGTTGGTCTTGTTGTAAGTATACAGTGCGGCTGGGGTGCCGTACGTCTTGCCACACACCGAACAGGAAAATGGCCTGTCAATTTCAGATTTTAGCGTACGCCTCGCGGCCTGCGCTTGGGTGGACCCTGGCTTCCTTTGTCGACACTGGAATCCGTGTTCGTCACCTGGAACAGCAGGCTGCTTGTGAGTGTTCTTTTTGTGCAGGGACAGGGGGCCTGGCTACTGGCATACTTCTTGCCACATACATGTACAGTGCATTGGTAGGCAAGGATTAGTTCAGACCTGGGTCTGCAAATTCCTCCTGCCAGAAACACAGCTATTGCCTTCACCTTGCAATTCACTGTGAGTGTCATCTGCATACATGTACTTATGACCCTCAACAGTAGGTAAGTGAGGAAGGTCTTGGTTTGTCATTTTCTGCTACTGCATGGGATGAAGCATTACCGCATGTGTAGGAAGAGTTGGCCTCTGAGCTTTGTGAAGGCTTTGGACACACCTTGTCCCTTTTCTTGGGGTCACGAACGTATTCCCTCACCTTCTCGTACAGGTACAGTGACCGCGTCAGGGACAATCCACTTGGGGGTAATAACAGGTGGCATCACTTGGCTCTGATAAGCCTAATGTCCTTTATGGCCACTCCAGCCCTCAGCATGGTTACCTCGGTGGGGTTTGTGTCCCATGGCAAGGTCTCCATCCTCACGACACCAGGGTGGTCTTGATCAAACTCAAATGTGCGGTAGTGTCCTAGGCCAACCAGAGGACCAAACCACTGGCCCAAGAAGGCATTCCAGTCCTGGTACAGCTGTGACACACAAGTGACATCCTGGCCACACTGCCGGACACAGTCAGCTAGGTTCTGCTGTAAGTCCATTTATTGGGATGTGTGGCTTCCCTTGATTGAAATTGTGGGGGCTGCCAACTCCATTTGCAGCAAGAGGGATAGCAGTGTCTCCACTGGTATACTATTGTGGAGGCTGACCCCATTGGTTAGTTTGTGGCTCGTGTGTATAAGGGTCTGATATGGGCAGGTGGTTCCATAGGTAGTGCGGGTTGGTGGCGTCTGCTGTTGGTTATGCGGGGCTGCTGTCTGGACTTGCAATGTAGCGAGGCATATGTGGGGGTGGGGCTGGTGTCCATCCGCAGCTGTGGGAATCAGGGTCTGGGTACGAGACTAGGGCTGCTGGCTCTTAGTCATTTAGGGGCTGCTTACTCCCTACAACCACCATCGTCAGTAGTATAACCGCCGTCACTACCGTTCTCAATCTCCCCACCTCGTCGAATGTATCTTGAATATCGATCGTCGTATCCGTATCGCTCAAACTCGTCCGCCGATTGAAACTCTTGCGAGTGTGTTGTCTTCAGTGGACGTCGCCATATCCGTTATCTACATAGGAGATAACGAATAACAACTGTGACAGGGACGATACATTAAATACTTACCCATCAGATCTAGCTAGCGCAGTATGGGTGTGGCTATAAGTTATCAAAGTCTCGGCCCACAGGAAGTAGTTGCATATTCATGTGCTTTGATGAATGGAAGCGGGCCTCGCACGTCCAACGGCGCGATTCGAGCGGGAAACGTGTACCAACTTTGCGCCGCTGTATCTCCGTAACGGATGACATAAAAATTAACGAACAGAACAAATCGATAGGTATAGGACCTCTCTACCTACAAACCGATTTTGAAGCGATTTCATTACTCCTACCTAAAGTTATGGCGGGTGTGAACCCGGTGGGGTATCGAACATTGCAATACTGGCACGGAGCAAGTGCAAGACTCCAAAATGGATTCTAAAATAGAGAAGTGGTGTGGTATGAAGTGTTGAAAATAGGAAGTCGATAGCTTTTACCGTTCAGAAGTTATAGCGATTCAAACATAAGGGAATTTTATAACATTTTATATATATATACGAAGGCTCATTTTGTCGTGAACTGTCCCATATATATATATATGGGACAGTTTCCGACAAAATGGCCCTTCGTATATATATATAAAATGTTATAAAAATGCTTCTCTTCTGAATTGCTATATCTTCCGAACGGTTAACGCTATCAACTTCCAATTTTCAACACTTCATACTACACCATTTCCCTATGGCAAAATATATTTTGGAGTCTTGCACTTGCTCCGTGCCAGTATTGCAACGTTCGATACCCCATCGGGTTCAAATTCGCCATAACTTTAGGTAGGAGTAATCAAATAGCCTCGAATTCGGTTTATAGGTAGAGGGGTCCTATACCTATCGATTTGTTCTGTTCGTTAATTTTTATGTCATCCGTTTTGGAGATACAGCGGCGCAAAGTTGGTACAAGTTTCCCGCTCGAATCGCGCCGTTGCATGTGCATGAACCGCTTCCATTCACCGAAGACATGAATATTCAACTATTTCCTGTGGGTTGGGACTTTATTAACCTAGCCACACCTACAAAGCAGGATACGATTTATTTATCGATAAAAGACGGTGAGTATTGAAATCAGAATGTTTTTATACAATGTTGCCTATGATAGACAGTTGTTATTCGTTATCTTCTGTGTAGATAAACGATATGGCGAAGTCTGACGACGAGCTCGTCGTGTATCATTCAGCGGACGAGTTTGAATGGTACGAAAATTTGGACGTGGATAGAGAACGGTGGTGATGACGGTGGCACCAATGCCGATCGATGGAAGTTATGATTTCGATGGCAGTGTGGCCAGGACGTCACTTGTGTGCCACAGCTGTACCAGGACTGGCAGTACCATGATTGAAACACCTTTTTGGGCCAGTGGTTTGGGCCTCTGGTTGGCTTTAGTTGCTACCACACATTTGAGTTTGACCGAGAACACCCTGGTGTCATGAAAATGAAGACCTTGCCATCGGACACAAACCCCACCGAGGTAACCATGCTGAGGGCTGGAGTGGCCATAAAGGACATACAGGAGGCTTATCAGAGCCAAGTGATGCCACCTGTTATTAGCCCCAATGGATTGTCCCTGATGCGGTCACTGTACCTGTATGAGAAGGTGAGGGAATACATTCGTGACCCAAGGAAGAGGGAAGGGTATGTCCAAAGCCTACACCAGGCACTGCTATCAACTCTTCCGAAACACCTGGAGTTCCAGACAGTGACCAACCAGGTCCTTCTAATGCCATTCCTGACCCACCTACTGTGGAAGACCATGTTTCCAATAATACAAACAGTGCAATAAATGATGAAGATAAAGGCATTGTGTCTGGCAGGAGAAAACGCAACCCAGGTCTGAACTGATCTTTGCCTACCTGTGCACAGATTGTGACAAGAAGTATGCCAGTAGCTCGGCCCTGTCCCGGCACAAAAAGAACACAGCCAAGCAGCCTGCTATGTAGGGGGATGAACAAAGTAAAGCCACAGAGATGGTGGACATTTCCTGTGATGAACAAAGTAGCCAGGGTCCACCTAAGCGTACCCACAGGCCAAAGTCAGAAATTGATAGAAACTTTTCGTATTCCAAGTGTAGCTTGACTCACACCGCTTACATTAAGAAACAGTACATTGGTACATGTACATGACTAGCAAACTGAAGATCCTGGATCCATGTCATGGTAAGGTGCACTTTGTATCTAAGTCTGTTATGTCAACCTCGTGTACAAAAATTCGTGTCACCACACACATCTGTACCAGTGTACCAGTGTACCAGTGTCACTATTTACACCGTGCACAGAGTCTGTTGTGGTGACATGTACCCAGTGTACCAGTGTCGCTATTTACACCGTGCACAGAGTCTGTTGTGGTGACATGTACATGTACCCAGTGTACCAGTGTCACTATTTACACTGTGCACAGAGTCTGTTGTGGTGACATGTACATGTACCCAGTGTACCAGTGTCGCTATTTACACCGTGCACAGAGTCTGTTGTGGTGACATGTACATGTACCCAGTGTACCAGTGTCACTATTTACACTGTGCACAGAGTCTGTTGTGGTGACATGTACATGTACCCAGTGTACCAGTGTCACTATTTACACCGTGCACAGAGTCTGTTGTAGTGACATGTACCCAGTGTACCAGTGTACCAGTGTCACTATTTACACTGTGCACAGAGTCTGTTGTGGTGACATGTACATGTACCCAGTGTACCAGTGTCACTATTTACACCGTGCACAGAGTCTGTTGTAGTGACATGTACCCAGTGTACCAGTGTACCAGTGTCACTATTTACACTGTGCACAGAGTCTGTTGTGGTGACATGTACATGTACCCAGTGTACCAGTGTCACTATTTACACCGTGCACAGAGTCTGTTGTAGTGACATGTACCCAGTGTACCAGTGTACCAGTGTCACTATTTACACTGTGCACAGAGTCTGTTGTGGTGACATGTACATGTACCCAGTGTACCAGTGTCACTATTTACACCGTGCACAGAGTCTGTTGTGGTGACATGTACCTGTGTACCAGTGTCACTATTTACACTGTGCACAGAGTCTGTTGTGGTGACATGTACCCAGTGTACCTGTGTACTAGTGTCACTATTTACACTGTGCACAGAGTCTGTTGTGGTGACATGTACCAATGTACCAGTGTCACTATTTACACCGTGCATAGGGTCTGTTGTGGTGACATGTACCCAGTGTACCAGTGTACCAGTGTCACTATTCACACCGTGCACAGAGTCTGTTGTGGTGACATGTACCCAGTGTACCAGTGTCACTATTTACACCGTGCATAGAGTGTGTTGTGGTGTCATGTACCCAGTGTACCAGTGTCACTATTTACACTGGTCACAGAGTCTGTTGTGGTGACATGTACCCAGTGTACCAGTGTCACTATTTACACCGTGCCCAGAGTCTGTTGTGGTGACATGTACCCAGTGTACCAGTGTCACTATTTACACCGTGCACAGAGTCTGTTGTGGTGACATGTACCCAGTGTACCAGTGTCACTATTTACACCGTGCATAGAGTCTGTTGTGGTGTCATGTACCCAGTGTACCAGTGTCACTATTTACACTGGTCACAGAGTCTGTTGTGGTGACATGTACCCAGTGTACCAGTGTCACTATTTACACCGTGCACAGAGTCTGTTGTGGTGACATGTACCCAGTGTACCAGTGTACCAGTGTCACTATTCACACCGTGCACAGAGTCTGTTGTGGTGACATGTACCCAGTGTACCAGTGTCACTATTTACACCGTGCATAGAGTGTGTTGTGGTGTCATGTACCCAGTGTACCAGTGTCACTATTTACACTGGTCACAGAGTCTGTTGTGGTGACATGTACCCAGTGTACCAGTGTCACTATTTACACCGTGCCCAGAGTCTGTTGTGGTGACATGTACCCAGTGTACCAGTGTCACTATTTACACCGTGCACAGAGTCTGTTGTGGTGACATGTACCCAGTGTACCAGTGTCACTATTTACACCGTGCATAGAGTCTGTTGTGGTGTCATGTACCCAGTGTACCAGTGTCACTATTTACACTGGTCACAGAGTCTGTTGTGGTGACATGTACCCAGTGTACCAGTGTCACTATTTACACCGTGCACAGAGTCTGTTGTGGTGATATGTACCCAGTGTACCTGTGTACTAGTGTCACTATTTACACCGTGCATAGAGTCTGTTGTGGTGATATGTACCAGTGTACCAGTGTCACTATTTACACTGTGCACAGAGTCTGTTGTGGTGACATGTACCCAGTGTACCAGTGTCACTATTTACACTGTGCACAGAGTCTGTTGTGGTGACATGTACCCAGTGTACCAGTGTACCAGTGTCACTATTTACACTGTGCACAGAGTCTGTTGTGGTGACATGTACCCAGTGTACCAGTGTACCAGTGTCACTATTTACACTGTGCACAGAGTCTGTTGTGGTGACATGTACCCAGTGTACCAGTGTACTAGTGTCACTATTTACACCGTGCACAGAGTCTGTTGTGGTGACATGTACCCAGTGTACCAGTGTACTAGTTACACTATTTACACCGTGCACAGAGTCTGTTGTGGTGACATGTACCCAGTGTACCAGTGTACTAGTGTCACTATTTACACTGTGCACAGAGTCTGTTGTGGTGACATGTACCCAGTGTACCAGTGTACTAGTGTCACTATTTACACCGTGCACAGAGTCTGTTGTGGTGACATGTACCCAGTGTACCAGTGTCACTATTTACACCGTGCATAGAGTCTGTTGTGGTGACATTTACCCAGTGTACCAGTGTACCAGTGTCACTATTTACACCGTGCACAGAGTCTGTTGTGGTGACATGTACCCAGTGTACCAGTGTACCAGTGTCACTATTTACACCGTGCACAGAGTCTGTTGTGGTGACATGTACCCAGTGTACCAGTGTCACTATTTACACCGTGCATAGAGTCTGTTGTGGTGACATGTACCCAGTGTACCAGTGTACCAGTGTCACTATTTACACTGTGCACAGAGTCTGTTGTGGTGACATGTACCCAGTGTACCAGTGTACCAGTGTCACTATTCACACCGTGCACAGAGTCTGTTGTGGTGACATGTACCCAGTGTACCAGTGTACCAGTGTCACTATTTACACCGTGCACAGAGTCTGTTGTGGTGACATGTACCCAGTGTACCAGTGTCACTATTCACACCGTGCACAGAGTCTGTTGTGGTGACATGTACCCAGTGTACCAGTGTCACTATTTACACCGTGCACAGAGTCTGTTGTGGTGACATGTACCCAGTGTACCAGTGTCACTATTTACACTGTGCACAGAGTCTGTTGTGGTGACATGTACCCAGTGTACCAGTGTACCAGTGTCACTATTTACACTGTGCACAGAGTCTGTTGTGGTGACATGTACCCAGTGTACCAGTGTACCAGTGTCACTATTTACACTGTGCACAGAGTCTGTTGTGGTGACATGTACCCAGTGTACCAGTGTACTAGTGTCACTATTTACACCGTGCACAGAGTCTGTTGTGGTGACATGTACCCAGTGTACCAGTGTACTAGTTACACTATTTACACCGTGCACAGAGTCTGTTGTGGTGACATGTACCCAGTGTACCAGTGTACTAGTGTCACTATTTACACTGTGCACAGAGTCTGTTGTGGTGACATGTACCCAGTGTACCAGTGTACTAGTGTCACTATTTACACCGTGCACAGAGTCTGTTGTGGTGACATGTACCCAGTGTACCAGTGTCACTATTTACACCGTGCATAGAGTCTGTTGTGGTGACATTTACCCAGTGTACCAGTGTACCAGTGTCACTATTTACACCGTGCACAGAGTCTGTTGTGGTGACATGTACCCAGTGTACCAGTGTACCAGTGTCACTATTTACACCGTGCACAGAGTCTGTTGTGGTGACATGTACCCAGTGTACCAGTGTCACTATTTACACCGTGCATAGAGTCTGTTGTGGTGACATGTACCCAGTGTACCAGTGTACCAGTGTCACTATTTACACTGTGCACAGAGTCTGTTGTGGTGACATGTACCCAGTGTACCAGTGTACCAGTGTCACTATTCACACCGTGCACAGAGTCTGTTGTGGTGACATGTACCCAGTGTACCAGTGTACCAGTGTCACTATTTACACCGTGCACAGAGTCTGTTGTGGTGACATGTACCCAGTGTACCAGTGTCACTATTCACACCGTGCACAGAGTCTGTTGTGGTGACATGTACCCAGTGTACCAGTGTCACTATTTACACCGTGCACAGAGTCTGTTGTGGTGACATGTACCCAGTGTACCAGTGTCACTATTCACACCGTGCACAGAGTCTGTTGTGGTGACATGTACCCAGTGTACCAGTGTATCTGTTGTGGTGACATGTACCCAGTGTACCAGTGTCACTATTCACACCGTGCACAGAGTCTGTTGTGGTGACATGTACCGAGTGTACCAGTGTCACTATTTACACCGTGCACAGAGTCTGTTGTGGTGACATGTACCCAGTGTACCAGTGTCGCTATTTACACCGTGCATAGAGTCTGTTGTGGTGTCATGTACCCAGTGTACCAGTGTCACTATTTACACTGGTCACAGAGTCTGTTGTGGTGACATGTACCCAGTGTACCAGTGTCACTATTCACACCGTGCACAGAGTCTGTTGTGGTGACATGTACCCAGTGTACCAGTGTCACTATTCACACCGTGCACAGAGTCTGTTGTGGTGACATGTACCCAGTGTACCAGTGTCACTATTTACACCGTGCACAGAGTCTGTTGTGGTGACATGTACCCTGTGTACCAGTGTCACTATTTACACTGTGCACAGAGTCTGTTGTGGTGACATGTACCCAGTGTACCAGTGTACCAGTGTCACTATTCACACCGTGCACAGAGTCTGTTGTGGTGACATGTTCCCAGTGTACTAGTGTACCAGTGTCACTATTTACACCGTGCACAGAGTCTGTTGTGGTGACATGTACCCAGTGTACCAGTGTCACTATTCACACCGTGCACAGAGTCTGTTGTGGTGACATGTACCCAGTGTACCAGTGTCACTATTTACACCGTGCACAGAGTCTGTTGTGGTGACATGTACCCTGTGTACCAGTGTCACTATTCACACCGTGCACCGAGTCTGTTGTGGTGACATGTACCCAGTGTACCAGTGTCACTATTTACACCGTGCACAGAGTCTGTTGTGGTGACATGTACCCTGTGTACCAGTGTCACTATTTACACTGTGCACAGAGTCTGTTGTGGTGACATGTACCCAGTGTACCAGTGTACCAGTGTCACTATTCACACCGTGCACAGAGTCTGTTGTGGTGACATGTACCCAGTGTACCAGTGTCACTATTTACACCGTGCACAGAGTCTGTTGTGGTGACATGTACCCAGTGTACCAGTGTCACTATTCACACCGTGCACAGAGTCTGTTGTGGTGACATGTACCCAGTGTACCAGTGTCACTATTCACACCGTGCACAGAGTCTGTTGTGGTGACATGTACCCAGTGTACCAGTGTCACTATTTACACCGTGCACAGAGTCTGTTGTGGTGACATGTACCCTGTGTACCAGTGTCACTATTCACACCGTGCACAGAGTCTGTTGTGGTGACATGTACCCAGTGTACAAGTGTACATGTGCATGTACATGTACCTGTGTCACTAGTTTGAAGTGACGACATGTTACATGTACCACAACAGACTTAGTGCACAGTGTGAACAGTAACACTGGTATATGTCACTCCAGTCCTCCCTCTTGTCCACTCCACTCCTCTGTCAGTGTCACCATTACATGTATTATTATCTGCTGGTTAAAGTTGTTCTTCATTTGTACTTGTACATGTGTATTCATCTGCAAATGAACTTAAAAGGTTCTTTTAAGAACTTCCACATGTGTGTGGAATTTACATGTACTATTACAAATGATGTCACCTTTGTTCTGCACTACCTTGGTTCAGTTGGTTGACGACAATTGATTTGTCCATGCTACATGTACATATATGTCTCATAATGGTGCAGAGGTATAAGGTTTTGTTTTCTATCCTCCCATGTGTTTAACATGGCCTAAGAGTAATAAGGATTCCTTGGTTCACATTTGTTTACTTTGATAAGCTAATTAAGCACTGCATATCTTGATGAGCTACACCCAGTCACTTACCCTGTGGTTGTATTGCACCAGCATCAAAGGAGTTTACATTTTCCTTAGGTTGTTTTTGTTGCATGAAATTCATTTTTACTACTCATGGCTAGACTATTGTTGAACGCATATTTAAAGAGGGATAGTACAATGTACATGTGTGTAGATAGAATGTATCTGATGCTCAATGTAATGATCTAAGGTAGTAGGTAAGGCTGCAATGACTTTAGCTAATGTAACTTAGTGTTTTTGTGATTTTTTTGTATTACATGTACAGTCATTTCAAGAGTACTGTCTTCACTATGCATCCATCTTCACTGTATATATGTATATCTGAAGATCATTACTTTAAATCTGAATGGTTTATTATAATAATTCACTTTGGTGCCATAATCCGTTCACATTCCTGTGTGTCAGGGAAACTTATGTCCCAAATGCGAGGGTCACTGTCTGGTGGTAGATGAAGATGTTTATGCCTGCACGTGCTTCTTATATGTTCCCTTGTATCCTTATGGATACCACCAACTCCACATGCAAACCACTGCATGGAATAAGTGTATACAATGTACATGTAACTCAAGAAATGCACCTTACTTTGTAGTCATGTGTACCACCTTTCGGTTTTCATCTTTTAATATGACCTCGTCTTCCAGATCCATCTCCTCCACTTTGGTCACCTCTGGGTCACATTCGTCATCACTGTCTGTGACGAGCTCTTCTGGCGATCTGGCCTGCGTGGGACACTCACTATAGGAATACTGTACATAATGGTACAAAACTATATCAGTGACCTTTGGATGTACATGTACATGTAAAGGTGTTGATTCCAGTACAGTTGTCTTAGTGACCAACATGCAGGATATCATGTGTATGCCAATTAAATGCTGTTTTTGTTACTTACCGACAAAACAGCTGTTGCTTCCTTAGGCTTTGCACCGTGTATTGTTTCCATGTTTTGCCTATGCAAGAAACAAAATCCTATACATTTATTAAATATTAGTAAACTAAACTGAGCAATAATTGGGCTATTTTATCCTCCAGCTCTCCGTTTCTGCTCTTCTCTTTGAGTAGATCTTTCTTGAGGGCTAACGTTCCGATTGATGATCCAAGAATACATGGGCATACACAATGTAAATCAACTTACTCTCGTTTTCATGTTCTGCCTGCTCAATTGCTATCAAAGGTGCAGTTTAACTTCATTTAGTGTAGCGAACACACACATAACGGACACAGCTAGCTAGCGCGCTTTAGAAATTAGTTCTTACGTCGGCGATAATTTCCGGATGCTCATAGGCCTATATAAATTCAGATTGCTGTCACTCTCTGCATGTAACTACCGTACATGTAATTGCCAGCCGGTAATACTTCAAATGGGAGCTTCGAATTCATCGTAAGACGTGCATGCAGTTTGTCTAAATTCAATTCGTATTAAACATGTACCTTTTATGTACATGTACATTTAGGAGTCAAACTCCTACCCCCTCTTCAAATGCAATGGAACGATCGAATCAGAGCGATGCGACCGATCAAAGGTAATTTTGAAAAGTGTTTGATTTCCACACGCGTACGCTATTGCGATAGTAGAGCCAGGCATAGTTTTGCCCAGGCGTTGCGCTGTCATGCAGTTACAATAATGCCGGTATTCAGTTGCGATGCTGCAAAGAGTATATGTGCATCTTTTACTACTAGTCGGTCTCGAGCGCGACAACGGCGTGGATGGGGAAGCCGCCGACGTCAAAGAGTAAGCGCACTTTCAATACCACGTACGCAATATAGAATGCATTGTTAATTTCGTGTTATTATCGACAGAGATTTAGGCGAAATCGGCGAACCGAGCACCCCTCCCAAGTTGAGCATGCAAACCAATAGCTTCATTATAATATAGGCTCTTTTCCTACTATGATAACAGCATGTACAATGTACATGTACTTCCTCCCATGGCCCAGCCAGCGGTCCAAGCTCCTCTCTACCAGCGGTCCAAGCTACTCCCCAGCCTGTGGTCCAAGCTATATGTACATGTACTACCCAGCCTGCAGTCCAAGCTACATGTACATGTACTACCCAGCCTGTAGTCCAAGCTACTACCCAGCCTGCAGTCCAAGCTACATGTACATGTACTACCCAGCCTGCAGTCCAAGCTACATGTACATGTACTACCCAGCCTGCAGTCCAAGCTACATGTACATGTACTACCCAGCCTGCAGTCCAAGCTACATGTACATGTACTACCCAGCCTGTGGTCCAAGCTACTCCCTTGCCACTGGTCCAGGCTCCTCCCCTGCCGTCAAGCCTACCTCCTCCCCTGCCGTCAAGCCTACCTCCTCCCCTGCCGTCAGGCCTACCTCCTCCCCTGCCGTCAGGCCTACCTCCTCCCCTGCCGTCAAGCCTACCTCCTCCCCTGCCGTCAAGCCTACCTCCTCCCCTGCCGTCAAGCCTACCTCCTCCCCTGCTTGCAGGCCTACCTCTTCCCCTGCCGTCAGGCCTACCTCCTCCCCTGCCGTCAGGCCTACATGTACCTTCTTTCCTACCACAAAGTAATACATGTACACAACATCCTCAATTTATGTTTCTAACGTGAATTTGTTGCCAGCAGGTAACTATCAGCCACCACCATGGTGGACATATCCACCATGGTGGCTCTGTCAGCCCCAGAGTGCTCAGTCATGGAGATGCCAGACTGAATGGGAACAACCATGGAGTGAGCCTTTGACTCAGCCACAAAGGGGTGAGCAGCCAAGGAGAGGTTGGCGAAGGAGGAGGGGACCCAGAAGGTTGGATCAGCTCCAGAACATTGAAGACACACCCTTAAATACATAGCAGTGACAAAAACATCTGCACATCTACATGTACTATTGATCCAGCCATTTCATATCTTATTGCTATAATATCACCCAGCAATAGCAATTTTGACAATTCTTTTCCATGGAGGATAAGTACATGTACACATAAGCTGGGAAAATTCATCAGAGTCACTTTTAAACATCCAACAATGTATGTACATGGTCCAATATTATAGTATTCATAGAACTTAGGTTTCTCTACATCTATCCACAACAACCTCCCCCTATTGTTATCATCCAAAATTCATACCATCTCATGCATTTAAAAAAAACAACAATGCATGTCCTACATGTAGGTAATCCTAAGCATCCTATACACTTTTATACAGTGGTCTACAAACACATTACCCAAATCCATTTACATGTATACATTCTGTTCATTTGTAGTGCAGAATAAAGGTGACATCATTTGTAATTGTAAAATGCCACACAACTATGTGGCGAGTTCTTAGAAGAACCTTTTTTACAGAATCAACATGTACATGTATACCATAAAACAAAAACACCAGACTCTGTGCACGGTGTAAATAGTGACACTGGTACACTGGGTACATGTCACCACAACAGACTCTATGCACGGTGTAAATAGTGACACTGGTACACTGGGTACATGTCACCACAACAGACTCTGTGCACGGTGTAAATAGTGACACTGGTACACTGGGTACATGTCACCACAACAGACTCTATGCACGGTGTAAATAGTGACACTGGTACACTGGGTACATGTCACCACAACAGACTCTGTGCACGGTGTAAATAGTGACACTGGTACACTGGGTACATGTCACCACAACAGACTCTGTGCACGGTGTAAATAGTGACACTGGTACACTGGGTACATGTCACCACAACAGACTCTGTGCACGGTGTAAATAGTGACACTGGTACACTGGGTACATGTCACCACAACAGACTCTGTGCACGGTGTAAATAGTGACACTGGTACACTGGGTACATGTCACCACAACAGACTCTGTGCACGGTGTAAATAGTGACACTGGTACACTGGGTACATGTCACCACAACAGACTCTGTGCACGGTGTAAATAGTGACACTGGTACACTGGGTACATGTCACCACAACAGACTCTGTGCACGGTGTAAATAGTGACACTGGTACGCTGGGTACATGTCACCACAACAGACTCTGTGCACGGTGTAAATAGTGACACTGGTACACTGGGTACATGTCACCACAACAGACTCTGTGCACGGTGTAAATAGTGACACTGGTACGCTGGGTACATGTCACCACAACAGACTCTGTGCACGGTGTAAATAGTGACACTGGTACACTGGGTACATGTCACCACAACAGACTCTGTGCACGGTGTAAATAGTGACACTGGTACACTACATGGGTACATGTCACCACAACAGACTCTGTGCACGGTGTAAATAGTGAAACTGGTACACTGGGTACATGTCACCACAACAGACTGTGCACGGTGTAAATAGTGACACTGGTACACTGGGTACATGTCACCACAACAGACTCTGTGCACGGTGTAAATAGTGACACTGGTACACTGGGTACATGTCACCACAACAGACTCTGTGCATGGTGTAAATAGTGACACTGGTACACTGGGTACATGTCACCACAACAGACTCTGTGCACGGTGTAAATAGTGACACTGGTACACTGGGTACATGTCACCACAACAGACTCTGTGCATGGTGTAAATAGTGACACTGGTACACTGGGTACATGTCACCACAACAGACTCTGTGCACGGTGTAAATAGTGACACTGGTACACTGGGTATATGTCACCACAACAGACTCTGTGCACGGTGTAAATAGTGACACTGGTACACTGGTACACTGAGTACATGTCACCACAACAGACTGTGTGCACGGTGTAAACAGTGACACTGGTACACTGGGTACATGTCACCACAACAGACTCTGTGCACGGTGTAAATAGTGACACTGGTACACTGGGTACATGTCACCACAACAGACTCTGTGCACGGTGTAAATAGTGACACTTGTACACTGGGTATATATCACCACAACAGACTCTGTGCACGGTGTAAATAGTGACACTAGTACACTGGGTACATGAACATGTCACCACAACAGACTCTGTGCACAGTGTAAATAGTGACACTGGTACACTGGGTACATGTCACCACAACAGACTCTGTGCACGGTGTAAATAGTGACACTGGTACACTGGGTACATGTACATGTACATGTCACCACAACAGACCCTGTGCACAGTGTAAATAGTGACACTGGTACACTGGGTACATGTCACCACAACAGACTCTGTGCACGGTGTAAATAGTGACACTGGTACACTGGGTATATGTCACCACAACAGACTCTGTGCACGGTGTAAATAGTGAAACTGGTACACTGGTACACTGGGTACATGTCACCACAACAGACTGTGTGCACGGTGTAAATAGTGACACTGGTACACTGGGTACATGTCACCACAACAGACTCTGTGCACAGTGTAAATAGTGACACAGGTGCACTGGGTACATGTCACCACAACAGACTCTGTGCACGGTGTAAATAGTGACACAGGTACACTGGGTACATGTCACCACAACAGACTCTGTGCACGGTGTAAATAGTGACACTGGTACACTGGGTACATGTCACCACAACAGACTCTATGCACGGTGTAAATAGTGACACTGGTACACTGGGTACATGTCACCACAACAGACTCTGTGCACGGTGTAAATAGTGACACTGGTACACTGGGTACATGTCACCACAACAGACTCTGTGCACGGTGTAAATAGTGACACTGGTACACTGGGTACATGTCACCACAACAGACTCTGTGCACGGTGTAAATAGTGACACTGGTACACTGGGTACATGTCACCACAACAGACTCTGTGCACGGTGTAAATAGTGACACTGGTACACTGGGTACATGTCACCACAACAGACTCTGTGCACGGTGTAAATAGTGACACTGGTACACTGGGTACATGTCACCACAACAGACTCTGTGCACGGTGTAAATAGTGACACTGGTACACTGGGTACATGTCACCACAACAGACTCTGTGCACGGTGTAAATAGTGACACTGGTACGCTGGGTACATGTCACCACAACAGACTCTGTGCACGGTGTAAATAGTGACACTGGTACACTGGGTACATGTCACCACAACAGACTCTGTGCACGGTGTAAATAGTGACACTGGTACGCTGGGTACATGTCACCACAACAGACTCTGTGCACGGTGTAAATAGTGACACTGGTACACTGGGTACATGTCACCACAACAGACTCTGTGCACGGTGTAAATAGTGACACTGGTACACTACATGGGTACATGTCACCACAACAGACTCTGTGCACGGTGTAAATAGTGAAACTGGTACACTGGGTACATGTCACCACAACAGACTGTGCACGGTGTAAATAGTGACACTGGTACACTGGGTACATGTCACCACAACAGACTCTGTGCACGGTGTAAATAGTGACACTGGTACACTGGGTACATGTCACCACAACAGACTCTGTGCATGGTGTAAATAGTGACACTGGTACACTGGGTACATGTCACCACAACAGACTCTGTGCACGGTGTAAATAGTGACACTGGTACACTGGGTACATGTCACCACAACAGACTCTGTGCATGGTGTAAATAGTGACACTGGTACACTGGGTACATGTCACCACAACAGACTCTGTGCACGGTGTAAATAGTGACACTGGTACACTGGGTATATGTCACCACAACAGACTCTGTGCACGGTGTAAATAGTGACACTGGTACACTGGTACACTGAGTACATGTCACCACAACAGACTGTGTGCACGGTGTAAACAGTGACACTGGTACACTGGGTACATGTCACCACAACAGACTCTGTGCACGGTGTAAATAGTGACACTGGTACACTGGGTACATGTCACCACAACAGACTCTGTGCACGGTGTAAATAGTGACACTTGTACACTGGGTATATATCACCACAACAGACTCTGTGCACGGTGTAAATAGTGACACTAGTACACTGGGTACATGAACATGTCACCACAACAGACTCTGTGCACAGTGTAAATAGTGACACTGGTACACTGGGTACATGTCACCACAACAGACTCTGTGCACGGTGTAAATAGTGACACTGGTACACTGGGTACATGTACATGTACATGTCACCACAACAGACCCTGTGCACAGTGTAAATAGTGACACTGGTACACTGGGTACATGTCACCACAACAGACTCTGTGCACGGTGTAAATAGTGACACTGGTACACTGGGTATATGTCACCACAACAGACTCTGTGCACGGTGTAAATAGTGAAACTGGTACACTGGTACACTGGGTACATGTCACCACAACAGACTGTGTGCACGGTGTAAATAGTGACACTGGTACACTGGGTACATGTCACCACAACAGACTCTGTGCACAGTGTAAATAGTGACACAGGTGCACTGGGTACATGTCACCACAACAGACTCTGTGCACGGTGTAAATAGTGACACAGGTACACTGGGTACATGTCACCACAACAGACTCTGTGCACGGTGTAAATAGTGACACTGGTACACTGGGTACATGTCAGCACAACAGACTCTGTGCACGGTGTAAATAGTGACACTTGTACACTGGGTATATATCACCACAACAGACTCTGTGCACGGTGTAAATAGTGACACTAGTACACTGGGTACATGAACATGTCACCACAACAGACTCTGTGCACAGTGTAAATAGTGACACTGGTACACTGGGTACATGTCACCACAACAGACTCTGTGCACGGTGTAAATAGTGACACTGGTACACTGGGTACATGTACATGTACATGTCACCACAACAGACTCTGTGCACGGTGTAAATAGTGACACTGGTACACTGGGTACATGTCACCACAACAGACTCTGTGCACGATGTAAATAGTGACACTGGTACACTGGGTACATGTCACCACAACAGACTCTGTGCACGGTGTAAATAGTGACACTGGTACACTGGGTACATGTCACCACAACAGACTCTATGCACGGTGTAAATAGTGACACTGGTACACTGGGTACATGTCACCACAACAGAATCTGTGACCAGTGTAAATAGTGACACTGGTACACTGGGTACATGTCACCACAACAGACTGTGCACGGTGTAAATAGTGACACTGGTACACTGGGTACATGTCACCACAACAGACTCTGTGCACGGTGTAAATAGTGACACTGGTACACTGGGTACATGTCACCACAACAGACTCTATGCACGGTGTAAATAGTGACACTGGTACACTGGGTACATGTCACCACAACAGACTCTGTGACCAGTGTAAATAGTGACACTGGTACACTGGGTACATGTCACCACAACAGACTGTGCACGGTGTAAATAGTGACACTGGTACACTGGGTACATGTCACCACAACAGACTCTGTGCATGGTGTAAATAGTGACACTGGTACACTGGGTACATGTCACCACAACAGACTCTGTGCACGGTGTAAATAGTGACACTGGTACACTGGTACACTGGGTACATGTCACCACAACAGACTCTGTGCACAGTGTAAATAGTGACACTGGTACACTGGTACACTGGGTACATGTCACCACAACAGACTCTATGCACGGTGTAAATAGTGACACTGGTACACTGGTACACTAGGTACATGTCACCACAACAGACTCTGTGCACGGTGTAAATAGTGACACTGGTACACTGGGTACATGTCACCACAACAGACTCTGTGCACGATGTAAATAGTGACACTGGTACACTGGTACACTCGGTACATGTCACCACAACAGACTCTGTGCACAGTGTAAATAGTGACACTGGTACACTGGTACACTAGGTACATGTCACCACAACAGACTCTGTGCACGGTGTAAATAGTGACACTGGTACACTGGGTACATGTACATGTACATGTCACCACAACAGACTCTGTGCATGGTGTAAATAGTGACACTGGTACACTGGGTACATGTCACCACAACAGACTCTGTGCACGGTGTAAATAGTGACACTGGTACACTGGGTACATGTCACCACAACAGACTGTGTGCAGGGTGTAAATAGTGACACTGGTACACTTTTACACTGGGTACATGTCACCACAACAGACTCTGTGCACGGTGTAAATAGTGACACTGGTACACTGGGTACATGTCACCACAACAGACTCTATGCACGGTGTAAATAGTGACACTGGTACACTGGGTACATGTCACCACAACAGATTCTGTGCACGGTGTAAATAGTGACACTGGTACACTGGGTACATGTCACCACAACAGACTGTGTGCAGGATGTAAATAGTGACACTGGTACACTTTTACACTGGGTACATGTCACCACAACAGACTCTGTGCACGGTGTAAATAGTGACACTGGTACACTGCAGCGTACATGTCACCACAACAGACTCTGTGCACAGTGTAAATAGTGACACTGGTACACTGGGTACATGTCACCACAACAGACTCTGTGCACGGTGTAAATAGTGACACTGGTACACTGCAGCGTACATGTCACCACAACAGACTCTATGCACGGTGTAAATAGTGACACTGGTACACTGGGTACATGTCACCACAACAGACTCTGTGCACAGTGTAAATAGTGACACTGGTACACTGGGACTCTGTGCACGGTGTAAATAGTGACACTGGTACACTGGTGTACATGTGTGTGGTGACACCAATTTTTGAACATGGTGATGATGTAACAGATATAGAAACACAGAGCACCTCACCATGTGTGATGAACATGGATCCAGGAGGAGGAGGTCCCTTTAGATTGCTAGTCATGTACCATTGTGGGTGTGCTTAATGTGAGTATGCAATGCAGTTTGAGTGCCATATTTCAAGGGACACTGGGAACAGGAAAACTTTCTATCAATTTCAGATTTTTTCCTACGCCTGCGCTTGCAGGGTGGACCCTGGCTTCCTTCGTCAACACTGGCATTGTCCGCCTTAGTGACATCACGGTGTTCATCACCTGGAACAGCAGGCTGCTTGTGAGCTGTGTTCTTTTTGTGCAGGGACAGGGCTGAGCTACTGGCATACTTATTGCCACATACAGTGCACTGGAAGGCAAGGATTAGTTCAGACCTGGATCTGCGTTTCCTCCTGCCAGAAACACAGCTATTGCCTTCGTCTTGCATATCACTGTGAGTGTCATCTGCAGACTCCTGGCCCTCAACAGTAGGTGGGTCAGGAATGGCATTAGAAGGACCTGGTTGGTCACTGTCTGGAACTCCAGGTGTTTCGGAAGAGTTGATAGCAGTGCCTGGTGTAGGCTTTGGACATACCCTGTCCCTCTTCTTTGGGTCACGAATGTATTCCCTCACCTTCTCATACAGGTACAGTGACCGCATCAGGGACAATCCATTGGGGCTAATAACAGGTGGCATCACTTGGTTCTGATAAGCCTCCTGTATGTCCTTTATGGCCACTCCAGCCCTCAGCATGGTTACCTCGGTGGGGTTTGTGTCCGATGGCAAGGTCTTCATTTTCATGACACCAGGGTGTTCTCGGTCAAACTCAAATGTATGGTAGCGGCCAAAGCCAACCAGAGGCCCAAACCACTGGCCCAAGAAGGCATTCCAGTCATGGTACTGCCAGTCCTGGTACAGTTGTGGCACACAAGTGACGTTCTGGCCACACTGCCGGACACAGTCAGCTAGGTCATCCATATCATCTACATGGTCCTGTCTTCGGTAGTACTTCTTGAACAGGCCAAAGTAGGAATCGGGTCGAAACTTTGTGTGCCCAGGTAGCATGAAGTTCAGCTGGATGGTGTCATGTTGTCCAGTGATCACCCGCCAGGCCAGGTACCACATCATGGTGGTGTTCTTGTTCTGGCCCACACAGTTGTCGGCCTGAAGTGTTACACGCCTCTCTCCCAGTCCATGTAGGTGGAAGAATGCATGCACCAGGCTGACCACCACCACAGCACCCTTGCCGGCCTGCTCAGCCTCATCAATTAGGAAGAACACCTGGCGGCACAGCGGCTCACAACACACACCAAACACCTGGACCTTGCGAGGTGTCCTGAAATAAAAAGTGCCCCTTTGTTGTGAGCTGTAGGGCAGTGACACCTGCTGGCAGTAGTCAAAGGAGTACTGCATCTGCATGTCCAGGTGCAGGGCTTGTGAGGTGAAGGGAACCATCAGGGCCCTGGATTCCAAGTGACCCAGGATCTGGTCACGCTCCTTCTGTCTCTTCCTTCCCCATTCCTTCTCAGCCTCCTCAATGTTTGCATTGTAGGCGTCACGAAATGCCTTGGCCTTAATGAGGTGCTGGTTGTAATTGACATTTATTGTTTTGCGCTGCTCATCAGAAAGGCTGTGCCTCAAAGTGACCAACATCTGATCACACTTGTCGCACAGATCGCTGCGTGCAGGTTGGATCTTGATGTTAGAACAGTATCTTCGCCACAGTCTAATAAATGACACGTACTTCACCACACGTGCAGCAGGGGGTGTTGGAGGAGCCGGAGGAACGTTGAGCAAGGTGTACTGCCGCTTCAGCTGACTGGTAAGTCGGTAAGGGCAAAGTTGCTGTGGTGCTGGTGTGCTCCTGGACAGGGACTCCATGGCCTTGCAATACTCGGCATACACAGACTTTAGTGTTTTGCCACTCTCCAGAACATAGTCTCTGATCGTCCCTTGCAAACGACCAGGGTCAGGGAGGGCATTTATGCCAGCATAGTTCTCTATAAATCTGACCACCATTGTCTTGTCCAAACGAGAGAGGGCATGGCGAGGAGCCCTGCCACAGTTACCATGGGGATGGGGCTCAACATCAGAGTCAGAGCACACCTGCTGCTGCCAGCGCTTCAATGTACGGTAACTTGTGCCAATGACGGCACAGAAAGCATCCCTGCAGACAGGACTAGACCAGTCAAGGCGATACTGGAATGTATTTCGAGAACCAGATTTGTTCCGAATCATAGCTAGCATTCCATAAATAACAGCCTTTCTGGTTTTCTTGTCCAATCTGGATAATGTAAGTGCTCGTCTTTTGGGCAAGTCACCGTACTTCAATACACAGCTGTCTTTGCAGCACCCTCCTTTAGTGAGGTAGGCATTCAGCATGCGACAGGGGTGACACTGTCCCCGTGCTATTCTAGCTGGTACACCACCTGGGCCCTCGCTGACATCATCACCATCACCATCACCATCACAGTCGCTTCCGCTATCACCATCACACTCGCTCCTGCTATCATCATCACTGCCCTTATCGCTATCACCTCCACCATCATCACTTTCACCATCACCGTCATCTCCGTCGCTTTCACCATCGTTGATTCCACCTTCACAGACATCGCTATAAATGCCGTCGAAATCATCACTTCCATATTCACCGTCGCCATTGTCACCACCGTTCTCAATCTCCTCATCCACGTCCAAATTATCGTACCATTCGAACTCGTCCGCTGAATGATACACGACGAGCTCGTCGTCAGACTTCGCCATATCGTTTATCTACACAGAAGATAACGAATAACAACTGTCTATCATAGGCAACATTGTATTAAAAACATTCTGATTTCAATACTCACCGTCTTTTGTCGATAAATAAATCGTATCCTGCTTTGTAGGTGTGGCTAGGTTAATAAAGTCCCAACCCACAGGAAATAGTTGAATATTCATGTACTTCGGTGAATGGAAGCGGTTCATGCACATGCAACGGCGCGATTCGAGCGGGAAACTTGTACCAACTTTGCGCCGCTGTATCTCCATAACGGATGACATAAAAATTAACGAACAGAACAAATCGATAGGTATAGGACCTCTGTACCTACAAACCGAATTTGAGGCGAATTGATTACTCCTACCTAAAGTTATGGCGGATTTGAGCCCGATGGGGTATCGAACGTTGCAATACTGGCACGGAGCAAGTGCAAGACTCCAAAATGTATTATACCATAGGGAAATGGTGTAGTATGAAGTGTTGAAAATAGGAAGTTGATAGCATTAACCGTTAGGAAGATATAGCAATTCAAAAGAGAAGCATTTTTATAACATTTTATATATATATACGAAGGGCCATTTTGTCGGAAACTGTCCCATATAATTATATATATATATATGCGCATATGCATTAATTAATGTGTAGTTATAGTACTACAGTGATACTAACATTCATGATCGACGCGACTGGTACGCGCACGCGTACGCGGCCCGTTATGCATGAGATTAATTAATTAACGATTAATAATTTTTCGTTCGGGTAAAAAACTGGTCCGGCCATGGCCTGACCGGCCGGAGTGGCTGCTACGGCCCTGTAATCAACATGCATATGTAGGCAATGTATCCCAGGGGTAAAGAGGCACAGTGTGCATTTTCCCGACTAGCCTCTTTACTTGCCATAGGCCAGGCCAGCTCTAAAGCAAAAATGGCTGCAGAGATCTATGGCCATCTCAACTTATCTCTTGTGAGATTGGACCAGTTTGGTGGCCAGTGCCATTTTAGGAAGGGAGTTGGCAGGTGCTCTGTAGAACTGTAGGTTAGATCTTGTGTATGTATGTGTATTGTTGGTGTACTATATGTATGTATGAACTGATGTATTAATATGTAGGCAATAAAAATATTAACATTATTTCGAAACCGTCCCAATACAATGCAAATCAACAGCATAAATTGTCTAGATCTGGTGAGGATGGCAGTAGCATAAAAGGGGGAAACATGCAACCAAACAAGCTCATGAAATTTGGCGTCATTTGAACGATGCTTCCTTTCCTCAGTGATTAGGGTAATTGATCCAAGCCTGCAGACACTCCTGCTTCCATCAAGATAAGATCAACAGTAGGTCACAGAGATATCAAAGGATTTCCAAGTTAAAACAGTTTGACTATTAGTATTGAATTCCGACTGGGAAAGCATCAAAGGAAATCTGACTGAAATACATGTGAGGTATGGAGGCCAATTGCAATTGCAACAGCACTGGACCAAAAAAGGAATTTTAAATTGCATTAAATCTCACATCAGCTTAAGTGTTATGGTTAAGCCCATGCTAGATGGAAATCCTGCTGTGTGCAACCTCATCCAGCTCTTTGGCTATTTGATCAGGATGCTCACAGGTGCTTCTCCTCATACAGAGCTGTAAGCATGCCTTGTGCAGCCTGCAGAATACAGTACATCAACCATACTTTAATGTTTGATTTCACACACAACCAATATTATATCACTTTCTAGTTCTGGGAGCTGTCTTGACAACAGAGGTTCAGTGATTCTTTTCATCATCTGTCAATTTACACAACGGGAGGGGGTCTTCCGCACAGTCAGCTCCCCAGTGCTTCTTACATGTACATATCTGTGCTAAGTAAAAACATTCAACATTATGGTTAGTTTTATGCCTGCACAATCCTCTCATGTCTTTTTCATTATTCTTACCCCTCCTTCCAAGACAAACTTTTTTTGTTCTGATAGCTGCATACGTATTATTCATGTTATAATTAATGTACCCTGTCACACACATGAGTTGTTACTGCCATTCTCTCTTCAGCCGAGGAAGAAATACTCTGAAGCAGGAACCTCCTTCGCACCTCTTGTTGTATCAGTTGATGGAGACCTGGGTTGAAAAGCAATTTTTTCATCAAACACTTCGCTCACTTGCTCGTAAGTGGGAAAAATCAAATAGTGAGGTATTGGGATGGATTAGTGCATGACTGTCATGCGCAATTCTCAACAAACCGCTGTCTGCCCAGTATCTCTTTCTGAACTTCTTAATCATTATTGTTGCCATTTATGCTTATTATTTTTAAAATACATTTTCTGGACTGTATAAGGTTAATTATTTTTTTATTACACATATTCGTATTAACACACAAGAAACAACAAAAGAAATAAAATGCTGTCAATCAGTGATGACAGCTCTTGACAGCAGAGCTCTTGCACAGGGCCTCGCCAAAGTGAGGCTGAGTCTGCCATAAATGGAAGCAGTGGCCTGGGACTGGGTGAACCTCATGGGTATGGCCAGACGAGTGGCAAGATGCGACAGCATCAGCACCCCAACAGCCATAGGTCTCCACTTCTAGTGGTGTGCATTTCCAGCCCAACTCAGAGTACTTTGGGTCATTCAAATCATGTTTGCGACACTCCACCACTAAAGCAGCAGACCCTGCCGTCACTCCCGCTTCAGACAAAATAGAAGGGTTTAGCAGTAATGGTAAGATCAAATGCAGCTGGCATCCCAAGAGACCAGTTCAGAACCAGAACATCTGCTGGTCTGGTGTAGCGTTTGTCATGCCCAAAGCCACTGCCAACCTCAACTTGGGCAGATACATTAGCTCGCCTACAACACTTCACAAAAACATCACGGAGTTTATTGTGGCGGGCAACCACATCACCCCCATGCTTGCAAGTAATGGCATGGTGGCCCAAAGGATCCAATGCAATACTTGGACAGAAGGTGCAGTTGAGACTGTGTACTCCCAATAGGTGTTAAAAATGAACCTGGAACACCATGGCCACTGAACACGGCAATTCCAAATGGCAGCATATCTGTTCAAAGAATTAAATACATTTTTTGCTTCTACTAATAAGATACCCATTTCAAAACATTTCCCGCATCACATGTACTGCTCCTTTAGTGCTTCCTTTTAACCCAGAGCACAGTTGGTCAATGCCACACAGGTCAGTCACATCAATACCAGTAGCCATCGCCACAGCTTTAGAAAGCGTTCTCTGTGGTATTACCCGAACTGCAATAGATGAACACCTGGGAAATTATCCAAGCCAATAAGGCTTTTATGTCAGACCAATCAGTGATTGATTAGTCTGTTATGTTAGAATATAGATTATTCCTTTATTCTTTTAAAATAATAATAATAAATAATATGCCCAAACAGCACATTAGATCCCCTTGGTCACCATGCCACAACATGCAAAAAAGGAGGAGACGTGGTCATCCGTCACAACCATCTGCGCAATGTGTTGGTGGAGACTTGCCGTAGAGCCCACTTGAGTGTGAAGGTGGAGATGGGTAGCAACCTTACTTCAGACCATGACCACTCACGCCCCGCAGACATTTTGCTACCCAATTGGGCCCTTGGTAAACCAGCTGCCTTTGATATCTCAGTGACATCACCGCTAAATCCTAACGTTTTATCAGTAGCGGGATTGTCAGCTGGGGCAGCTGCGTTGTCCACTGAAGAGCGCAAACACATGGAAAATGACCCCAAATGCAATGCCTTGGGGTGGTGTTGTATACCTCTGGTTGCAGAGTCGTATGGTGCTTGGGGAAAAGAAGCCATAGATTCATTTAAAATGCTTGCCTCCCGTCTTGCCATTACATCGGGCAAAACAAAATCAGCTGTGCTGTCTGAGCTGTACAGTAGGCTCAACCTGCATTTGGTGAGAGCGAATGCAACAGCGATCCTCTCCAGGTGGCTCCCATCTTAAAGTTTAATTAA
Source organism: Spongilla lacustris (assembly GCA_949361645.1). Classification (NCBI taxonomy): domain Eukaryota; kingdom Metazoa; phylum Porifera; class Demospongiae; order Spongillida; family Spongillidae; genus Spongilla; species Spongilla lacustris. The sequence goes on along the minus strand of OX442429.1, from coordinate 4,266,225 downwards.
CTGTAGTGTGATTTAAGTGTTGTGTTTATTACATATTCTGTTTACTAGATATTCTGCATTATAATAATAATAATTATTATTATTATATCTACCTATACATAATAATTAAGTTTTGTGCATGGATTATTATTTACTTATTTTGGTAATAAAATAATCCCAAACCACCACATGTGTACAACAATAATAACAAATAATACACTTACACTAAAACCCTAAAAACACCCAAAAAACTCAGTAGTGGAAGGTGAAAAAGCGTTCCTCTGATGGAGGCTGCATTGCCCCTTTGTATAGCCACTGAAAGGTGCTGGAGCAGGTAGCTATAGCTTTTGGTGTGGCTGAGAGCCTGTGGCCTAGCTCTCTTAGGAAGATCAGGGAATGTGGACCAAGTACTCCTGATGTTTCGATGGCAATATGGGTGAAAAATATGCCCGGGTGTGCCTCTAGATATGAGTATTTGTGATCCTCTGCTTGACTAGTGACAGCACCTGCTGCCATAGTGGACTGTGCCAGGTTAGAGCGAGCATAGGTGTCAGAGCATGTGTCATTCCAAACCAAAAGCATGGTTGTTTGTATATAATCATATATGCACTAAAAATAAATACATAAGACGAAAATGATGCTAAATGCACTGAACGTGGCTGGATTTGTGTCCCCCTTGCTGTGAAATCATATGGTCCTTGGGGAGTAGAAGCATGTAATGCTCTCTCTTCCTTGGCTAGGTGTGAAGGCATCATAACCAACACACCAAAGTCCAAAGTTCTTGGTGACCTTTTTGGCAGGCAGAGTTTCATCCTTATGCAATCCAATGCAAGAGCCATTCTTGCTAGGTCAGGCCTTGTCCTCGATCACGAAGTTGACCCAGCATGCTCTGGGTTCTAGTTTCAGTTTGGTTTTGTTTGCTATACTTGTATGTACAGTACGTCATATAATAATTAAAGATTTTATCTCAAACATTGTTTTTATAACATTATCACACATTTAATGATCCCATCTGCTCTGAACTGGGTTGAAAATGTGTTCCACTAGTGGTAGAAACATTTGGTGCATGGGGAAGAGTGGCAGGCCAGTTTTTTTTTTCCCTCAACTTGCAGTATGACTTGTGGCGCAAGCCAATTGCACTAAGACTACCATGGTGAATTCCATTTATGGCAGGCTAAGTCTAGTCTTAGTTCGAGCGCATGTTCCAATTCAGAAGCTACAACAATGGACCTGTGTGAGGGTTAGGGGTAATTTTGTGCATGGTTGTTTGTATATATACATATGTACGATAATAAATTTTATTAAAGTTTTGGAAATAAATAAATAAATTACATAATAACATATCCCTAGCTAGGGATCTAGGTCCATGATAAGAACTCATCTTTTAACCCCATAACTTATTCTCCATTGGCAGCTGCTCTTTCTACATTAAAGAAGTAGCTCTCGGCCTTTGACTGTAAACCTTCTTATTATTAAAGGCTTCATGATCAATGATGGTTTTTGGCATGCTATGAGTTCCTTTCTGATCCACAACAATTAATAGCATATTAAATTTCTAGCTATGTATGTTGCTAAGCTACATGAGATATTAACAGACGTTGGTGAGTTTTTTTTTTGTATGGCTGTACTACTTTGTTATAGCATTTGGATTTTGGCCTGAACATGAAGCAGGAATAAAGATTATATGTTCATAATATTAAAATTGAACAGTGATTGCTGACATGCATTATAGCTACAAAAACAATAGATTAGAACCTGTCCAAAATGCATATTGCTAAAATTTCCTGGAGTCATATTAACACCAATCCATTGAGAACTGAGATTTTTTTATTCAACAGTTACGTAGAGATAGAACTTCGAAGTAAGTACATGTGGAAGAACTTAACTCACCGGCATGCCAATTGGAATGATAAAAGGAACTAGTATGTAAATGGGCTAATAAGCACCAATATGTACAGAAAAACTGAAATAAAAGGTAACTGACTTTCTGTCTGATTTTATGAATATTGCGGAGCTATAACCTCGACCAGGAAAGAAATAAACCCTTGTAGTGAAAAGCAGTAGAACCGAATTATTCAAATCAAGGATGCAGTTTATACCCTGTGTAACTCAATTTAGCTGGGTTTATTTATGATTACCTAATTGGTCGACTATGATTACGTATGCAGAAATCGGTGGAACCAAAAATCATGATGGACTGTCCTATAGCATGTGCTCCATTGCTATAACTGTTATTTGGATTTGTCCTTTTAAAAGTAACAAAACAAGGTTTTTTGTAGGCTGAATGGGCACACACACTGCCACTTACCAGTATGTATCCCTATTGGGAAACAGACAAATTTGCAGTATGCACTACTGCAAAGCATCTACCTGGCTCCTAGTATGCATCCATTAGGCTCCTGGTATGTATACATGCTGCAAAGTATTAGTGTATAAGGCATATGCATGTACACACATGTATATAGCTTCACCAAAGAAAATTATGAGAATTATTTAGATGCATGGATTATACTCTTCAACTACATTTTCTCCTCCTAGTTAATTCCCAATTGTTGTTGTAGTTAATTTATTTTGTTGCATGTAATCCAATTCACACAGGGCAATTATACATGTATATAATTATAATATTAGACATGATGATTATAATTTTATATTGCCATTGTCATGTGACATTGCCACTAAGCTAGCTGAATCCAAAAGATGCTTTAATACTTCTTATACCAGACCTCACATGTACCTATGCAGCTGGATGAAAGTAAGTCATTCCCAGACCCAATGCCTGCAGATGGATTACATCATGCTTGCTGTTTCAAATAGCAGTGGCAGAACTAGTCTCGGTCCAGTTCACCACAACACTCTCTACACCATGTATAGTTTAGCACCTATGGGTAAAAATCCCTGTCAAAAATAATTTTCTCTTACTAATTGTCCCAAAGTTATTTTTTAAAAATTGGGGTTGCGTAATCCATCTTCTGCTACGGTGAACTGGGTCTGGGACCGAGACTAACGCTGAACGTGGTTCCTACTTGTTTAGTGCGATACCGGCCCAACATGGATTGCAATCGTTGCCTTAAACTTCTTAGGAACGCGAAGACGGACAACGAAAGAATGGCCGCACTTCTTTTGGTAACACGACCTGCATATTGCAAACCCCGATTTTGCAATTCGTTGTGCCTCTTGTAGGTAACGAAGCTCGTCAAATCCAACGAGGCCGACCAGGTCACTCGAAGGAAAGTGTTTGATGCCATCGGGTTTTCGTTCTTGAATCGGTTGCTGTCTACATGTGAGAAACACGTGCGCCTTTAGCGACATTAATAGATAAGTTAGTATTATTGTCGGCTGCTTTTTGTTGTAGCCATTACACCAGAAGGTTGCGCGGAGACAGTGTACCAAAAGATCGCAGTAGCAGTTCTGGCCTGCTTCTGCACAGACCCAGAGCTAGTAAGTTATCTACTCTCTCTCGATCCCTTCGGACTGGTGGCCCTAAGCCTTTGATTCATAATACTCGCAACTTATCCTTCCTGACAGGTCCTGCACCCACAGGTCACGGCAAAGTTACCAATCTTGAACAAAATTATCACCTCAGTGTGGGTTGGCTGAGTTTGGTAGCACATAACTCAATAACTCGCTCTCTCCCACAGTTACCCTTGTGAGGAGGACCGTGTTCTAATTGGAGACTCCCTCCAGTGTCTTCAAGCATTAAGTTGCTCAGATCTGGGTCGGGAGCACCTCTTTAGGTGTAACTCCTTGGAGGCTATAGCCCAGTGCTTTGCACTGCATCAGGAATGTGAGAGGGTTTTACATTTGGACATGGCCTCCAACAGTCACTTAATTGTCCCATAAGGGCAAATGGAGTCCAAGTCACTTTTGCTTAGTCTGCTGTCATCCAAAGAGGCCATATCTGCTCATATTCAGTCAGTGGTTCCAGTGGTTGAATTCCTTGGCCAAGAATTCAAGAGTCGGCAGGTAAGGGCCTACTGGATATTGGGTGTGATGTGCTAAAGGTATGAATGGAACCCGTAGGATAAGGTGAAGTTTGAACTGGGCTCACTGCTGTTGTCTGTGATAGCTGTAGGAGAGGAGGTATGTGTCATTGTCATCACACACTACGTATGCATATACATCAGTATTGGAAACAGTTTGTCATGAATGGCCGGACATTTCATTTGGCTGGCAGTCAATATGTAAATTGACTGGTCATTGGCCTGTCTTGGCCGGACATCACATGCATATATATGAATTGTGTCCAACTGTATGGGACTATATTATGTACATACATTGTATGAACTATATATATGTTTGTGGGAATTAGGTGAGTTACTGTTTGATGTTAGTATCAGTTCTTTTAGTACTGGCTCTTTTTAGAGCCATGAGTTGTTCAAGCAGCAATAAAGTGGCAAAAGGTTTTCCTAGCATTTTTATTAGTGTATTCAGTACCAATTCCATGCCGTGCTTTAAGTTTGATACTTTGAGAATGCAAGTTTCTCTATGGCAACAAAGTATGCAACTTAGTCAATCCATCATCTAGTATTGTTAGAAGAACTTTTGCAATTGGGCCCTTCTTGTGCTTGTTCTTGTTTCAAGAGTGTCATTGCATGGTTATGTTGATCAGTACCACCATGCTGCTGGTCCAGATAGCCATGTGCTAAAGTTCTCCTTTCAACAATCCTGCTCTCAATCATTATGATTACACAACACTTCAGGTTTGGCACACCTACAACATGTATCTTCATCAAGCCATGAGAACTGCTACATTCTTTGTCAAAATCTTTTCAGAAGAGTACTGAGAGCAATTGCGCATCATTTTAGCGCATCCAATTTTGTGTCTGTATCACTAGTTGTAGCACCTTGCTCATTCTGGATCACTAATCATGCTGTTATGGTATATGAATATATTTAGGTTGCTATTAACAACCACTAATCAAAAATACTATGGGTATTGCAATATAAAATAAAACTGACCAACATTGATACATGTATATGTACATGTACATTGTATGCATATGTATGCAGACGTGTTCCAGCAGACTGCGTTCACTTCTGTTTTGGCCTTCCTGGTACAGGTGTTGTATAGAAAGGAGAGCACATGGCTGAAGAACGTTGCTGTTGGTTTGTCTGATATCCTCACTAGCAAAACTGGTATGTGGTAGGAAGGAGAGTGAGTGACTCCACAGCATGTCTGAAGGGAGAGATAGTTTCTATGTAAGTCTGTATAACAGCTACTGCCATTTTTAGGGATGCTTCCATTTTAAAGGGCCGCTTATGAAAAGCCGGGGGGGGGGGGGGGGGGGGAGGGGTTACTAAGGAACAACACTCAACATGTAAATGTGGGGGTTCCCTCCCCATTTGGTTGTGCGGGATTGCTTCCACTTAACCACCAGGATGCTACCACCATGTATAGGAAGCTGGGCAATGAAATTGTAGTTGCATCCAAAATCTCAGTGTTTTGCCATTTGGGGCTGGTGCAGCAAAACTGAATAGTTATTTTATAAAGTTGGTTGGTTGTTCTGTTCTTTTGTTGAACTTATTAAAGTTTGGCCTGCATTAGCTCAGAAGAAAAGGTACTTATGATTTAATTTGTGCCATCAGAATACATAGATTTAATGTTTTGTGTGTGCATTGTTACTTAAAAAGAGTTATGTTGTGGAAGTGCACTGTCAGAGCCGATGGGGGGCGTCATCGAGGTCCAATAGATATATCTTTTCATCTGCTATGTTGGGTTAAATATGGGTACAATTGATTGTTGTGAAGAGGTGATGTTTTTACACTCAATCAGTTGAAATGGCCCATCAGTTGCACAACCAGCTCTGGTCCAGCCTACAACAAGCTCTGGTCCAGCCCACCTCCAGCTCTGGTCCAGCCTACAACCAGCTCTGGTTCAGCCCCACAATCAGCTCTGGTCCAGCCCCACAATCAGCTCTGTTTCTGGCTCCACAACCATACAGTTTCAGCTAATCTGGATAAATGCAGGCTACAGAAGGAGCATCGATTTAGGATTTACCATGCACTAACTGTACACCAGAGGCATTTAGAATGTTGTGGCTCCATGTACTCACTTAGCAAATTGAATTGAACAGGACCCATCCATGTGTGATACATGTACAACAAGCTACTAGTAATAAGTGCCAACAGATTTCTTGTATGTACATACAGTCATACATGAGGAACAACTTGACCAAGTTGCTAGGTCTCTTTTTACAGGTACTGTTTACTTTGAAATGCATATTAGAGCCGCCTTGAAAACAAGATATAACAAGCTCATCCCATCGACAATACAGCCTTATGTGCTTTTGAGACAGAAAACTTTCTTCTGAGTTTGTACACAAGCCAATGTATTTTTGTACAAGGCCTATCACAAGAAGTGTATCTGTTTGAAGCTGCATAGTGTTCTAGTGGCTTCAGCTGATACATGTATCATGGTACTTGCAGTAGCAAATAGTTCATCTATAAAACTGTGCTACCACGTGTTGTGTTCAAAAGGAGTAGTGCACATTCCAACATTGTTCAATTGCAATGTTTTGTTACTAGCATGCACAGCCATTTCAATATTTCTGTGCACACATGTAGGTCTTTTTGACCCATGCATGTGTCGTTGCAATGAAACAGTAGTGCTGTAGCCAAAATGCAATGTGATTACATGTACCTTGTTGGTGTCCCTGTACTCTTGTGAAGTCCTTATACATGTATGTACCCTTCCTCTCCTCTCCCTCCCTTTCCTCGCCTCTCCCT